>OY757924.1:64568312-64645812 GCA_963585895.1 Sepioteuthis lessoniana | reverse complement strand
CGTTTCGGTTACGAACGGGTTTATTTATTTTTTGAGTTCGGTCCATCGACACGAGGAAATGCTAATCATTCTATGCTGACCCGACTCCAACACGCAGAGCAGCTTGTGTTCTTTAAGATCTCAATTCATCTCTGCCGCTCGAGATTCGAAAAACTTAACCGCTACCTTCAACAGTAGAAAACTCAACTTCTCAAAATCCTCAAAAATTCTCAGGACCGACTCTTCTGAGCATGATGTCATTTACATTGCATCTTTATTTCCGGTCTGGAGGTTTATTATGATATATGAAGATTGTCGTATCCATTCCGCGCGGGCGTAAGACTGCATTCTCTGACTATGCACCAAAACTAAGAAACCCGAGTAGTTGAAAGCCTTACCAAACAAAAAAATAAAATATAATTAACCCAAAAATTTTTAATATAAAAAATTATTACTTAATTTTATAAGACATATACGTAAATACAAACACACACTCGAATAAATTTATACAATATCACAGTAGTCGTGTCGATACTGCTGTATGGATGCACGACTTGGATGCTAACTAAACGGCTGAAGAAGAAGCTAGACGGCATTTACACAAGAATGTTGCGAGCAATATTGAACAAGTCCTGGCGACAACAACTATACGGCCACCTGACTCCCATCACGATAACTATCCAAGCTAGACAAACCAGACATGCAGGACACTCCTGGTTTAGCAGGGACGAGCTCATAAGTGATTTACTTCTATGGACCCCCACATATGGCCGAGCAAAAGCGGGATGACCAGCTCGAACATACCTACAGCAGCTACTTGAGGATACAGGATGTAGTCCTGAAGACCTGCCGGAGGCTATGAACGATAGGCAGGAGTGGCGAGAGAGGGTCAGGGATGTCTGTGCCAGCGGCACGTGGTGATGATGATGATGATGATATATATATATCTACAAGCGCACACTCACAGATGCACATATATAGAAACACAGTAACACACACACACACACACACACACACACACACATATATATATATATATATATATATATATATATATATATATATATATATACAAACACAAATATATAGAGAAACACGCACACACATATAGATACAAAATCACATACATATCAAAACATATACACATAGAGACAAACATGCACACAAACACACACACACATATATGTGTGTGTGTATGTGTGTGTGTGTATACATATATATATTTATATACACACACTTTTCGAGCCTGTTAGAATACTTCTTTATCTTTTAAAATTTCTTGTTTACCTGAGTGCAATCATTTATATCTTTTTTGTTTTATTATTTCCATGTGTTTGGTAAACATCTGCTTCCTCAATTCTTCTTTCAATAGAATTACCTTGTCTGCTGACATTTTTTTTTTCAATCAACACGAAATAGCTGAAAAATTTAGATACGTCAAATTATCATCATCATTATCATTATTTTAAGAGTCGAGAAGACATGACACAGAGAGTATAGGAAAGTCTAATCGTTTGATCTGCTCTTCTTTATTAATATTTTACCATTAACTTATCTTTGTTTATTACTGTTATTTTATTTATCTTTTGTGTTTTTTTATCTATTAAATTCCCATCGGTATTATCAGTTGATACAGTCATCCGTATATCTTGAATAGTTATTGCATTTTTGATAGAATATTTATCTCTTGGAAAATGTTCTGAATCAAGTGACAACTTGCCACTTCCGACCGACTCCAGTCTTAGGCTTTATCTACTTCTAATTAGAGTAGCAACAAATGCGTTCGATTGATTTAGGAATCATAAATTTCATGGCCAAAATAGGATTAGCACTGCTCATGAGGTTCTCTGTAATTATTTCATTGGATATTTGAATTACTGAATTGGAAGATGGCCGGACTTAAAAAGTTGCAATAATAGTTGTAAGATCGTGTAATTAGTTAATATATATGTCCGGTGGCAAAAGCTGCTTGGTAGCGCCAGGAGTGGCAGTACCGACTTGAGCTACCGAAACTGTGTTATCACCCCTGGTTGGCGGCTAATGTGGACATGGTATCGCACGTGCTTTCACATGTTGTATTATATATATATATATATATATATATATATATATATATATATATATATATATAATGAGCATGTTTCTATTTAATAGTAAAGACACATGTTGTCTGCACAATTTAATAAGGATGCTTTCGAGTTTCCTAATAAGTGTACTAGTTTCAGGTTAGAAATTAGTTGATGAATTTACCAGCATTGTCCCGAGCGCTTTTGGACCCTACATCGGCCATCATCAGGGGTTGCTTGCATGTGTAGAGACTGCTGTTAGAAAATGAGTTTTGAAAGTTTTTTTTTATAAAATAACAAAAATAGGAAAACGCAGAGTTGGATAAAACGGAGTGGCTGATGAATTTTTAAAAAAATAGAACGTTATCAACAGAAATAGAATATTATCAAGAAATGCAGAATATTTAAAAAAAAAAATAAATGCATTTCAAAACATAGTCGCTATTTTCAAAATTAATTCTATTGATTAAGTTTTTATTTTTATATGTAGGGCTTCTAGGATTTGTAGTCGTAGCTTATCAATTTCGTGTGCTATTATAGAGGTGTTTTCAACTAGAATTTTTCGAAACTTGGAATTTGGAACAGAATGGGTTTTAAGAGGTAAAGCTATGGAGCTTGAATCATTAAGGAGCATTTGTAAATCGTCTAGAAAGAGTCGTAGTGTTAAGACCAACATACGCACTATTTTCTTCGGAGACTGTCACTCAAGGGACATTTGAACATATATACAACGTTGGTCATATAAAATCAGTAGGAGGGGAGTAGTATAAGAAATAATTAGGTTGGGGGTTTGAAATTTGTTATAGTATATGATAAGTCAACTTTTTGGTAGAGTCGGTAGGGAGAACATTTTTTTGGATAAGGTTTTTTGATAAATGTTCATCTATTTTATAATTACTATTGTAGGTGCCTATGATGTAATAGTTACCATGGTAAGAAATGGAAACGGTGACTCAATTTCAGATCCTGGAATAGACTACTTGCCTTTCACATAACGCTAATACCCTTTGGGAAAGATATGAATTTAACTATTCTCCCTCCAGCAGTGGGTATATAACTGTGCAAAATGCGTTCTTTAACTTTGTTATTGCAACCGTTCTAGGAGAAAGAAAACTTTGCATGAAAACCTCTTAAACTCAACTTAAATTGACCTATTGTATCTTGATGGTGATGAGCAGCTTGGTGTCCATGTTTTATACATAGATATATATATCCACTGATACCAAAATTATGATAAACATACAGCAGCATTGGCAATATTTAATAAATAATTTTTGAAAAGAATCCAAAGACTACTCCATGCCATTTCGGCAGAGCTGGTTTAAAAACTGGAGCCCTCGGTACTTTCCATTTACACCGCATTCCATCTTTTCACGCTCATTCAGACGAGTGGATGTAACAAGTAGGTGCGTCTGAGGTAGGGATCCAAATAATCGCTTCTGCAGTGTTTAAATACTTTGTAAAAATTACTCGACTCCATATTGTACATTCAAACATTCTGCTGTGTTGTTTTTGATCCTCAATTCGGCTCCAGAGTTTGTTTTTTTTTTTGTTTCATTTGCATCTGGTTATTCCTTTTTTCTTAGTCAGGTTAGATTAAAAGGTTTAATATCTTCAACTTAAAGAAAAAAAAAACAACGATTTTCTACGAAAACGTCTAAGGTAAATTATATCCAAGTATTTTATAGAATTTAAAATCAGTTTTAATTGCGAGTGTAAATTTTATTAAAAAAACTGAATTACTAAATCTGTTCTTAGCTTCATTAAATTGAATCAAAAATAGATTAGATAATGAAGGCTGGGTTTTGATTCTAAATTCAATAGGAGTTTTTGCCTCGGGGAAAAAAAATTAGTGTCCTATTTAGTCTCAACCAAAATAGCCTGTTAGCAAGTCCTAAAATTGCTTAGTCAGATATCAGAAAATATAAAAATCAACATCACTGTTCTCCTTACGTCAGGCGCATAACTCACTTGTTTCTAAATGTAAAGCCACGCTTTAGCGAAAATAGCAATTTTAATTTAGTCTAAAAGGTTGTGAAAAGGAAGAAGAGAAAACAAAAAAGAAAAACGGAAATCAAATCACTTTTCCTGAAGTGGATCAGTGAAGCAGTTACTGATCGTCCGGTGTACGAGCCAAACAGCGCCTCAGTGGTTAAGTCGTGTCTGTTCAAAAATGCTTCTGACATCGTGATGAATAGAACTCTGTTGAGATTTCGGGGTTGTTTAGGCGAGCTAATCTGAGACGGTTTAATCAATTTAAGCTGATGAAATTGACGAGGTAGGTTGAGTTCTTTAGAGGCTGTTACGTAATTATTCGAATCAAGTAAGAGGGTTTCAACAAAGAACACTACTTCGGTTCTTATGTATTTATTCAATTTATTTTATCCTATTTTATTTCATTTTTTGATGCAGAGAAACCGACTAAAGCTTCCTAACTGAAATAAATATTGAATTCGTTTTATTAGATTAAATGACTTTTCAGCTTTCTCTCATAAAATTCACGTATAAGTTTAAAGTAAATTTCTACATGAAATATAAAATGACATAATCCCTACAATAGGCAACAAAAGAGACTGGTGCTACGGGTTCACATCTTTTCAAATGGACGAAAATACAAGAATATATATAAAAATAGAGGTTAGCTTTAATCTGATATATTTATATACTCATCCCAACCAGAACGTTTAGGGTGTAACGCAAGGTCTATTTTAAGGGAGTCAAGCTGGTTTTGAATTATGATTTTTCCTACTCTGGTTGTCTTTGTAAGTTTAAAGAACCCAGTCTGTCCTATTATTTACTAATAGCTGTATGGAGATATGTTAAATTCATTATTATTTAAAAGGCATTACTGCGAAGTTAAATGAAAAAAAAAAAAGCCTTGTCCAAGATTTGAAATGTAGTCGTCGGTTCCAAACTCTACAATTGATCACTATTGTGCAAAGCGCACTTCATTGTACTGTAGTACTTGTCTCTCACTATCAGTGAACCTGCTGCCTGGCTGTGTGACAGACGCAAAATGGTTAATCACGAGGAATCTCACTGTGTGTGCAGGAAACAGTCATACGCAAAAATAGCACATTTTAAAGAAGGTTAATCAGTTTGTAATCTGCAGAGAACCAGAGACGATATAAATTTTGTGCTTTGGAACACCAAACGACTTTGAAGGTGGGCTTGAATAAAGTCCAGTAAAAGGTTGCAATTCAGTCATCAAGTGATTTTTTCTGACCACATATTTTATTTTATTTCTTAAGGTGAACTAATCGTCATATCTTCATCTAGCTGGGGTAATTTCTTCGAGATTCTTTTATTCAGTATTATACATATGTTGCTTGGGTTTTGTAATTTAAAGCTAAATCATGTTCATACATATAATGAATATATGTGATTTGTAAACGAAATGTTTGTATATAAATATTTTAAACGAGCCAGAGCACATTTATTTGCTTACAAATGTTTTTTTTTTTTATATATATTTCTATCCAACTACAATAGTTCTATTAAATTTTAATCATTTGTTTACACACATTGATGCGGTTTTTCTGATAATTTTAGCTGCATGAAGGTAAATGGTTTCCAGCATTCCTTTCTAACACGAATAATTCTATTCAACAGTATTTATTCCTTTGTCCTGTCTCAAATGATTCCAAGAATAGTTATGTAACTAACTGTTTAGTTTAATATCAGTCACTCGTTTATACAAAGTTGAAAATTCAACTCGTTCGATTTCTTAAAATTCAACATAAGTGTTTTTTGCACACAATGTAAACGTCAAATTTGTTTTTGATCCATAAATGGGACACTATTAAGTGTTACTACTCCAAGTAAGAGTGGTCTTGGGAGCAATATTAATAAAGGTGTACTCAGCATTACCTAAATCTCCAAAATGGTTTAGTCTTCTCTTTAGAACTCTAGTTGTCAGGATTTTATTCCTCTGGACACATGCCGTCAGTGTATTTTACAACCCCAGTCAACTAGGATCTTATGCATGTGTAAAATATCAGTGTCATATCGAGCTTACAGCACAAGTCCCTGCTTAGAATTTACTTTACCAACATTCCAAAAACAATTTGCCCACTCGGCTGGGGCTGTAGAATACACTGACTGCACCTCTGCAGAGGGGTAAGACACCCCCACTAACAAGTGTCCTGGATATGACACTAAACAATCTGATGGTGAGGTGCCAGCAGTGCTGGAGCTTTGGGGAATGCGGAGTACCCCTTTATTGCCATCGCTCCCAGGTCCACTCTGACCCGGAGTGGTAGCACCTGATAAGGGACCTATCTATGGGTTAAATAGAACTATCAGCATACTTATGCTAAACTGAATTGAGTAAACTGAATAGCTTGAAATAGAAATGTTTTTGACAATTAAACCGTAATTACATTTAAACTGCGTGCGTATGCTTAACTGAATTATTTGAAATAGAACTGTTTCGACATTAAAACTGTATTTACACTTAACTGAATTGGTATATATAACTGCTTGAATAGTTTGAAATAGAAATATTTTTGACAATTAGACTGTGTACTTATGCTAAACTGAATTGTTTTAAATAGAATAGATTATTTACATAAAAATAGATTTTGCGCTAAATAACCTACAAAGGTTGATATGCCATAAAACCCATCAAACCAAACCAAACCAACCAAAAACAATGTTGATTAAGTGAGAGGATAATTTTAAAGGCATGTCAAATTTTCACGGTTTAATTTATGCTTAAATGTTTACAAATTTTGTTCATTGTATTTTCGTTTTTATATTCTAACTTTCTTTATATTCTTAATTTTCCTGATAGGTTTTATTCGCACGCTGAATTATCTAATACCGATTGTTTTTAAAAATATTTATTTAACCCAAAGAAAACAGAATTAACCCCTTCGTGTCAGAGAGAATTTGGGTGTACAAATTGAACCATCACCCCACAT
This sequence comes from Sepioteuthis lessoniana, assembly GCA_963585895.1. Classification (NCBI taxonomy): domain Eukaryota; kingdom Metazoa; phylum Mollusca; class Cephalopoda; order Myopsida; family Loliginidae; genus Sepioteuthis; species Sepioteuthis lessoniana. The sequence goes on along the minus strand of OY757924.1, from coordinate 64,638,842 downwards.
GAGCACGATGTAACACAAGGTTAGTTTATAAGCAGAGTTTAAAAGGTTTAAATCCAGGGTTTTCTTCCTCTTAGACTAGTTTCCAGAACAAAGTTAAAGAACTCAGTCCCGCTCTACTATTTATTGAAAACATCGAGGGAGAATAGTTGGATCCATATCTTTCTTAAGGGGTATAAGCGCTAAGTAAGATGTAAATATCTTCTTTCAGGATTTGAAATCAGATCGCCTTATCTGTTTTCTACAACCACAACTTACACCTTAAGCACCTCTATTATGGACCTGAGTGTAATAGCAATGAATCGATACTCACTAGATTAACCGTTAGATGAAGTTCAACGTTATACCCTGGACACATTTTTGAGGAGTGTTTCATCCATCTCCAGGATATAATGTCAGCGTCTTTTAAGTCCTGCAGACAGGGCATAAGAATATTCATACTATAATCATTATTTTTTTGTGGATAGACAATTGTCTTATTGATAACAGTATAAACAATGACTTTTTTACCATTCAGTAAGCGTTTGAATAGAATAACATATTTGGACAGTGCAATAAAAAAAATATACGGAAGTCTTCCAAAATCTCCGCCAATTTTGAGTCATGGTATACTCTTCATACAGCACCAGGAATCTGAAACTTATAGGCTGGTAAAATAACAACTAAACCAAAGCAGACTTAGTAGAGAAAGGCAGGACACCTACTACATCGTCTAGCTCTATTCAGATGTGAAATAAATTGACAAATTCAACCTAGTAAAATCTGGAGGACAGTGATTTGACTTAACGGTCTGTCAATCCGTTTGGGGCTGTTCTATGCCAAGAGTAAAATGTGGGAACAGTCAGGTTAATTTTCATGTATTCAAAAGAACTCTCTTGATTTGATCAGGAATTGATTTCAGTATTGGAGGAAAGGTGGATTTGTAGTCAAATTGAGAGATAGGATTTTTGGATAAAATTCAAGTTTACTGATATATTTTTTGTCATTAGTTTATTTCTTTTAGGAAGGTTAAAAATCCATTTACACAATGCTTTATATGAATCTCTCATGTTGTTTGCATTTTAGAAGTGTTTTCTGATAACAATAAAAGCACTATACGCTATTTGCTTGGGTTTAACGGTATATGATATATGACGTGCTATTCATTCTAGTTAGTTTTCTTTTTTTAAGTAAAAAGTATGTGTTCGTCCTGTGTGACCGATATATAAATGGGATATAGTGACCTTCTCCATTCTGAATCTTAGTTTCCATCCTCCTATGTTGGGTTTTATTTAAAAGAGTGTATGGAGTATGTTTTTACTACAATTCTATCGCTATTTTTTTATGGAAGAACATGTTGATTTCAGACTTCATGTCTATATATTGAATTTTAAATCTATCGGGGATCATTTTTGTGTTGATTTGACTGCTTAGTCGACTTTGTCATTTTCTTGAGAAGACCTGTTATCTGAACTTGGTCTCCTGTCCGTCCAACCTAGATTGATATATGAATAAATTGCTTCCATCTACATGATTTCTTAAACATTTTACCGAGTTAAATCTGAAATATATTTATTTCTGCAAACTTCATTATAATTAAAACCAAGTGGACGTTGAAAAGTTTTCGGTCCGACTAAAATGAGAATGAACTAAATGAGTAAAAAATGCAAGAGAATTCATGTCTTTATCTTGTAGTTCAACAAATTTGGTTCATTTTTTCTGAAGTATTTTAATTTTGATTGGTTGATTGCACATCAACCATTGTAAGTTATTAATGCCAAATAAATTTTATACATATAAACAGTTCTCTTTCAAATAATTCAGTTTAGTGTACGTATATGATTTTCTTTACACAATTAAAATCTTAAAACTGTTCTGTGTTAAGCAATTCACTATAGCATAAGTACAGTCTAGAAGTCAAAAATAGTTCTATTTCAAACAAATCAGTTAAGCATACAAACACAGTTCTATAACAAAAAAATTCAGTTAAGTATAATTACACAACTTCAACGTAAAATACAGTTCTATTTTAAACAATTCAGTTTAGCGTAAGTACAGATTCAGTGTCAAAAACAGTTCTATTTCAAATCATTCCATTTAGCATAATTACATAGTTTAGGTCTATTTGACCCATTGATATCAAGTACTACAACGACGGGCCAGAGTGCGATGGCAATGACGAGACACACTGCATTACCCAAAGCTCCGGCATTATTGGAACCTCACCATCAGAGGCTTTAGTGTCATATCCAAGACACTCATTGGGGGTGGCCCTACCCTTCTGCAGAGAAGCAGTTGGTGTATTATATTGCCCCAGCTGAATTGACAATGAAGTAGTTTATCTCTTGGAGATAACTTAATCGAATTTCCCAAAATGTCATACCTTTTTTATTTGACCTAAGAACTATCCATTATTCCCTCAAAGAAATCTCCGGGATTTGAGCCTCATCACCTGGTACAGTTTAGTGTCATATCCACGAAAATGTTTACTATCGATGTGTTTTTTTTACATTTTATTTGACTGGTATTTTATAAAAGGATAATCTAATAAGGTAGCCTTTGCATAATATTGTTTCCATCTTGCTACGTATATAACCGAGTCAAAAACTACACTAACCTCTGCGGTACATATACTAAAATGGAACAATACAAAGAAAGTTGGTTGGTTTACTGTGTTTTACAGCATATCCTATATAGCAGGCTACCCAGAGCTGAATTCTATTTATGCATATATATTAGATATATATGATTTGTAAACGAATAGTCACTAATTTTTTGGACGAGTTAAAGCTCATTTGTTTGCATAGTTAAGTGTTTTGAAGTATTGCAATTTTATTCGAATAATCTAATTCAGTATAATTTATTCTTTTGCTTACAATTATATGATTTCAAATATTTTTGTATAATATCAATAATTCATTATTATTCAACAACAGTCATTATTCAACATGATTCCTTCGTTTACACAAAGTAAAATAGCTTCATCAATCGCTCTCTGACACTAACAATTCAAGTCAACACCAGTCAGTTGTTTGTACTCAGTTTAACTGCTAAACAAATATATTAAACCCATAGTTGATAAACACTACCAGACTGAATCTGGGAAAACCTGGGAGTAATGGAAATGAAGGGGTACAATAGGGATAAGGTTAGCATGTTAGTATAATACTCAAATTTGAGAAGCGTTCGGTAGTTTTATAATTCATTTAAGTATTTTAATATTACATCCTTATGCCAGGCCAAAATAAACTGTACAAATATACTATTGTAGTGTTATGACTCTAAGTGGTTGTTAATGACGTTACGTTTATGGATGTCTTGTAAAACAGAGAGAGAGAGAGAGAAAGGGGATGTCATAAAAGTTGGGCCTTTCATTGATTTGAACAAATTATTCAACTTTTGTCATGGTCGACATTTGTTGCTATGGTCTCTTGTCTTCCCCAGCAAAAAGGTCTTTGTGCAGGAATGTATGTCTAACATCAAAAGATTTGCTGCCACCGTGATTGAATCGATGAATAATAATAGTGTAGAGTCTGGACGTTTATTTTATAATGACATAGTACTGTTTAGGGACTAATTTATACGGTGCTCGCTTAAAAGGTTTCATAAGTCTCGGGTAGTTACTGGAGTTGGCACGAGAGAAACATAAAAATAAAAAACATAGTGAGACAAGAGATACTGAATGTGTGAATATAAAGAAAAGAAGGTTTGATTTGGTTTGGTGCCTTTGTTTAACGGCATATCAACCTTTGTAAGCTATTTAATGCCAAAGCCATTCTCCTTGAAGAACAGTAGTGATGCTATTTAACCCATAGCTGGGAGGATAAGGGGGTTCATACCTTTCCCGAAAGTAAACGTGATAGCACAACTGGAGTACGAACTCGCGTACTACGATTCCGCAATCCATCGTTTTAACCATTACACCACGAGGACACCCCCAAAAGAAGAAGGGCAATTTAGATTTTTACAATACTTTAAATATACATACTTATTTATATAAAGGAATTTATCTAATTATTTATGAAACACATTTTACATAATCGAACCTAACTCTGTAACTAATTATATACGAGAGTGAGTCAAAAATAATGCTTTTTCCTAAGTACAAGAATTATTACCGACATTGGAACATATATCATACATCAAAATGAAACTTTCCTTCTATGGATCACATCTCTACTTCTCAACCTAGTCGCACTTTCTCTCAATGGAAATATCCGTCTTTCTAATGAGAGCATGTATCTGTGCTTTGTACAATTTTTTTGTCTTTGAACCATTTCATCACTGCAGGCCTCTTTTCTTCTTCACTGGCTTAATCTTTGCCTCTAAAACTCTCTTTCATGGAACCTAAGAAATTATCGTCTGAAGGGGCTACATCTTGCCAATTGATGATATGATCAACTGAATGACAATGCTTGAGCACACAAGCATTAGAACAAGAGAGACAATCGCCTCATTCAGGTAGACAACTTACTACACCCTCCGTACTCATTAGATTCAGCACCTTCAGACTATTATCTCTTCAGCCTCATGAAAGAGCGTTTAAGAGGCAAACATTATTCCAATGACGAGGAAGTGAAAACTAGAGCGATACAGATGTTTAAAGAACAGCCAACAGAATTTTAAGAGGCATGAAACGTGCACTCATTGAAAAGTGGAATATTGCTATTGGGAAAAACGTGGACAATATTGAGAAGTAAGAATGTGGTCCACAGAAGATCAGCTTCATTTCGATGTATGATACATATTCCTGCATTCGGAATTATTCCTGGACTAAATGAAAAAGCATTACTTTTTGACTCACTCAATCCCAGTTTCTCTGTTTGGTTAACTTTAAAACTAAATTCCGTGGAAATCTTTAGAAATACCTTACCCACCAGCTATGGACTAAATAGGGCCGCTACTATTTTTCAACAATGGGGTTTTAAGCATTAAATGACCCACGAAAGTTGATATGCCATTAAACAAAGAAACCCACACTACTAAGATTGTAAAACGTATGAGGACGTACTCTCAGCTGAGTAACTTATTTTATAAAGTGATGACCTCTAGATGTTTAGATTACTGCCTCAATGTGTGCGTAGCAGAGTAATTTGTGCAATGAAGTGATGATTTCTAGAGAGCATTAGAGAGTTTAAGGTTTGTCTGGACGAGTCAAAGTGAACTCTTAATATTTTAAAAGAGCAGTAAGGTTAAGTCTTTTTTTTCCGGAGGACGACCATCTTGACAACAGCAAAGTTGAGATCGGCAAGAATACAGATATTGCACTAAAAACCCGAAGAGACTTTCTATCGTTCAGATTCTCGTGAAATACCAACAACTGACACTGTTGGGATAACCCGGAAGAAGTTTAGTAATAATAATTCAAAAAGCAGCAGACCAAGCAAAAACCCCGACTGTATCATAACAATTAATATTTGAAGCCCGTTTGAAGTTTCAGGAGGATGACACACACACACACACACACATATATAGGCGCGCAAGCACACATACATAAACCCATAAACATATATATATATATATATATATATATATATATACACATAAATATACAACTCTCTCTCTCTCTCTCTCTCTCTCTCTCATTTAAATATATATATATATATATACATTTGAGCATTTGCCACAAAACAAAAAGCAAAGAAAAAAAATCTAATCATTCAATGATCGGTACATTTGGTATCAAGCAATGACTAATATGTTTGCATTTTGTCAAAGAACCCACGATCGCTTTATTGTATTTCTGTCTCGGACGAGTGCAGTGTTCGTATAAGGGGAATCCTTTGATTATAAAAATTAAAAAAAAACATTTATACGATAAAAAATTCTAAAAATGATAAAATTGTTAAATGCAAATGTAATAGATTTTTAAAAGAAAAAAAAACTCATTGTATATTAACAGTATTTCAGGAAATAGAAAATTGGTATAAATACAGAAATAAGATAGATCTGATTTTTTTTGTTTTGTTTTTGTTTCTTTGATTTTACTTAATGTCAGTCTTTTAGTTGCGTGGTTTCTCTGAGTAAAAAGAAATCGCTTTCTCATTATAAAATCGATCATTTTCTCTTCGATTACCCTACTAACAAAATTTCTTATGACACTGCCAGATTGCAAGAGCGGGATTTTCACGTGCACTTGATCGAAATGTATTTCACAAATCTGAAATTTGCACGAGAGCTTGCCTTAACCAATTAGCTAAAAGAATCTTTTTTTTTTGCAATCTGGAGGTTATCCCATGGATAATTTAAGATGAAAACCAAGTTATTTTTAATATTTTTTTATTTCATTTACACTGAAATATGATAACATTTTATATGAGTACCCGTGTAATACCGATCGGCCATGCTGAATATTCGAAATTTAAAAAAAATAATGGGTGACTCATGTTATTCCGATACGGATCTGTTTTGTCCGGACCCGTCATTTCACAGCAGTAAACACGAGGGAAAGAGTTAGACATGGAAAGGGTTTATCAATGTATCTCCTTTGTTGCCAGCCAACCACCCTGTCTCTCAACGATGGCCATCTACTTATAACCCAACTTCTCTCTTTAGGTTTCAAATCTCAACTGTATATATTTAAAATTTACGAGAGCTGACATGTTCTAAAATACATTGCATCATATTATTGCCATCCCTTCGTCTGCACGCCCATTATACTCGTATTTCTATTTCACGTCAATCACACTATGACACGACGCAAATGTATTTTATTTACATTTGGATTTCCGGTGCAAAATGAAAGACGTCAGTTTCATAACTTCGCGGGCAAGCACGCACGCGGTTCCGAGTACAATTAAACTAAAATACCCCCGAACAGACCACACCCTCATTAAACTAAATAAAATGATTAGAATAATTAATTATCAACAAAAAAAAATCAATGTAATTATCAGCCTAATTATTTAACACACGTTCTAGTTCACTAGGAAAAAAAATTCATGAATTTTCCTAATTTTTTATTTTTGACGATTTAAACAAATTAGATTTCACACTTACCGAATTCTTTTTTGTAAAAAGCAATATATATATATATATATATATATATATATATATATATATATGTGTGTGTGTGTGTGTGTGTGTGTGTGTGTTACAGTTTATAAGACAGGAGTCATATTTTACTTCCATATAGAATTAAGATAATTTCAGGAACATTTGTCGTTGGAAAAGTAAATAAGCAGACATAATTATCTTATATATTTTTTGTACTTTTATATAATTCTTCAGGAAATAGGTGATTATTCTCCATTAAGTTAGTATGTGAAAATGACCCATATTATGATATGTATAATTAAAAAAAATGTTGTTATCATTAAGGTTCAAATGAGATGAAAATATATATTAGGACACGTTTCCCGGGGAACATAATCTGGTGCACGGTTAGAATAATACCATAATTTCTATACACATATAATTATTACCAAACGCGATTTGAAGCAATATTTGAAAATAATTGCCTTCTTATAAAGTTATTTTAAATTTACCAATTTCTTTTGTCTTCATTATTTTTTAAGTTTAGTTTTGTTCGTTTTAAAAATAGTCCTCTATGTGAACAGATCATAAACTCTGATCCTAAACTAGCAATGAAAAGAAACATTGATGCTAAGGAAGGACATACAGATACTTCAACGTATGTAATTCCTTAAATCCTCCGCTATGGACAGAATGTAATACAAAGAAATTTTTTAAGCTGTTTTCCATCCCGGAAGATTGATTGGTTAGGTGTTATAGCATATCAACATTAGTAGGTTATTTAATGCCAAATCCATTTTTAGACAAATTATCAGATCTATTTCAAACAATTCAATTAAGCACATGTACAGAGTTTAATTGTCAAAAACATATCTTTTTCAAACTATTCAGTTTTGTCAAACATTTTTAATTCAACAATTCAGTTTAGTATAAGCATAGATTTTGTTTTCACTGTTAAATATCAAAACAGTTCTATTTCATAAAAAAACTGAGTTTAATGTAAGTACAGTTTCAATGTCAAAAACAGTTCCATATTAAACAATTTAGTTTAGCATAATAAGTATGCGCTTTAAATGTAAGTACACAGTTTAATTGTCAAAAAATATTTCTATTTCAAGCTGTTCAATTTCGTCAAACAGTTCTCATTAAAACAATTCAGTTTAGCCTAAGTATGTTTTTCCCCACACAGTTAAATGTCAAAACACCTCTATTAGACTCATAGATAGGACCCTATCAGGAACTACCACTCCGGACCAGAGTGGACCCAGGAGCAGTTGCAATGAAGGGGAACTCCGCATTCCCCAAAACTCCAGCATCACTGGAAGCTCACAATCAAATTCTTTATTGTCATATCCTGGGCAGTCGTTAGTGGGGTCTTACCGTTCTGGTTAGGTGCAGTCAGCGTATTCTACAGCCCCAGCCGATTGGTCAAAATCCAGGAGGAGTTTCCTTCTCTTAAACTTCTTGTCTTACTAAGTCAAAGGAACCTAGTCTTGGTTCATCCCTTTTTCAAGGGTATTAAAGCGAAGTGAAATGTAAGCACTCTCCTCTAGAAATTGAACTCGAATCACCGATTCCATTTTACAATGATACCCGTGACGCTAAATGCAGATTGATACTCTGTATTATTCATTTGTAGAGCTTCCACCTTCAAAAAGGATTATTCCATCATTTATAACGGGGGATTATATTGATTATTTTCTAAACTTTATTGAGGTATTATAACATATGAAGAACGTGTAGCGTTCTTATTGAACTGCGATGACGAAAATACATTTCTTAACTCTACTCTAAGATTGTTGTCATTTCTAATTACTAAAAGCGATATCCCAGAAATAAACGGGAGTGGTATCTAACAATATACCATGGGTTGAACCGTTTATTCTTCAAGAAATGCAAATTTCTGTAAAATTTGATCCTTGGTCCTAATTCAGAGTCTCTTCTAAATAATGCAAACGGCGATAGTATTTGTTACCCAGTATGAAAATCTTTTATCCTAACCTGAATCAGTCAGCTTCGCGTTACACATGATCCAATCGAGAAATTAGTCTTTCTGTCACGTGTTTGCTTATCTTCGATTAACTTCGATTTATTTTACTATATATCGAATTACAGAAGCTAGGGCCAAACTGTTTGGGAGCTATTTGCGTTACTCCTACCGCAATCGCCGGAGGATATTCAGCTCACTAAGAGAGGCAAAGCAGAAAAGGGCAATGGGAGGTTGGCCATGTTGTGAATGGCTCCGGCTGGCAACTATTAATAACAATACCGCAAAGCCAAGAGGGATGTGATCTCTCTTAGGTTGCAGTATTAATCAGGTTATCTGACCTTGGTTATTCTTGTTATTCTTAAAATCGGGGTACACTTCCAGTAACTGTGATGATCTGCTTACTTATTCATATCTTACTAAACGTCTTTTACTAACTTACTTATTTAAACATGTCCCTGGTTTCAGTTTACTTATTTTAGAAATAAAACTATTTTTTTCGCCCACATTTAAAAAGGTTCTTTTCAATCCTGATAACTGATGTTCGTCATTGCTATTATTCTTTGTTTAGTTCTATGTTGCTTATAATCTTTATTATCCTTTTCTTTTATTCTATCTTCATTGCTACATCTTTCATTATTTCTTTAATTCTTTCTTTCTTTTGTAAGTGCACCCTTTGCTCCTTTATTCATTCAGATAATTTTTCTTTTCCTTGTTTATCCAAGGGTTGTCATTTATCGATTCATTATGCATTACGTTTTCATTCATAAATATATAGTATTTTTTCTTTATCTATTTCTTTCCTTACACACATTCCTATCGGTTTAGGTGTTTTCTTCTTTCTTTTTTGTCTTTCTTTTCACATCGTTGTATGTTCTTTCTTCTCAATCGGCATTCAGTAATCTTTGTGCCTCTCTTTCGATGCTTTCTTTCCTTCGTCCCCTTTCCTTAATGCTTTTTTTTTCTTTAGACCCTTTTCTTTTATGCTTTCTTTCCTTAATCTCTTTTCTTTTATGCTTTCTTTTTCTTTTCCATCACCAGCCATTTGTCGTTTTTTCAAGTATTAATTGTTTCATTAATTTATCTTTTTTCCTTTCTTTTTTTTATTATCTTATCTATATTTCTTTCTAAACGCTCTAATATCATTCTGATGTTTTTCTCTTTTTCTTTTCAGACGTCATTCAGTGATTTTACTTTATTTCTTTTAAGTATCAAATTTTAATTCATTAGTTATTTCTTTTCAAGCGGCATTCAATGATATCTATTGATTTATTTATCTGTTTATTGCTGTGTTTTTTTTCTTTTCAAACAGCATTCAGTGACCATTTTCTTTCTTTTGGTTTTTTAAGCAATAAATTGATAAATCCTTTCTTTTTTTTCTTCCCTTTTTTTAAGCATCAGACTCTCTCTCTCTCTCTCTCTCTCTCTCTCTCTCTCTCTCTCTCTCTCTCTCTCTCTCTCTTTGTCATTTTAAATGGCATTGTGATCAGATACCACAATATCGTGAGTGATTTTTGCTAAATGCAATTTTAGATAAAAATATTTTTTTATCTTCTTCCGTTCCCTTCTGTCTTGATCTTTTCTATGCATATGTTATTTTTTATTGTTTTCAACTTTCCTTCTTATGAGGATCATTAAATATGTTTCCAGACATTTATTCGTATGGGCACTTTTATTGATCGTACACTCATGAAACTCTAGTCCCCTTCGAAGCAATCTTCTTGCGATGCAATGCCCTTGTACCGTTCCAACAACTTCTAGAAGGCCCCATAGAAGTCCTCTTGTGTGAGAATGTCAATGACCTTGGTCACAGCCTCTTTCATCTCCTCAATTGTCTCATAACGACAACCTTTGAGCTTAGGGAATAACCAAAAGTCACAGGGAGCAAGGTCTAGACTATAGGGAGGCTGAGGAACTGTCTTGATGTCCATTTTAGTCAAATAGTCTGTGACAAGGATGGAGTTGTGGACTGGTGTATTGTCCTAGTGGAAATGCCACTGACCCTATTTGAAGAGGGCTGGCCTCTTCCAACGGAATCTCTCCCTGTACTCCCTTAAAAACTCAATACAGTAACCCTAGCCCTAAACCTTTGGCCAATCAGCTCTGGTCTATTGACTTCCTTACTCCTCCCACACCTCTCATCATCTCTCACAGACTACCTGCCTTCCTTGAATCTCTTATGCTACTCAAAAGCTGATGCTCGATTCATGCAAGATGGTCGGAAAGCAGTCTGAAGAATTCCATACGTTTCTGTGGCATGTTTTTCAAGTTTAAAACATAATTTTATTGCATATCTTTCTTCTAAAGTGTCCTCACGTCCAGATTGGATTTTTGAAATTTACCAGCTGTGACAATCAGGCTTCAGTAGGTTGTATTCCAATTGCTGCTGTTGCTGTTTTTTTAAGCTGAAATCCTAAAAATTGATCGGTCATCTCATAAGATCTATAGCAATAACATTCTGAATTTTCAAAAGTCTACGACAATTTTAAATGCCTATGCAAAAGAGTCTGGAAACTTATTGAATGTACCACGTATGTGCCTTTAGCTTTTATTGATTTGAATTTTACTTAATCTTTATTTCCTTTATTTTCTCATTCCTTTTTATTTATTTTCACTTATTTCAGTCTTCATCATCATCATCATGTCGTGCTGGTAGCACGGATATCCCTGACCCTCTCTCACCACTCCTCCCTATCGTTCATCGCCTCAGGCAGGTCTTCCGGACAACATCCCGTATCCTCACATAGCTGCTGAATGTATGTTCGTGCTGGTCGTCCTGCTTTTGCACGGCCATGTGTGGGGGTCCATAAAAGTACATCTCTCATGAGTTCGTCCCTGCTTTTCCAGCAGTGTCCTGCATGTCTGACTCGTCTAACTTGAATAGTTTTCGTGATAGGGGGCAGGTGGCCGTACAGTTGGTGTCTTGTGTGGTATTGCCGCCAGGACTTGTTCAAGATTGCTCGCAGCATTCTTGTGTAATTGCCGTCTAGCTTATTCTCCAGCTGTTTTGTTTGAATCCATGTAGTGCACCCATATAGCAGTATCGATGTGATCGCTGCCTGGAAGAAACTGCGTTTCATTTTATCGGTTAGGTCTGATTTCCATATAATCGATAGCCTATTGATAGCTGTCCATGCTTTCGTTAACCTCGTGTCGATGTCCTTTTCGGTTGATGCGACGCTGTTTCCTAGGTAACTGAATTTGTCCGACGCTGCTTCCTAGGTAAGTGAATTTTTTTTGTATGTGGTCTACCAACACATTTGAGTCATCAATATTCCAATAAATCATTTAGAGAGTCCCCGTTGTGTAACATTTAAAGTGCTGGACTGCGGCCTCGACGTAAGAGGGTTCGAATTCCAGTCATGCAGTTACACTGACATTTTGATAAATATATTAACGCTATGAACTCCGTATACCTTCAGCAACTGGTTAAATAATATCATTGTTGAGTTTCGGCATTGAATAACCCGTGAACTTTGATATGCCATTAAACAAACTATCTATATCGAGTGATCGGGTTAGTATTGAGTCACTGGTCACTTCAAAGATTATGTGTATTTAATTCATCAATCTACATGTGAGTCAATGACTTGTGAGATAAGCGTCTGATTTAAATTCAATTTATTCCAAGCATTCCAACTAGATTAAAGCGAAAAAAGAAATATAAGACGCCATAAACATTAAGATCCTTATCAGAAAATTATACCGAACTATTGTGAAGAATGTGAATAAATGTTTGAGAAAGACCACAGTCTTATTAATACTACCCACGAAATGAAACTATACCATAAATGAAGTTACGTTATGGAAGAAGAGAGGGTATTTAATAATGTCTGACGTTGTACTAAGTTTCAATTACTAATATCAGTTTTGAAAGATTGAGTGCACACAGAATTTGAAAATCTAAATACTCGTCCCTGCTTTTATAATACTTCTCCTTACTTGAGCAGATCCATTTTAAATGGTCACAATATATTCCATCTTCAGTTAATATTTTCCACATATATCATAATTTTTATGCTTTCTATTTTTTTATGCTTTCTATTTTTCTTCTTTTGACTTCTTTTTCTTCCTTTTGACTCGAAATCTTTCTCGATAAACAAACGGAACATAAATTCTTTACAATATTCCTAAGAAGTCAAATGACGTAATTTAAAAAACAAACGCTGATTCACTAAACGGCCTACTTTTTCTTGTAATACAAATTTTCCTCAAGGTTTTTTGTATTTTACATTTTTAAACATCCATCGTTGACTTAATATCGCTGATATCACCGCTCATGGTCCTGATGATGGTTCATTAGAAACGAAACGCTATAGTGTCGACCTCAGTAAATCTCTCCTTCCACTTGGATTACCTTGTTATCAATTTTTCTCTACAGAATTCGAAACAAAGTGGCAGACGGTGTATTACAAAGTAAACAATGTACTACTCAGTATACTACCGTATGAGCAATATAGTAGATTGCATACCACTACAGAAACAAAGTCGCTGACCTCATACTAATGTAGAGGTTGGATGTTTCTCTGTTTGGGTTTTATAGCACATCAACCTTTGTAGGTTATTTAGTGTCAAATCAATTTTTAAACAAATGAAGTATTCTATATCAAAAAATGCATTTTAGCATAAGTACACAGTTTAATTGTCAAAAACATTTCTATTTTATGCAATTCAGTTTATTCAAACAGTTCTAATTCGAACAATTCAGATTAGTATGGGTATAGTTTTTGTTACACACTGCCAAATGTCAAAAACAGATCAATTCCAAATAATTCAGTTTAGCATACGAAAACTGTTCCACTTCAAACAATTCAGTTTAGCATAAGTACCGAGTTTAAATGTCGAAAGACTTCTATTTGAAGTAATTCAGTTTAGCATTAGTGCGCCGTTTGACCCATAAATAGGACCCTATCACGTGCGGCCACACTGGGGCATAATGGACCTAGGAGTGATGGCAATGAAGGGGTAATCCGCATTTCTCAGAGCTCCAGCATTACTGGAAGCTCACCATCAGATTTTTTTAAGTTCATAACTAAGACAATCGTTGTTGGGGGAGGTCTTACCTCTCTGCAGAGATGCAATCGGTGCATTCTTCAGCCTCAGCTGACTGGGCAAGAATCATTTTCGAACAGATCTATTTATCCTATAGATGGAAATTTAACAGATACTATCACTCCCAGCAGAGCTGACCTGGAAGTAATGGCAATGAAGTGGTACTCCACATTCTCCAAAGCCTCTCCATCACGTACCTCTCAGCAGAGATGCAGTTGGTGTATTCTAGAGAACCAGCCGATTAGGCCACGGGAGACTTGTTGTTTGTTGGGGTCTTGTCCCGCTGCTCTGGATAGATGCAGTCGATGTATTCTACAGACGCAGCCGATTGGGCTATGGGACACTCGTTGTGGGGTTTACCTCTCTGCTGTGCAGAGATTCAGTCGGTGTATTCTACAGTCCCAGCCGACTTTGCACACAAGTGTAGAGGTAATTTGTTAGACTGAACACTACAACTAGGAATATATTGTAAACCGAATAATATTATTGTGGTAAGTCGGTAAACAGCATACAACTATAAGGTGTTTCATCATGTACGATTATATTCACAATGTTTTCGACTGTATTCTACAGTAGCATTTACGTGATATGTCATATACTAGAAAAGAAACAATCTGTTAGGCCTCACGCTTCTCTAGAAACAATGTACTAGACTGCTTACAGCAATAATAAAAATCTGCGCAAATCATCCTTCGTAGGTTATTTACTTCCGAAGCAATTCTTGTCGAAAAGCCGTTATGGTAATATTTAACGCAAAACTGATGAGGATAAGAGGGTCTCAGAAGTTTCCAAAAGGTATTTCTCCGAAAATGAGCGAAATGACGTGATTGCAGTTCGAACTTGCTTACTACGATTTTGCCGTCAAGCACCTTAGTCACTATACCAGGATGACACTCAGCAGACCGCATATTAGAATAGAAATGGTTGATAGCATACTACTCTAGAAATAATGTGGGATACCGCATATTACAATAGAAACTAGTGGTAGACTACATACTAAAAGAGCATCTTTTATTCTTCCTTTCTTTTAATTCTTCAATATTGCCTGCTTTTACGTCCTGTACATTTTCTATTCTTCTTTCTTCCCCCACTTTTGCGAACATGCGGCTGATTTACCTTTAGATCAATATTTATACTATGCATAACATATGATATCGGCTTCATTACACCGAGCTGAGATCCGAGCGGATTTGAGGATCAACCTATCGCGTGCCACCTTTTGAGAGCACAACCTCAATTGTCCCCGTGACTCAATCTCTTCATTCTCAGTTTAATTGATTAATTAAGCACTGATCATCTGAACACAGCATGCCACTACACGCATGTGCACAACATTGTATCTGTGAACAAACCAGCACTGATATTGAAACAATAATATCCTTTTACAGTGTTCGCCAATAGCTCGGAGAACAGTGTTCAATTCCAGGTCATGTCATATAAAAAATTCCGCAAATAGTTCTTGATGCCACTTTCCTTGACAATTAGCATTATAAGTTATGGGTCAGGGGTGAAGTGGAGCAATCCATGGAGAGGAGTAGTGCCCTTCGCTACACCTCGGTGGAGTAGCTATTAGAAAGGGAGCCCTCGGGTTGCCATCGGGTCGCTCTCGACTACGGACGCCAACTTTACATTTTACAATGTCTTTGTCAAATTGTCCAAACACTTATTCCTAATTACTAAAACTAATTAAGAGTGCCCAACAACTACTCAAAAGCAATCTTACATCACCTTTCTTAACTTCCCTCTTTATGTAACAGCAAAACCAAATCGAGTATTAATTTTTAGAATACTTCTCAGACGGCCTTTAAGCTTATTGTCAACTCATATTCGATTGATAGAATAAATAACTTTCAAATAAAAAAAGGAAATTATAGTTCCTTATGATAAACATTTGAGAGTTATCTGTCTTGGCAAATTATAAAGATTTAGGTGAGCACGTTGCTCTATGAAATCTTGTTATTCCCCATGACATCTTCGACACCAGAAGTTACTGGTAAGATTCACTGAAGTTCGAATGATACAAAATAATTCCGCTCACCAGGTCTTTCCTGCGTATTCTAGCTCAATATTGCATTGGTCTAGACGATTTCAATCCCTCAGATGATAAACCGATACCTGAGTCTCTTTTTCTGAATTGGTATCACCTTGAAAAAACTCTTTGAATTATTTTATTATTACTCGTGAGTTTTTTACAGGTTTCTGTGGGAAAGTAAGTCATCTCTGATATTCAGGACTCTTCTAAGTATTCTAGATGATGTTAAGATTGCATTGGTTTGAATGGGTACGTTACTTACTCTGATCCCAAGTTCCCCTTTCCTCCTTTCCAAACTCTTGAGGACTGTTGAAAGCGCACCAACTACAATTTCAAACAACGTCACGTTTATGAGCTTATTCTGGTTTCTATGAAAATCCAGATATTTTTCGTCTTTCATTTTTACTGTGATTCGATAGAATAGCAAAATCTACTCTCTTGTTAGTAAATTGTTGGTCTGTTCTTCTATCTGGGAATTTAGTGATTCGTTTTTATCTCGAAGTCTTGTATAATTTTTTGCATCTAATTTTTGCTGGCGGATATTCGTTTTTACTTAGAACATATCTCAGCAAGTTTTAATATCTTGCACAATCCTCAGTTGCTCCCCTTTCAATTCAGTCACGTTTTGCGGTGTCTGTTTCAGGCTAAACGTAATTCTTTAAATTGTCTAAATTTTAGATCAAATGGAGATGTTTCTGAACTGCTAATGAGAGCCTGCAATTCTTTTAAATTCAAGCTTCAATATAATCTTCTGTCGCTATAACGAAGGAAAAAGTACAGGTTAACAGATAAGCTAGTCTCCATCAAGTATTGATAACATTGCGTCTTTCTGTACTTTAAAGTGGACAAAAAGGTAGAGTGAAATTTGGTTGGTGTAATTAATAGAATTGGTAAAAAGTTTTAATGCAAAAAAAAATCTCGACGGAAAAGAAAGCTGTCATCTAAAAATATATTGCAGTCATTTTAAAAAAAGAATAAGAAAGAGCTTTGGCTTGAAAGATTAAGTGGATCTATACTCCAATTCAACTTACACAAGGCTATATGGAGGAATTCATCGTGTAATGATTATTGCCGTAGAAAATCGACACTGCAACTCGAGTTCAAATCCGGGATAAAAGTTTTTACATTTTACATAGGGCTAATATCCTTTGGAATAAGTATACATTCTACCTCCAGTTATGTATAGATAGGGGGCAAATTGGACTGTTAACCTTGGTATAGAAGAAAGAAAACTTCTGTTTAAGTCCACTGAAAGACTGTTATTATGTCGCATTTGGCCGATGCGGAGGTGCTGGATATATATATATATATATATATATATATATATAGAGAGAGAGAGAGATCTGTCTGTGGATGACTATATATAAATAAATTTCGTAGAATATAATAAACATTTTCTGTCTAATTATTTTCTTGTTGATCCTTTCATATTGCCGTATTGATTTTATAATATTCGGTGGGAATTGATTGATGTATTTTCCATAATTGTTTATATCCCAAGTACTTCTGCCCAACTTTGGGCCATCATCAGGGGAGGATTTATTACAAAAGTAATGTAACTTTCGTATATACATCACTACTTTGTTAGAATAATAGCTAGTTTGTCTCGTATTTTTTGTGATTAAAGTTTGAGTGTATTGACATTATTCTTACAGAGTATAATTTGTCTCTTCTCAAGATCACGTCTGTATTCCAAAGTGCTGTTATATCTATGAGCTATGATAATATTTTATAATATCATAAAATCAATGCGGCAATATGAAAGGATCAACTAGAAACTATTTAGACGGAACATGTCTATTATGTTCAAAGAAATTTGTATTAATAAAGACATGCTGCCATATATATATGCATGCAGGATGGGACGGGTAAATTGTTGCCATTTTACATTTTTAATTTCGGCCATACACTTTTTTTTTCAAGTTATGTCTTTTGTGCAGCAAATTTGCGTCAGTTGACCACTATCGGCGAGGAAAGCAATATCATGAAGCTATTCACTCCAAAAGAAATTTGTAAACGCTATGCTGTCCTCTTGGGAGGCTCCAATACAAAGATTTACGAGTCCTTGGGTATCAAACTGAGAACAGATTTATATTGAAAAAACAAACAAACGAGAAAAAATAGACCACATCATGGTGTTTGCATCGCTTATTAGTAATGTTCACGTTATGTCTCTATTCATTTGACAGACTCAACGCAAAGGCCTATATCAAGTGCTTGAGGGAGGTAGTGCTTTCCTGGATCGAAAGGATGCCTGCTGGAAGATTCTACTCTTGACAAGAGAACCATAGGACATACCATACGTGGTCAGTGTGTGCTGTCAGAAAATTCCTACGAACACATTACTCCTAACATCTGGTCCCCCATCTCTTCAGATAGCAAACGTCTTGGTTATTGTGTGGCACAGTTGACCAAGAAACAAACAAAACTAAAGATTGATTAAAGGCAAAGATGAATAAATATACCGTCAGAAAGACTCACATGAGAATCTGAAGTGATCTAGAGGGCGTAGTTAGTTGCAATTTCTTTGAATGGATTTAATCAATGATATTTCAAAATATTTTAGATGATTTCGGTAAATATATTGGATCAAATAAGACAAGTATTATTCTAAGTTTTGCGTAAATTAGACGTCAATCTGTGACGAAGGTCATTGACACGCTCACACAAGTGGACTCCCATGGGGTCTTCCAGAAGTTGCTGGAACGGTACAAGTGCATTGCTGCCGGAGGAAATTACATCGAAGGGGACTAGATTTTCATGTATGTACTATCAATAAAAGTGCCCATGAGAAAAAAAGTCTGAAAACTTATTTAATGAACCTTGTATATAATATGTATAAAAAGATTTGACTGTAAATAACCTCCACTTGTTTATATGTCATAGGACCCAACCAAACAAACCCATCACAACTTTGCTATGTGTAAATAGTATAGCAACCTGGGATTTTTGATATGATATTTGATCAAAAAGGAAAACTGAAAATAAACGGAATTTAATCTGCTTAAATATTGGCTTTCTACTGCATCCAATTCGTGAAAATCAATATTAACTTCATAATTCATCAGAGAAATATAATCAGAAAAGCTATCTTCTTTACACACATTAATCTTTAACAAGAGTAATATACAAACACTTACTAAGAAAATATCAATCGACTACAGGTATTGTAAAGATAAAAAAAAAAGTTTTAAGTCACGCCGTAAGTCTGCGATCCAAGACATCATCTGCTTCCCAGCTAAAAAACGCTCACTATCGTTAATCTAACAGTTTTAAAATCTTTTTTATTATAATAAATTTAATCTGCTTTTTCGGCATTGAAACAATATGAATAGCTAACATTCTCTTGGTATTAAATTGCTTAGAAAAAAAAATGTAATGTATGTATCTACTAATATCTACGCACAAGAGGGATTCGACATAAGGCCAATATCTTAAAGGGAAGTTAACAGGTTTGAATTCAGAGCTTTTCTTCATCAAGAAGTTCCCGGTCTGCCTTATTACGTTAGACATGGTTGGAAGGAGAATAGTTGGTATTTGAACTCGGGTCTCGTGTCCATTTACAACGGCGATATTGATTACACTAGAGCAATGATGTAACATCTTATTGTTGTCCCATTACTAGTCGTCCGTTCGGGTCTCATTTTGTCGGTGCGTTTTTCTGATGGACGGAACAAAGTGTGGCTGTTTGAGTGAATGTTCAATTCACTTTCTTATCATTTAATGTCCAAACAGGGGATGCAATCATTTGTCAGGAATTTGGCATATTGAAGTCAAATGTACACACATAGAATCTTGCCCTTAGCAAGAAAGGTGGACCTTATTGGGAATGTTGGTATTACAGAAATCTTGCTTCACATCACTGGTGATTAGTTTCAGTGAAAAAGTGTTCATATATATATATATATATATATATATATATATATATATAGAGAGAGAGAGAGAGAGAGAGAGAGAGGAATGCTAGATTTTGGGAAGAGGATAAAAATAAGTGATAAAGTGGATAAATCAAATACTTAAAATGGGTTTCGTAGTAATATTTCATTCATTATTTAAGGAAGAACTTTAGAATAAATATTTTTCCTCAATTGGGAAAATGAAGAAAAACTCAAAACAAATTTAGTCTGACGAAGTTCCTCCTTGTATGAATAACGAAATATTAC
The DNA here is from genome assembly GCA_963585895.1 of Sepioteuthis lessoniana. Lineage (NCBI taxonomy): Eukaryota > Metazoa > Mollusca > Cephalopoda > Myopsida > Loliginidae > Sepioteuthis > Sepioteuthis lessoniana. The sequence goes on along the minus strand of OY757924.1, from coordinate 64,618,657 downwards.
TAAAACCGTTGTGTTTCATTTAAGCACATTTCCAATTAATTTTATCATATATATTATCAAGTTACGCTGACCACTCGAGTTTCTCTGATTAACTCATACCCTCTCTCTATCTCTCTATCATTCATCATGGCTGGTAGGTCTTCTAGATTGCATCAAGTGTCCGCACAAATTTCTCGAATGAATTTGTCCTCACTTCTATTAGCAGTGCCTAGCATAATGAATAATTTCAATATCGGTGATTATATATATATATATATATATATAGTTATTTATTATTTATTTATTTATTTATTTTTTGTTATGTAAATTCCAAGCTAGGTGGGTTTTTGGTGAATATAAGACGGCGTTTTCTCCTTTAGCATTAGTTGGAATTAGGCTTTCTGGTGATCCGATAAGATGAAACTTTAGTAGAAGATTTCCGACTCGCGATTTAAGTTAATTTTATATATATATATATATATATATATATATGTGTGTGTGTGTGTGTGTGTGTGTGTGTACGACGTGCATTCAATAAGTTTACAGACTTTTTTCGTATGGGCATTTAAAATTGTCGTAGACTCTTGAAAATTCACAATGTAATTACTAAACATCTTATCAGATGACTGACCAATTTTTATGATTTCAGATTCAAATAAACAGCTACAGCAGCAATTGGAATAGTCCCATATAGTCGCACCTGGTGAATTTCAAAAACGCAATCTGAGACTTTAGCAGAACGATATGCAACAAAATTATGTTTTAAACTTGGAAGAAATGCCACAGAAACGTATGGAATGCTTCAGACTGTTTTTGGAGCATCTTCCATGAATCAAGCATCAGTTTTTGAGTGGCATAGATTCAAGGAAGGCAGGTAGTCTGTGAGAGATGATGAGAGGTGTTGGAGGAGTAAGGAAGTCAATACACCAGAGTTGATTGGCCATAGGGTTAGGGTTACTATGTTGAGGTTTTAAGGGAGTTCAGGAAGAGATTCCGTCGGAAGAGGCCACTACTCTTCAAATCGAGTCAGTGGCATTTCCACCAGGACAATGCACCAATCCACAACTCCATCCTTGTCACAGATTATTTGAACAAGATGGGCATCGAGACAGTTCCCTCAGCCTTCCTATGGTCCAGACTTTGCTCCCTGTGACGTTTGGTTCTTCCCTAAGCTCAGAGGCTGTCGTTATGAGACAATTGAGGAGATGAAAGAGGCTGTGACCAAGGTCATTGACACGCTCACACAAGAAGACTTCCATGGGGCCTTCCAAAAGTTGTTGCAATGGTACAAGAAGTGCATTGCATCCTGTAGAGATTACTTCGAAGGGGACTAGAGTTTCATTTGTGTACTATTAATAAAAGTGCACATCCGAAAAATGTCTGGAAACTTATCGTATGCGCCTCGTACACACAAGGTCTGTCTGAAATTCATTTACCTGGCTGTGCTGTGTAAACTATGGCAGAAAAAAGACAAGTTAAATCTGATATCTTGATGTCTTGAGATTATATAAGTGAAATCTTAGCTTTCTTGAAACATTGTAATTTTTTCATGCTTTTGTTTCCTCATCTTCTTTATCAGGTCTTTCAGCTAAGAATGCAAAGAAAAAAAAATAAACCAGAAAATGGTTGTCCGGTTCGAGAATACTCCGTTATAAGCACTTGTAATACTACAGTAAATCTTTGGAGATAACACCAAGTTGCTTACAAGTGTTTTTGAGTCATGCTTGAGTTTCAAATAAAAGTAAGAACAAGAGAAAGAAGAGTCGAGTAGCAGAAGGCTTTCAACAAGCTAGACTTAGGTCAACGTTCAGCAGTTACGGCAGGTGATGGTTAGCGACCGAAGGTTGATTTTTCGCAAGTCACCAGAGCAGAAAAAAGGACAATTATCTTATGTCTTAAAAGTAACGGGAATGGGCGTGAAGAACCTATGTCAGTTCCTGACCGAAAAGAACAGCACTGAGAAGAATCACCCTATTCACCAGATTTTGTTCTTTCTTCAAGCACGAGGGTCTCATCAAGAGATTCGTTTTGTAGGCATAAAGAGCCTCAAGGTTACCATGACGACGGAACCGAAAGGAATCCCAGAAAACTCCTTCCAGCAATGCATAGTAGTGTGGCAGTGTAAGATGGGAAGTGTATTAAAATCAAGGGGGTACTTTCAAGGGGAAACCATGTAATTTTCTATTTGCAACTGAAAGATATTTTTTTTTACTTTTTAGAAATAACTAGTTTCTGCTTCTACTATTAAGTACAGTAAAGACACACAATCAACGGTGCTTGGAGACTCTCAGTTCCTCGTCTATGCGATCATCAGACACACAGACACATTCAAACATATCTATAATTGAATATTAGGCAGTTGAGGATTTGAACTCGAGCCTCCGATTTCATTTCATAACGACGATAACCGTGACGCTAATCACCCTTCATTCAAGCGTGGTGAGTAGGGCAATACGGTTCGACAAAAATCACAATTTTCACCAATGATTATGATATATGGTACGGGAGGAGGAGAAGTTGCTATTTTAAGAGTAAGAAAAAGTCAAAAGTGTGTATGGCTCCAATCATTAATTCATAATGAGAGAGAGAGAGAGAGAAATCGACGTGGTTAGTGGCTAATATGTTAGATTACGACAACATAATTTCTGAGTTCGAACTCAAATCATTCAGTTATGTTCATTCTCGTAATAATATCCCTGAGAAAGGCATGAACCCAGTTATCCTTCTGGCTGCGAGTTAAATAGAATCACTATTGTCATTCTACATGAATGGCTTTGGAATTTCATAACCCACAAAGGTTGATATGCTCTCAAATAAAGAAATCAAACCTATAGTCAAGGAATCTTTAATTTATTGAATTATTTTTTTTTGTGGGGTCATATGTGATCTGTTCTTCCATCCCAATATATTTCGATTTCTTTTTTTAAGTATATTACACATCTATTAATCGAAACCAAGTTCTGAAAAATTCGACTAATATAGGAGTACTAAGGCACGCGGAAGTTGGTCCTGGACATCCATTGCAATAGATTTAAATTATCCTCAGTTTACTGCTGGGACTGATAAGATTTTGTCTTTCTCTATTCGATAGACGGCTAAAAGATATGATGTAAAGGTTTCAAAATTGGTTTGTATAATGACCTCAGTCGGTGAACTAATTTAATGTAAAAAATGTCTCCGAATGGAAAGAAATTTTGCATCGTGAGGAAGTCTCTACAAATAAATAATCATCATATTATAAAAGGTCTAAGTGAAACTTTTGTTTTCATAACTTCGATAGAACTCTACTCGAAATAATCTTATCCAATATTATTAACGCTATATATAGAAAGGGGAGTATTTAGTGGAAATTTATCGTTATAGGGAAGAGAATTATTTAAATTTCGATTATCAAAAATGTTATGTATCTGTTGTTCGATACCAGCTTCTGGTAAATTTCGACCAATACACGAGTATCCCCTGCACTTGGAAATCGGTCCTGGACATCAATTTTAATAAATTTAAATTATCCCCAGTCGACTGCTGGCAATAATAATGACGATAGAGTTATCGAATTGATTACTCTTCAGTCAAGTAGACGTGTCTCTCGCTTTGGGGGCTTTGTCGTATGTAATACAACAGACCATTTGTAGTGTGGCCACTCCTAGGATGTCAGATGGCAACGGTACAGGGAGATGGATTAAGACAGATAAGCTTTAAAACTGTCAGTACTTGGTGGCAGACGTATCTCATCTCTTGGAGAAGGGCTTCGTCGTGACAAGATTTAGAGAAGTTATTATAGAATTATTATACCTCAACACAGCGGACGTGTGTGTGTGTGTGTGTGTGTGTGTGTGAGAGAGAGAGAGAGAAAAAGAGAAAGAGAAGGGAAAGACGCTGCTGGGTAAAACGTCATTGCAATTGCTGCAGATTTACGAGTAGGCTGTACTTTTGCATAATATTCAATCATACTTCGTCGACTGGATTTCCTACTTCATTCCAGCCGCCGGGCTGCATGCTTACTCTAAACCGGCTTCTCTTTGAGGAGGTCATGTAAATAGAATCGATATATAACAGAAGACGTTTTGGTTTAAAAAGAGCGGTTAAGACTAACGTAAAATTTCAGGCAGACAGTGATTTATGTTATTCAATTTATTTCCTTCCTTTTCTTTTTCATCTTCCCCCTTTTTTTTTTCACTTTTCTCTCGACACTATATTTACTTATTACTTTTTTTTAGTCTATGCTTTCTTTCTTATACATTTCTTATTGTTTTTCATTTATTTCATTCCTTTTTCTTTCGACGATTTTTTCCGTCTTTCTCTTTTTCTAATTCTCTTTAGAATTAGTAATTCTCTTTCTCTGTCTGTCGTTCGTTCGTTCGTTCTTCTATATTCCTTTCTTTATTTTTTTTCTTAATCATTCTTTATTTTCATTTCCTTCAAATTCAAACCTTTTCTGCTTACTCATTTATTTCTTTTTTTCTACACTCAGTATGGTTCAATCTCTCGTTTATATTTTTGTAATTTTCTTCATTCTTTCTTTATATAATTTAATACTTTTTCTACATCAGCTATCCTCTACCGAAATTTTTCTCCCCTTATCTCTTTTGTTTATTATTTATTGTACTTATTTTGAATTTGCTAATTTAAACATACACTACTGTTTTCTGTCTTTCTTCCTATTCTATATCCTATTGGTTATTCTTTTTTCTATTTTGATAATAACAGAATTAATTGTTATACTAATAGTTTTATTTCTTTCATCTCCATTTCAACTATTTGTTACTAGCCTTTTTAGTTCTTTCTTTTTATTTTTCTTTCCATCTTCTATTAATTTCTTTCGTCTTTTTCAGGAATTCTTTATTCTTTTTTTACTTATTTCCTAATGTTTTCTTTTTTTCTTTTATTAATTTAGATCTTTCCAATCGTCATTATAAGTTCTCCCTCTCTCTGTGTGTGTGTGTGTGTGTGTGTGTGTGTGTGTGTGTGTGTGTGTGTTAAGTTCCGAAATCTTTGCTAATAGATTTTTTTTTTTAGTCGCTCTTTTTCTGTTTTTTTCTTTCTTTTTTTTTCTCTATTTCTCTCATTTGTATTCTCTTATTTTCCTTCGGCCGTTGTTGAATGCTGCCTTCTTTAACTGATCTGCGTCTATTCAGTATAACACCTTTGTTTTTCTCACCTATTCGGTTTTCTTCATTATTTCATCACTCACCATTACATTGTCATTAAATTGATTACTGCATTTGTTCTATTATATTGTGTAACCCATTATTTTTATTGTTTTTTTAAGTAAACAAAAAACTAAGTTATTTTATTTTCAATTTAAATGCATTTAAAGAAAACCTAATTTCCAACTATAATTTAATATTTTTCGGGGAGCTGTAGATTATATAATACTAACATAAAAAGTCAGTGGAAACTGAATCTCTTAACAGAGGTACACAACAATGATTTAAAAACTAATCATGTCAAAGGAAAAATTAATAACACTCAGAAAAAATCGTAAATGTTGCTTACGCGATGAAAAAAAAACCTGGTAATCACATAAGCAAATGCTACTATCACAAATATAATGTAAGAGTATAAATGACTGGGTGTGATAGGTCATCTTCTTGTAACTGTGCAAGAGACAAAAGTTGTGCTATCTTGACAAATTGTATTATGCACAATAGAGATTCTGTCCTAGAAAAAGAAACGCAAAAAATTATCTGAAACTAAGATTCAAACAAATCACCTAATCCAAGCCAGAAGACCAAACATAGTTTTCTTTAAAGAAAAATGCCTTGTTATCTTGAGGACTTTCCTGTGCCAGCAAGCAGTGGAGTGGGGTTGTCCTCGTCGTGTAATGGTTACAGCATAGGACTGCGGAATCGTAGTAAGCGAGTTCGAACTCCGTTCGGTCTATTGCGTTCACTTTCAGACAAATAGCAATAGGAAAGGCATGGACCTGATTATTCTCCCACCAATAGGTTAGGTAGTACCAATACTATTCTTCTCAAAGAATGGTTTTGGAATTAAATTATCTACAAAGGTTGTCATACCATTAAAGAAAGAAACTGACCAACCAAAACAACAGAATGAGGGTTAAAATAGACAAAAAGCCGAACAAATACCTGAGCAATGTGCTAAGTAAGCTTGGAACATGAATGCGACAATGATAACCCACGTATTCTGGACACTTGGAACAATATCCAAGAAGCTAGAAAAGAATCTTAATGAACTGAATAATATAGGAAAAATCAAAACCTCCAAAACCACAGTTCTACCAAAATCAGCCAGAAGAGTTTGGGAGACCTGCTGTCACTCAACCTCCTGTGAAAAGCTATCAGAAGGACATGATCTGATTAACTCATAGTTATAATGATAATTTAGGAAGAAGACAAATTTGAAGAGTCGGAGACATCACGAAGAATTTCAAATTTTCGTTTTTTTCTTTCGAGAGTAAACGTCATTATTCAATTCAAAATGATTGCGTATCTGCAGCAAACTTTATTTTGAAGCAGTTTTGTTCAGTAGACATTTATTTCAATGTCTGTCATTTCTTTCGACTAATAGTTTCTCTAATAATCCTCCATTCCTTTTGTGTACAACGCAAATTACATATCGGTTGAACTGACTATGTAACCACTCAACTGCTCTCTTCCAGTAATAATTGATTTCGGCTGGTGTGTCTGCTTGAATATCCCTCGATTGTCATATACTTATATCTTTATGTATGTATATAAGAATATAGAGATTATACATATGTTTACATGAATGTAGTTCAGAAAGTTTTGAGCCTCACTCAGAAAAAAAATACATGTTTGTTTAGTTTTGTTTCTTTATTTAATGGCATATAAACATTCATGGAGTACTTAGTGGCAAGGCCATGCTTGCCGAAGTTTACTAAATGTGTTATTTAACCCATAGCTAGAGGTTCATAGCTTTCCTGAGAGTACTTGTCCCAAAGGAAACGTAATAGAGCAACTGGAATTTGAACTCCCCAACAACTATGACACAGTCTAGCACGTTTACGACTATGCCATGGAGACTCCACAAAAGCATATCTGAACATTTCTTTTGTGGCAACACATTACCCCTTCTTATAAAACTAGAAAATGTTTTAGATTTTTCTGGTTTTATAAGAAGCACTAAAGTGTTTCAACAACAAACTGTTCAGCTACGCTCTTCTTCCTGTGTTAGGCTTACACATTTTTAAACGAACTCCGAGTGTGTGTGTGTTTATCGGTATGTCTATCTATTAGCCGAGTCCACTGTGACTATAGAATACACTGATTGCATCTCTGCAGAGGGGTAAACCTGTCCACCTATGAGTGTCCTGGATATGATATTAGACAATCTAATACATTTGGGAAAGGTATGAATCCAATATTCTCCCTCCAGCTATGGGGAAAATAGTAGGGTAGCATGGGTTCTTCAGCTTTGGTGAGGCAACTAGTCTAGGAGAAGGAAAACTCTGAATTCAAACCTGTTAAACTCCACTTAAAAATTGACCTTGTGTCATATCCTGCTAGAGTGGAGGGGTTGGTAAATATGGATATTAAACAATTTGATTGAGAGGCTCTAGTAATGCTGGATCCTTATGGAATGTGGAGAGCTCTTCATTTCCACCGCTTCCCTGTCCACTCTGACCCGGAGTGGGAAAACCTGACAGGATACTGTCTATGGGTCAAATAGAACAGTCTGACATTTAAACTGAGCGCAAACAAATGGCATATGCCAAATTGAAATGTTAGGAATAGAACAGTTTGTAATCAATGTGGAATCAAATGACTGATGATTAATTAAATTGTACATGATACGTAGGAATATTTGGACCGAATTTACTATGCAAACAAATGAGTAATATTGAATTGTATTATAATTGCTAGATAGCAATAATTGAAACCATTTAACTGTGTAGAAACAACAGCAATACTTGTATGCCAACAAATTTACTCTACGCCATAGAAAAATGAAATTATCGACAAACTAATTTCTTATATATCATGGACATATATATATATATATATATATATATATATATATGTGTGTGTGTGTGTGTGTGTGTGTGTGTGTGTTTAGATGTGTGCAAACAAATGACTGATGTTGATTTGTTACTGTTATAAAGCAATTCTTAAAACTATTTAACTATGTGCAAATACATGATTCGTAGTAATTAGTAAGTAAAGTAGTCGAGGGTGACCCGAATACTTCCTTTTTGATAGCTACTACATCAAGGTGTAGGAGAGTGCGCAACCTCTTTCCTTGGACTGCTTCACTTAACGCTTGATCCGTACCTTATAATGCTGAGTGTTAAGCAAGGAGGCATCAAGTAGCATTTTTGAGTCTTTGGTATGACTCGACCTGGGATTGAACCTTGGCCTCCCGGGCTGTTGGTAAATACACTAACCATCATGTCAAGAGATGGTTAGATGGTTTTAAGTATTTCTAAGTGTAAAAAAAAAACGAGCTCGGACCTGATTAAAAATGTTATCAATAAAACTTATTAAATATTATATTTTTGATGTATGTTTGTATAAACGGGATTTGGAATTAAATAACCTGCAATGGTTGATATGCCATCAATCTGAATTTAACCATATTGCTATCTATTTATCAACGGCCTTTTTTATATCTGTCAATTCATTTATCTTTCAATATAATTATTTCCGAATTTTTGTTTCCATCTATTTCTTTATATTCCTATCTATTAATCTATCTTTTCACTACTTAATATAATCATATGTATTGCTCTGTGTTCATTATCAATCGCAGTATGTTCATGCATATATAACTATTTACATATGTTCACATGTATCTCTCTATTACACTATGTTCATATATATATATATATATATATTTGTCAATCTCTGTATGCTTTTATCTCTCGTATCTATCTCTCTGGGAAAGCGCTGTCAAAAAGAAACTATAATCAGATGAAAACAATTTTTCGTGTAGAATCTAATTTTTTAAGATTTAAAAATGTCTCCAAGATTCGCAAGGAAACCTATCTTCGTAGAATATGTATTTAGATTTAAACAAACATGTACATGTTGATTTGTGTATATTCGCTTTTCAAGAAGTTTATATAAAATAATGACGTAGCAATAATTTCATGAGAGTCAACGTAATCCCTACAAAAACTCATATATGTAAAACTGAATATTTTATAAGTGTCATTCATTTAAAGTAAAGTAAATATTGTTTTTAAAAATTAAACTCATGGATATTGTTTGTAGAGTAAATTATAACGTCCTCAGATAAAGGTAGCATAGGTAAAAGTCTTTTCTCAGGTCAATTTTTCGTTTATTTAATGAATTACCACTTACAAATGTTCAGAGTAAGTATTTAAATGAAAAGAAAGATAATCATATCGGCGTTGACGATCTCTTACTTTCTCTCTTTGTATATATATATATATATATATATATATATATATATAGAGAGAGAGAGAGAGAGAGAGAGAGAGAGAGATATTGGTAGATAGAAGCAAGTAGATTCTTCAAAGGAAATTTTACATGATTTTCAAATGGTAACCTTTTTAAGTGAGTCCTTGAAAGTGACTATTTACTTTGAATAGTACTTTTAAAGGTCAAATGCTTTCAGGTAATACTCTCGTTCATCGATGTTGATGATGTATATATGAGAGAGGGGGAGAGAGAGAGTGATTATGCGTATTTCACGAAAGCAACGCTAACTTTTAAGCGGCATTACAGCATGATCGATTATTTTGTTTTTACAGAATCCTCCAATCACCTCTGTACAAAAATATGAACCGCGAAAAAACATCCTTTAATCAGATATTCCAATATATTACAATATGGTGTTTGTATTAATCCCCTTTTAGCTTAATCTTGATTGCCTGTTTGTCTGTTCCTGTTTTATGGCATATCAATCTTTGTAAGTTATTTAATGCCAAATCCATTTCATACAAATAAACAAATCCTAGAAGCGAACCCCACAAAACAGCATTCGTACGGCCACTTGTCGCCGATGTCAAAAACTATTCAAATAAGACAAAGAAGACATGTGGGGCACTGCTGGAGAATTAAACTAAGAACTCGAATGAGTTGATCTCTTACGTACTCGTACGCATGGATGTGCCAGTGTTAGCCGACCAGCTCTGTGCTGACACAAGATACAGTCAAGAAGACCTACTAGGATGAGAGGGATGGATAGCAAAAGAGATAGAGGAAACCAGAACTTTGAGTTCAACTTGATAATGATGAATTATATGGATTCAAGGAACTAATAATAATTATAATTAGTAAACAATGCTAGTTTCAGATAACTATTTGCACTCACGTGGTTTCAATCATCCCTTTTGTGAGACTAAGGATTTAAAAAACCATCACCATCATCACGCTGTGCCTCTCACACGGATTTCCCTTAATCTCCTTCGTCACTCAGTCCGTTTGAAGGGGTCCAGAGGAGAACGTCGATTATGAGTTTGTTTTTACTTCACCAGCAGTGGTCAGCATGTCTTAGTCGTCGGACTTGGATGGTTTTAGAAACCGGAAGAATGTCACCGTATAGCTGCTGCTTTGTCGGATGTTGCTTCCAAAATTTGTTCTTTAGATCTCGCAGCATTCTTATGCAACATCCACCAAGATTTCTTTCTCTAAGGTTTGTCAGCGTCCATGTCGTGCATCCATATAATAGTATGGATACGACTGCTGCCTTGAAAAAATTACATTTTATTTTATCGGACAGGTCTGACTTTCAAATGGCCGATAACATATCGATAGCTTCCCATGCCTTCACTAATCATGTATTAATGTAGTTTTTGGTTGATGAGACGCTGCTTCCGGGGTATGTGAACTTTTCCACTAGTTTCAGAGACCCACCTTTTAGTGTGGAAATGTCTCCTTTTTTGATTTTTATTAAGGCATATGTATGCCGTTCCGTCTGCATTGACATTAAAACCAATGCTCTCTGCTGCCTTCTCTAGACTCTACAGTCGGGATTCGATTTGGGCAAATTTACTTGTATAACCTTAACTTCCATGCCGGCTAAGATTTAAAACGCTCTTCTACTGAAACACATCGAACCGAGATTGAGGAAATCCTTAAGTAGAATAAAAATTTTGAAGAAATCGATTAACAACATCATAAATTTTCAAAATATAAGTAAAGTAATGTAAAGTCGGCCACCTTAGTCGAGGGTGACCCAAAGACTCCCTTTTTAATAGCTACTACGCAGAGGTGTAGAGAAGGGCGCGAATCCTTTCTTTGGATTGCTCCATTTTACCCTTGATACGTATCTTATAGCACTGAGTGTTTATCCAGGAGTTATCAAGTACCATTTTTTGAGTATTTGGTATACCTCAACCTGGGATTGAACCCCGATCTCCCGAGCCATTGGCAATGGCATAATGAGTAAAGTGTTCGCCAATAGTCCGGGATACCGGGGCTCAATCCCAGGTCAAGTGATACCAAAGTCTCAAAAAACCGTACTTGATACCTCCTTGCTTAACATTCAGCATTATAAAGGGCGGATCAAGGGTAAAGTTGAACATTCTAGGGAATGGAGTAGCACCCTCCCCTAAATCTCGGTGTGGTAGTTATTGTAAAGGAAGCCTTTGGGTCACCCTCGACGAAGTTCATCAACTTTACTTTTAACATAAATGGGACCCTAGTTTTTAGGGCCACACCTGATCAGAGTGAACCTGAAAGTAATGTCAAATAAGGTTTATTCCACAACCTCCAAAATTAGAGTGTCGTCACCCGATAAAAAATGATAGTAATATCAGGACATTAACTTTTCTGAGGATTTCCAGGTTAGGTGGTTGATTGGTCAAGATATGCGTGACATGGTGGAAAATACGCTTGGTGAAGAGGTAGAGGTTATATATTTTCAAGTATTCCTTTCTAATACAAATAAGTTACAAACGTATGAAAAACATTCACAGTCGTCTTGTCATGTGCTACCGCACCGTAATATATACGCCCTAGGGCTCAAGAACTGAAGAGCATGTATGGCATGAAATTGAAACGATTAGAATTAATACCATTACTTTTAAAGGAATGATTGGATAGCCTTTAACGAAGGTGGATACGTCCTGGAGTGAAATTTGATTGTGTTCTCTGATGAATTTTCTCATGTATAAGTTTCTTCATATCTAAAGAGCTAACATCTCCAATTTAAATTGCGGGGATATCTTGAGGGTGGTTCTAACCACTAAAATATTTGCAGATAAATTAGAGTAAAAATTGCTTCAGAATCATGATAAAGTATTCTTATATCATGTCCCTCTTGAAAGAATATATATATATATATATATATATATATGTATATATATGTGTGTGTGTGTGTGTGTATGAGTTAACAGCTGAATATAAACACTTGTTTAAAATCAAAGTTTGATAAATCAAAAGCGCTCAAATAACATTCATCAGAGAAGTATAAAATTAAAAGTACTTAAAATCAAACCTTCTAAATATCATTTCATCACTACATGAAAATATACTAAGTGATTTCAAATTTGATATTTACGTTTTTATTATATCAAATACTGAACCTATAGCCCTGTTTCCGACTTCACGTCTTCTTCCGGAGATTATGAATGGTTAATTTCATTTCGGTTGTTGTTTTTGTATAGATTGTTTTGACAGTATTTCATCTTTTAATTCCAGGATTTGTGTCTGTGAATGTCTTGTTGTTTGAAAAATACATTGAACAGATGTCTTCACGGACAATAAACTCCAATTAGATATTTACAGACACAAATCTGGAATTGTATACTCATACACACACATAGGATACGTGACTATTGAGAGGGATAAATTTCTTTTGCGTATACAAATGGCTTCAGCATAGACATGAAGTCTTCATTGGTCTTAAATCCAATAGGAACATTACAGACAAAAATCCTGGATTTAAAAAAAAATATCATATCCTGTCAAAATAATCATTAATGTAAAAATAACAACCGAGCCTTAGCTTAAACACTTAAAATCACCTGAAGAAGACGCAACCTCGAAAACATATGTAGAGTACAAGCAGATAAAATGATACCAACATTACCTATTCTGAAATAATTTGCATATCAGTTCATTTATTTTTTCTATCAATAAACAAACAACTTTATTTGGGAAATTACAATAGCCTATATATTTGCCAACACTCCCATCAAAGCAGGATGTAATACAAAGTCATTTTTAAGCATAGTTTAATAGGTTCAATTCCAGAGTATTCCTTTTCCCATTCTACTTCCAATACCAAAGTTATTGGGCCTAATATGTCCTATTATTTATTAATAGTTGGAGAAAAAATAGCCGGATTCATACTTTTTTCAATGGTATTGATGCAATGTGAAATGCAGATAACCTCGTCTAGGATTTGAACTCACTCTACCGTGTTCATTTCCAACGACAGTAAAAAAAATATACCACGAGTATTTCTATAATCAAACTGAAGAGAATCCTTTCGTTGTTTTTTCAAATGATTTCTGGTGAAGTCTGAAACTTTTAAGAAAGAATTTGCCACGTATTTAGAACTGCATCATGTATTTTCTAATCTTAGATAGGCGAAACTGAATACTTCGATCATCAATCGTGGTATAAAATAATTATTCAAAAAGCCAGTGACTTAGTGACTTGATCGTTTTTTATAAACCTATAATGAATTTTTCAGAATTACCACCCACATTTTAAACTATTCCCTGTTTGGTGCAAGTGAGCTTAGGCCAAGAGTAATAATAATAATTCAATCAGGCACATATTTTACCATTTTTATTTCAATACGATCAATTACGATGATGACCAGGGCCAGTGGACATCATGTTTGCGGTTAAAATGTTATTATAGGACTGATGAATTTGCAATTACACTACAGAGTGTTTTTCGTGCTTATTTCATTGAAATGATGCTATTCTGGATATAAAATCGTAACTTTCGTATAATAGAAATTTCAGAATCAAAGTATTATACATAAAAAAAAGACTGTTGACCTTTACTTAACAGTGAAATATTTTTTCCTAATAACAGTTATCTTTGTCTTATTACCTAACTTTAATAACATAGCCGGTCGAAGTTATGAACGTATCTAGTCTTATCTGGAAGAAAAATGCAAAGCTATAAGTCAGATGGAGACACCTTTTAGTAAGTGCAAAAATTTACTCGCACCACAAGAGCGATAGTTTGCAATATGGACGGTTTTTCTATCACACTCAGAATTCAAACAAAATTTTGTTATGCATCGATATTTTTAATTCTAAAAAGAAAAAAAAGAAATCGATGTGCACTCCCGCAAAAATTACTTAATGATGAATTTGTCAATATAAAAAAAAATTTAGCACAATTTCTTTGTATTCTGTTTATATTACACACACACACACACGTATTTATGGAAAAATACTAGACTTTCGTAAATCAGACAAAATGATAAATCAAGTGGAAAAGTGGAAATACCAAATCATTACATCGAGTTTAGTAGTAATATGTCATTCTTTATTCAAGGCTCTGAAGAAGCTTTTTGAATAAAGAACGAAATATTTCTACCAAACCCGTTTTAAGTGTTTAGTTTATCCCCTTTTCCACTCCCTTTTACTATATATATATATATATATATATATATATATATATATATATATATATATATATATATTAATCAGACAGAATTCCGTTCCATTGATTTACACTTAGTTTCACAAAATAATCATGTGAATTTTAATGTAATATTTGTGGCTGTAAAACACGTGATAAGTATTATTATTCACTAATAAAAATCTAGACCTGGACCTAATATAGAAAAACGTAGGTCTGTAATTTGCATCTATGAAGGGAGATTCTTCCGTAAGATTAATCATTTGGTACTGAAATGCCATACGAAGTTCTTAATCATTCTCAGCACTTCAGTTATTTTAATGTTAGAGTCTCTGAGGCAGAGTGGCTAACGTGCTGGACAGTGACATCGTACAGAGTGAGTTCAAACTCCAATTGTGCTGTGTATATTCCTGGGACGAAGCTCGCTGATTTTTATCATTAAGGGTTGTCGGATTATTGCTTTCATCTTTATGGTTATTTCCACAACGTTTCGGCCGATATGTCCTTCGGCATTCATCAGATGTTTTGTTGAACTCGGGAACCTTCATGAAACTTCGAACTACGTCCTTTATTAAATCCACGGTGGTCACCTGTTCTGATTCCGTTAGCCATAATCGGGTACAAGTGTTAAGTATTCCCGTATTATTACTCGCTTGCTGTCAGGATTGAACCTGTAACCTCCAGATAATTGTCTCATTAGAAGCTTAGGAAACCAACGCCTATAACCGTTACACTATGTGTCCGGCTGGACAGTTTACAGTGAATTTACAGTTCCATTTCAATCAATTCAGTTTAGCATAAGTACAAATTCTGGCTCTATTTAACCCATCATGTTTAACCTGACAGGTGCTACCACTCCTGGCCAGAGTGAATGATGGGGTACTCTGCATTGCCCAAAGCTCAAGAATTACTGCAGCCTCACCATGAAATTGTTTAATGTCATATCTAGGACACTCTTTGAGGGAGTCTTATTAATCTGCAGAGATGCAGTCGGTGTATTCTACAGCCCCAGGTTACTGAACCATTTAGCATTAGATATCCCAAGATTATTGAAATGCCATTAAAAAAAAGCAACTGAAACAAAAAACGATCAGTTATTCTGCAGAGTAACTTCAATTTAATGCTTCCTACTTTTTTTTCTTTTTTGCTTAGGTATTCAAACTTATAATTGACTTTAATTTCAGTTCCTGAACTGCTGGGATCACTAAATCCACTATGTGCCTCATATTCATTTGTTTACGTTAATTAATTTAATAACAATAATTAGATCTGGTCTACTGACCTGGATAGAACGATTTATTCGCTTTTCACTGTCCTAGACTGTTACCCTTTCATTAGATTTTCGAAGAAGAAAGGGCAGTAACCTCAGCTTGAGACTGAATAGCAGCAGATCTCTTCAACTCTCCCAAATTATATTTAGTTCTTCTGCGAGGCGAAAGGTTTTCTGGTTTAAATAGTCATAATGCGTTTATAGGTTCCTCAACTTTCCAAAGCATTTTAGACCTGCAAGAGAATAATCAGAATCTTCATCTTTAAGGATGTTGCCACCATCCTTATTTTCATGGGTGGTTAGTGGTTCATGTGTTATTTTAAGACTATTATTATTATTATTATTGACGTTGCATATTCAATCCCAACAACAGTTAAGAATAACATGGCACAGTGTATATGGCGTTTAGTTGGAAAGTGCTTCTGAGTGAAAACATCCGGAAATTGAACAATTTGATGCTAAAAAATAGTTATTCAGAACATAACATAAATACGTGTATATACAATGCTTTAATATATACTTTCTGTTCAATCTCCGAACCATTTTGTAGTTTAAATCATATATTTTGAATCAGAGTCAGACGCGCGTATATACGGTCCTTAAATGTGCGAATGCTTTTTATTTTCGAACCACGAACGACTTTTCGGTGTAAATTAAGTATTCATTATTCGACCTATACACAAGTATATACAATCCTTTCATGTATAAGTGTTTAGATTCCATCCCAGCAGAATGTTAAGGTTTAAAATCGTCATCACCAAATTGCACTGACAGCACATATTCCCGTAACTCTCTCTCTCTCTCTCTTTCTCCCCATCTGTCTTTATTGTCCATCTCTCCCTGCAGGTCTTCCAAACTACAGCCAGTGTCCTCACAAAGCTGATGAAAATAAGTTGTTTCTGGTCAGCTGACACTGGCAAATCCATGTGTAAGGGTCAATAGAAGAACGTCACGAATGACTTCATTTTTGCTCCTCTAGCAGTGTCCCGTGTGTCTTACTTGAATGGTTTGCGAGACGGGAGGTAAACAGCTGTATTGCTGCTATTTTGGGGATGCTGCTTCCAGTATTTGTTCAAAACAGTACGTAGATTTCTTTAGAAGTTTCGATTTAACTTTTTCTCGAAGAGTTTTGTTAGCGTCCATGTGGTGTACCCATGCAGTCGTATTGACACAGTCATAGCTTGGAAAAAATCCCGTTTTATCTTATTGGAGAGATTAGATTTCCATTTGATTGATAACCGTCCGAACCTTCAGTAGGCTTTGTTAAAATCACTTACAGTAGATGAGATATTGCTGTCGAGGTATGTAAAATGTTCTAATTTTAGAGCCCTTCCATTTAGAGTGGAGATGGTATTTACAATTCGACCTATACACGAGTATATAGATTCTTTAATGTAAAAAGGATTTTTGCTCAATCCCGAAATCATTTTTCGGTTTAAAATAGGTATACACAATTTGACCAATATACAAATATATAGTCCTTAAAGATAGCATGCATTTGGTTATATCCCCGAATCGAATGAACATTTACTTGATCACTACGTAATGGAAACGTACCAATGATTAATGGTATTGGATATTTTTTTTTATTTTAGTTTTTGCAACAAAGAAAAAACATTCTGAAAGCGTTCTGTGTTGCATTCTGGAATAGTGAGATTCCGATAAATAACCAGAGGCTTACGTTGGCGTCACGGAAACCCAAACATAATATACTCGTCCAATGATTCTTCATTCTGGATGTATATTTTCATACGATGTAGAATTCGACACATGGTGAGTTTAGTTACAGAGGATTATTAAAAATATCTGATTTTTTTCGCTTTTCCTCCCGATATGCAGGGGAATCAAAAGACAATTTAATAATTTCAAGTCTATATGAGAGGTATTGACCTGGAGTATTATCTTCTGCTCAGGACAGGGGAAGTTCCCGTGGCGCAATAACTTAAGTGCAGGACAACACCATCGAAGAAAAGGTGTTCGAATTCCAGTCACGACAATATGCTACCTTTCAGACAAATAAGGCGCCTTTTGTGGTGTAATGGTTAGCAAACTCGACCAACAAACCTACACGAGTGAGTTCGAGTCTGATTGGGTGCCCCTTTCATATGGCTTTGGGCCTCATCTAAGTAAAAAGTTTAGTAAATTATTACCTTTCAAACAAATATACTGGGGAAAAGTATGAATGATTTTATCTCGCCATCAATGGCTTAAATAGTATTTCTGATGTTCTACACGAGAGGAAAAACGAATAACACTTGATGTTTGATAAGTCATCGAACAAAAAAACTAAACCAAAGCTTCAGGCACAGATATTTGGAATTCGTTGATTAAAATTCTAGATTTAAACCAACATAAGCAAATTAGATTTATACATGTATTTATCTGAATTTTCTTCGTTTCAATGACATATACAAATTCGGGGATTATCTAAGGCCAAAGATATCTTTGTAAAAAGCAGTAGCAATATTATTTAACCCACTGATAGGGACCTACTTGATATTTAAATTTGGGTTATTTGGCTTAATTGTTTATTAATCCTTCCATGGTAATTTAATGTGTATATGATTTTTAAGTGATTAGTTTGTAGGTAATTTGGATTTTGAATGAGTTACATATATTTTCCCACACAAATGGTTTCAAATATTTCTGTTGGTTTCCACAGTTAAATAGTTCAAGCCTTGTGAATATAGTTTTATTTACACATTTTTAAATAGTTCCAAGTATCGTTATGTAATACCAATAGTTCAGTTTAACATCAATCATGTGTTTTCATACTGTTAAATGATTTCAAGTATAAAAATTAAATATTTATATTTGACCCATAGATAAGTACCGATCAGGTATTACCACTGCGGAATCAGAGAAGAATAATGACAATGACGAGGTACTCCACATTTACTAAATCCGCAGGACAGAAGCCACACGATCAGATTATTGGGGGTAGTGTACTCTGTAGCCCCAGTCGAATGTGGTGTGATAACTTTATGGTCGGTGTATCCATGATCGTCATCAGAAAATTATTTGATATCCGTGAGTGAATGTTAGACTGGACACTTTGTGGATGAGCTGATGACAAAGGAATGGAGCCGAAAAGCATGCCACAGATTGTGTGAACCAGTCCATGTGTTTCATATTCAGAATTTTTCCTTCAACATTATTTGTATTACCAATGTAAAAGAGCCCAGTTTGTGCATGTATTCCAACTCTGGGATAAATGAAGAGGTTTCATGCTTTTGTGAAGAGAATTAGTGCATAGTTAAATACAAAGCATAAAAGGATATAAACTCCACTTGTCGAGTAAATTTTCAGCCAATATATCCATCATGTCACACACACACACATACACACATCTATATATATATAAGTTACTACTTTGCAAAAAAATATGTTAAAAGAAATATATTTTTTCTAAACAACATACGTAGACGCTTATTTTTCAAACAAGAAAATATTCCAGTTCTTTTATGGGGTTCTACATTGGTAAAAAAAATCTGCACTAAATTCGTTAAATTTATTTTTGAGAAAAAATATAACATAGAAAAATAAATAAATACATTTTTAGAACACTCATTTAGTCACATACATTCTGAAACAGAATAGTACTAACGATAAAAAAAAAACTGCCAAGAGTATGTATATTTTTTTCGTTTCATTTTTTTTTTCATTTGAAAATAACGTATGGATACGATAACATCCAACTTTTCTAACCATTGCATCATTTTGACGTTGCAACACGAAAGCTGAAAGATATTGCTTCTTATGCATTCATAAAAATATCATATCGTGTCTACTTTATTAAGCTTTGTTTGGTGGGTTAGTCCTCGTAGGGTAGTAGCTAATGTGCTGGACTGCGACGTTGTAATAAGCGAGTTCAAACTCCACTATTACGTCATCCACAGATAGATCTGTTTCGTTCTATCAGAACTCATCAGTGTGGCTAGACAGGTTAGATTCCCAAAGCTGGGATCGAAACCCGGTTGACTCAAACGCCAATCCAATATTCTACCACTCAGTCAAGAGGAAAACAGCGCAAGCGAAGGAAATTTAAACGGTTATGAATCACAATTGTTATTGTTTACATATATCCGCTTAACGGCTACTGAGAGCTCGATTCGTATGAAGAGCCTTGCATATACGCTAATGACAACACAATTACATCATTCGCTAGAGAGCTCAACCATATATATATATATATATATATATAAATATATATATGATTTGTGCGTTTTGTATATAACATTGTTAAACGAGCCTGAAATCATTTTTGCGCACAGTTAAATGATATCAGCTATTGTCATATAAGAGTCACAATTTAATGTCAGTCATCTGTTAGAAGACTTTGTTCTATTTGACCCATAGATAGGATACTAGTAGGTGATATAACCCCAGATCAGAAGGCAGCTGTTAACAATGTCAATAAAGGAGTACTCCACATTCTGCAACGCTCTAAGGCTAGAGCCTTGCCTTCAGATGGTTCAATGCCATGTCAAGGTAACTAGTTGGGGGGTATCTTACTCATCTGTAAAGATGCAATCGGTGTACTCTACAGCCACAGCTGAATGGGCCGGTCGTATAGGATAATTCATTAAAACAAATGAACTAAACTGAAGCTTTTCTTAGCCTAGCACAGATGCCTTTCACGTCTATCAGTCGTTAGCTCGTTAAACCTCGAAGGTCACTACTACTGAAATCAATGTTCTTCTTATTATGTTCACTATGCAGTAAATATCATCAGAAAACCATTTATAGCAACATAAGTACTGTGAGTAACTCAGGTTATCGCATTTACATACATTTGCATCAGTCATTATTTGGAGTTATTTGCTTTTGCCTGCAGGATAAATATCCCGACGATAACTCGAAGGTGACATAAGGAAAATATCGTAATTTTTTTCTCGGTATGCCATAAGAATAACAAATATCTGTGCATCCCTGAACGCTCCCTTATGGTGTCTGATCCTCTATTAA
Organism: Sepioteuthis lessoniana; assembly: GCA_963585895.1. Classification (NCBI taxonomy): domain Eukaryota; kingdom Metazoa; phylum Mollusca; class Cephalopoda; order Myopsida; family Loliginidae; genus Sepioteuthis; species Sepioteuthis lessoniana. The sequence goes on along the minus strand of OY757924.1, from coordinate 64,597,933 downwards.
ATTTGCAAATAGACACATGCCAAATCAAGTCAAATAATCTTGGCTGTACGGCACAAGGACAAGAGATTTACGAAATTGGTTAACTTGTTTGGGGTTACACAATAAGGCTGATTCGTTTTTTTTTTTAGAATTTTCGCTTGAATTTCTGCGTGAATTGAAGAAAATGTACAATACATTGTGCTTATAGATGTGTTATAAATATTGTACAGTGGCCTGAAACTGCATTACTGAACGACATATTGCATATATAATGTTTTATGGTATTCTATTTTCGAAGAACACAACCAAGGTGGGTTATAAAAGAACCACCCGCATAAAAAAAATAAATTAAATTAGTTATTCAAATAAGAAGGCATTTCTTTCTCAGGAGAATATTCCAAATTAAACAATGCTGATTTTTATAAGGTGAATGATCCTTCATATGCAAGTATGGAAACATGAATATACTAAAAAAAGATTATGCAGGAAGTGTGTTCAAAAAAGCAATGGTTAGAATATTTGAGGTAATTTTATAAACAACCCAATTTTCTCAGTATGAGATATTTTAGACACCCCCATATATATAATGTAACGCTAAAAGTGCTTTTAAACTGTAAAATGTACATAGAATTCAATAAAAGAAAATAAAGAAAATTGTCACAGTATATTTCAAGTATAAAATGAGATAATCAGAAAAGCAGTTAAAACTCTGGACTCAGATTTTCGGGTGGCCGATACTCAAGAAAGTACGTATTCAATACTGATGTAAACTGTTCAACCTATTAATATTATATAAGAACAACATAATATATCACAAAGGGATTATGAAAGTGTATGGTGCTAATAACTAAATACTTGCTTGCAATTTTTTTTTCCGTTTACGATCAAAGGGTGCGAAAGTGGCATCGTAAATAATTGGACACTTACCTGAAAAAGAAAAGAAAAAACCTTTAGATACATGAAAATTTCAAAAATATAATCGGAAAATGTATTATGAAGATTTACTGCATTAAAGAAAACATGATAAAACATTATATTAGCCGCTGAGATCTTCAAATCAAAGAAAACTTGAACTAAGTTATATAGCACCAATACTTAACATATATATATATATATATATATATATATATGTTATGTTTCCCTGCTAGCAGGATGGAGCAAAAGGTTATTTTAAACTGAGTTCAACAGTGTGGGATTTAGAGTTTTCTTTTCCAACACTGGTCATCCAACCAATATTAAAGAACTCAGTCTGCCCTATTATTTGATCATAAACGGAGGTAGGATAGTTGGTTTCATTGCTTTGCTAAGGGTATTAGTGTTACTTGTAATGTGAACAGCTTCGTCTAGAATTTGAAATCGAGCCGACGAGTCCATTTCCTAAGCCGGTAACTATTACACCAGTTAATATATATATATATATATATATATATATATATATGAAAGTTTTGGTATACACATTAAATAAGTCCAGTCATTTGTACTTACCTTTTAAACAAATTAAAAATTGTCTTTAAGAAAATAAGTTTCGATATATTTTTAGCTTTAATATTGTAAATAGGAAACATTGATCTTTTTTTTTTTCAAAGTGGTTTAAGTCTGTCCACTTTTTAATAAGAAAAATTAATATGCATTTATTTTGATGTTCGAACGTGTCTACTTATTTATTTACAAAATTTTACATAATACAAAAAAAAAAAAGCGAAAATAAAATAAAAAATATTTCAAATTTAAACACTGTTGTTTTATTTTAATGCTGTCACTATATATATATTTAACGTTTGGTTTTTTTTTCACTTTGAAATATGCCGTTCGATAATCTAAGCAAAGGTTGTTTACATTTTCAATCGGCAAAACCCTCCTTATGAATTCTAAAATAATCAATTATTTTTTTATTCGTTTTTATATTTTCTGTTAGCCAATATTTATAAAATGATCTCATTAATTTATTTATTTTTATAATAGATATTAAAATAAAATTGGTAATAATGCAGAATAGCGCAACATTACGTATAAAATACATTAGATTTCATTACATTTCATAGAAATACCCGACGTCTTTGAGACGGTTCGTTCGGGGTACTTCGGTGTTATCCGTAATCTAATGATTTTTTGCGCGTAAAATGTGATTCTAATGATATTATGTCTTACGCATAACCCCGCATTTGTACCAACTGTTAAATAAATTCAAAATTCATTTTAATAAAACAAGGTTGGCATTTTTTATTTATTTATATAATATTCTAAATAGGAGGAAATTTTTTTTTCTGTTCAGAGTGGTTTGACGTTTGTGCACTTTTTAATTTGAGAATATATAATATTTAAATTTGAATAAGAATAAAATATAGACTTAATTACGGTCGTTTTCATTTGGTATATATTTTCCCCGATGAAATATAATAATAATTGAACCAATTTCCCAATTCATATCTTATTAAAAAAAAATAATTACTAAATTAGAATACTTAAAATTTGTACATTTTAAATACACCGACAGACGACAATTAGTGATCATTCGATAATTACAACAAATAGACGTATGATTTTTTTTCTCTAATGAAAACACAACAAGAAAAATTCCGTAAACATGTTTGCTTTGATATTTAACATTTGTATGTTTTAATTACGCTGTCATATTTCACTAAAAGACGACAATTTGTGATTGTTCGCTACTTTTGTGTATGTGATTTTTTATCTTTAATGAGAACATTTATAACAAACAATTTCCGTAAAATTTTTGCCTGGATATTTTCAGTATTTTTAAAAGTATCAGATATTCTTCGAATGTATATTTAATCTTTTTTAATATTTTTAATCTGGAAAATCCTAATTGATTATTTTCGATGACGAGTTTAATTTAAAAATACTGGCGTTTTCTAGTCATTTTTGTTTTTATAAACTAAAGCAAAGCAAAAAGGAACCAACAAAGACACAAAATTCATTCATTATTCATCAATCCCTAGAAATTCCTCCGTTCAATGAAAAATGCCTGGAAAAAATTATTTATTGGAAGTTTCTCTTCAGAGGCCAGGAGAAAAAAAAACATTCAGAAGAAACTGACGATATTCACCAGGCACGTTAGCGTGTTAACCTGAAAAGAAATGCTGCTGCAAGACAGCTTGAAAGTGCAGATATTGGACAGACCCGCTTGCTTGCTAAAAGCAATAGAAATGCTGCTGCAAGACAACTTGAAACTGTTGATATACGACAGGCCAATTTGCTTACTAACAGCAAAAGAAATGCTGCAGCAAGACAGATTGAAAGTGCAAATATTATACAGGCCTGCTTGCTTGCTTGCTAATAGGATTCAAACTGCCTCTGCAAGAGAATAAAATACACTAGACAGATAGCAAATTAGGAGAAATGCTGAACAAACAAACCATTTCATTGAAAAAGCTCATGCAAGAGCTACAAAAATAGTCATTGGTTTATGGAAGCGTTTTCTTACGATTCCCAAAAAGATTATAAAAATTATCCTAAAGTAATAATTGTGGAAATGAAAATAATGTAAACATTGTGGTGCACACAGATGGCCTGCAGAATCATCTGGTTTATGCTGATTATAAGAAAAAGTCAATCTACCAACTACACAAGATCCTCCGGTATTCCCCAAGGGTCTTTTATTGCAGAATACCCCACCTGCAAAACACTTCATATACGCTTAATTGTTTCGATTTATTTGTATGAAGCCTAATGTTTCGGTTTTTACATACATATCCACCATTAATTGGCTGGTCACTTCTTTCATACGCAAAAATTGATTGAAATAACCTCGCATCATGAAATGAAAAGAATAGAAGTTTTTTATAACTTATTGATCGACTAGTGTCCTGTTTAGTTTCTGGGTTTTTTGGCATAGCTGAAAATGATATCCTTTTTGGCCATTCCAGAATATGAGCTGATGTTGTAAGGGATCATTAGCTCTGTGAGTTTTAGAAATACGCCGCTAATGTCCAAATCTTTGGTGCAAAATAATGTCAAGATTTTCATGTTGTTCATCTACCATTACAATTGCAATTTTCTCTGGGGCAGGTGCCTTGTATTTCCTTTCATGTTCTCCATCTAGACGTTTATCCGTTCTGATGATAATTTTAAATCTTTTATGAGCGTAATATACTCAAGCACATAGTGAAAAATATCAACATATCTATGCTATTTAGAAGACATTTCCTTTAACAACATAACAATGTCCAAATTGAGCCCATTATGAACATTTTCACTTTTTTGTTGTGCTTCTGCTTGATCCCCACCCATAAAATATATTTGTACAAATTTAGGTGATTCTTTAGGTAGTGGTTGAAGACCACCCATCAAATGATAACAATATTTAAAATCAAAGGGCAGTGTTAAGAATTCTAAATCTATTATATTCTTATCATCCTGGATTACAACAATTAAATAGCAAAGGAAAGTACTCTCCCTCTCACACTGATTTGGTGCAAACTAAAAATAAGAGGTGAAGATGATAAACTCATTTCACCTGAGCTGCCTGATAAAGATGTTTGATGATCCAGAACTCATTGAAACCATTAAGACTCAACTGATCCACGGTCAATGTAGAGTCATCAATACAGATTCACCCTCTATGTAACATAAAAAATGGATTAAGCGATATCCAAAAGCTTCTCTTCGAGAAACTCAGACTGACAATGATGGATATCCCCTTACCTCAGACGTATATCCGAAGATGGGAGAAATCAAAAACTTTGAGAGTCAGAAGATTTACCCATGGTGTAATGGTTATCGTCGTATGAAATGGACACAGTGACACGAGTTCAAATCCTGAACGAGGCTGATTGCATTTCACATAACAGTAATATCCTTCGGAAATGTATGAATCCAATTATTCTCCCTACAGCTATGAGTAAATAGTAGAGCAGATTGGATTCTTCAGCCTTGGTGAGGCAACTAGTCTAGGAGGAGGAAAACTGAATTCAAACCTGTTAAACTCCGCTTAAAAATTGGACTTGTGTCATATCCTGCCCGTGCGGGGGGTTGGTAAGTTTGGAGGAAGGAAAATTACCTTGGGTAATCAATGGGTAGTCCCACACAAATTGTTATGTAAAATCCTAAAGGCACTCATTAATCTAAAATTCTGCAGTTCTGTAAAAGCTATTAATTACACAACAAAATATATAACCAAGGGTTGTGACATGGCTACTTTTGCTATTGATGATGAAGGTTGGCGATATTAAATTAAGAATTATTAGACAAGACGTTATATTTCTAGTTATGAGGCTATCCGGAGGATCTTTGGAATGGAAATAATCCAGCTATATCCAACAGAAGTAAACGTGGCTGTCCATCTAGAAAAATGACAGAGAGTATACTGCAATGAAGATCCAGCTCATAACTTAGCACAGATACCACCTGAACATACACTAACTGCTTTTTTTTAACTATGCCAGCTGGATGTTTTTGCGAAGTCACTAATATACCTAAAGGTTCTTACCAACTATACCTGGACTAAGCCAAAATCCTGGATTGGAAGGAAGCAGTAAAAAAAATGCAGAAGGACATTAAGTCAAGACATCTTATGCTATTGGACGTATTTATAACAGAGAGTATTTCTATCTACGGTTACTTCTCTACACTTTTTGAGGGCCAACATAATTTGTGGATCTCCAGCGCTTTCAAGGTAGAGTGTCTATAACATACCAAGAAACATATTGATGATATGACCTTTTAAAAGATTATGAACACTGGAAAAAAAAAACTTTTTAAGAAGCATTTGTTTCTCGATTAGCCAACCAGATAAAACAGTTGTTTGCATTTTTGCTCACAGCCTGTGAAATTGAACCTCATGTTCTCTAGGATGACTTTAAAATAATATGTGTGAGGACTTCTTGAATCAAGCCCGACTACAAAAGGAAAATAAGTCTACTGAATTTCGCCCAGAAATTTACAATCAATGTCTCAGTAATCTATCCTGTCTAGTCCAGGATCTTAATAGTACCGTGACTAATTGTGGAATGTCTGAGCCTGATATAATAATGGAATTACGTTATTAAATCATCAGAAGACCAATTATGATACTTATATTTTAGGTCAGTTTACCATTAAATATGATTCTCGATTAGTGAATTATCAAAGGGAAGTTTATCAGAGTATCTTGAATAGCAATGAAAATTCCCAGGGCGTAACATTCTTTATTGGTGTTCCAGGTGGCACTGCTGCTAGCAAAATTTCGTTAGAAAAAAGAATATTGCTCTTGCAGTTGCATCAAGTGGGATTACAGCAACACTTCTCGATGGAAGAAGAACTGCACACTCCATGTTTTGTTTACACGGTAATAAAATCCTCTATGTAACATTAAAAACTCACTAAAGGCCAAGCTTCTACACACCTGTAAATTGATTTTATGAAATGTAGCAACCATGAGTCACAAACGAGCAGTCGAAACCTTAGATCGGACACAGCAGGATAAAAAAAACAACAGGGAAATAATTGGAGGGGTAACTTTGGTTCTTTGATCAGCTCTAATTCGAGGAATTAGAGCTGATCAAATCAATGACTGACTTTTAAAAAATTTTATTTCTGGGATCATATTCAGAAAATGGGTTTTACAATTAATATGCGAGTGCATTCAAATATTGATAATGCTGATGGTGAATTAGCCACCCAGCTTCTAAACATGGGGTATGGATTTCTCGACCAGGGTTCTCAAAACAAAATTCAGTTGCCTTTTCAAACCATTCTACCTGAAGACGGACTTATTTCCAAAGTCTTTCCAGATTGTCATATCCAACACTCTTATAAAAATCATTCTGTGATCGAGCACTTTTAGCACCAACAAATATCCCTGTAAAAGAAGTGAATGTAAGACTTCTGAATATGTTACCTGGAGAGGAGAAAGTCCATAAGTATATTGATGTTATCAGTTCTAGGGACCAAATCATCAATTATCCTACAGAGCTCCTCAATAGTCTTGAACGAACAGGGACAGCTTCAGACGATCTTTTACTAATGTTTGGGGCGCCAATCAGTTTCTTCCTAACCTCGATCCACCAAAATTATAAAATGGCACAAGATTCACCATAAAAAAAAAATGATGCCCTATGAAATGGAAAATATGCAGGAGTTAACTGCTTCATCCTGAGAATACCTATGAGACCAACAGACTTGCTATTTGAATTTGAAAGGTTCAGGTTTCCAGTGAGACTCCATTTTGATCTCAAGGACAGTCACTGAAAGTTTTTGGGTTGAAACCGGCAGACTGTGTTTTCTCATGGCGAGCTTTAAGTTAGTCTTTCAAGAGTTGGAAATCCTGATGGTCTCTTGATACTGGCACCAGCGAGAAAAACCAAGAATATTCTGTACTCTGAAACATTCAACTGAAAATGCCTTTTCCAACCAATACAGTTTTGATAAATTCCTTTTTATCGTAATGATCTAGGATAATTAATAAATATTATTCTGAAATGGGACAGAACTCGTAACCATCACTGAAAATTCCATTAACGTTAATCAATTTTCTTTTAAATCAAATTTTTTCATGTAAAAATATTTATAAAATCAAATCTAAGGGAGATAAAGACTTAATGTCGCGGCAATATATAAAAGGTTAGTAAATATCAAATTCAAAATGTTTAAATCTATTTCATAATTAACAAATATATTCTGGGTGAGGTTTGCGCAGAGGGAAATATTAAGATTATATTACTGGTGTTAATTTGATATACAGTATATTTATTTAATTTATTCACCATCAAAGAATTTGTTTCTGATTTTAATTAATTATGATTTGTATATGAATCCGTTCCTTGCTAAAACCTGGCATGCCACCTCACAACCTGATTCTGAATAGGTGATATGCAATCAATTTTTGTTTAATTATTTTCTCTCTATAAAAACTTTATTTGATTATTTAAATCAAATTCCAAAAGAATATTTATATCAGATTATATTTTTTTAAAATTTAAATTCGTGAAAAATAATTCATGGTTTGGAAAACATTTATATCAGATTATAATATAAAACTAACTTTTCTCTTGAATTGGTTTGAAGGATGAATTTGCTACAATATCATAACACATAAAGAACACCATCATATTATTTTTAAATCGATATTTCTAACAAGTTTATATATTGAATTTTGGAAATGAATGCACGAGGCGCATATGATAAGTTTCCAGACTTTTTTCGTATGGTAACTTTTATTGAGAGTACACACATGAAGCTCTTGTCCCCTTTGAAGTAATCTCATCCAGGTGCAATACACTTGTTGTACCGTCCAAACAGGTTCTCGAAGGCCCCATGGAAGTCATCTTGTGAGAGCATGTACATGACTTTCGTCTCAGCCTCTTTCATCTCCTCAATGGTCTCATAACGACAGCCTCTGAGCTTAGGGAATAACCAAATGTCACTAGGAGCAAGCTCTGGACTGTAGGGAGGGTGTCTTGATGCCCATCTTGGTCAAATAGTCTGTGACAACGATGGAGTTGTGGACTGGTGCATTGTCCCGGTGGAAATGCCACTGACCCGATTTGAAGAGTGCTGGCCTCTTCCGACAGAATCTCTACCTGAACTCCCTTAAAACCCCAACATAGTAACCATAACCATTTGGCTAATAAACTCTGGTGTATTGACTTCATTACTCCTTCCACTCCTCTCATCATCCCTCACAGACTCCCTGCTTTCCTTGAATCTCTTATGCCACTCAAAAACTGATGCTCGATTCATGCAAGATTGTTCAAAAGCAGTCTAAAGCATTTCACACGTTTCTGTGGCATTTTTTTCCAACACAATTTTATTGCATATCGTTCTTCTAAATTGTCAGATTGCATTTTTGAAATTCAACAACAGTGACAATCAGATTTTAGCAGGTGTGTATTCCAGTTCATGCCGTCGCTGTTTATTTGAACGTGAAATCATAAAAATTGATCAGTCGACTCACAAGATGTATAGCAATAACATACTGAATTTTCAAGAGTCTACGACCATTTTAAATGCCCATACTAAAAAAGTCTGGAAACTTATCATATGCTCCTCGTAAAAGCAAATTATTTTTTATACACGCAGTTGTTTTAAACATATTGGCACAAGAGATCTGTTGAAAAATAACAGCACTTGCCACGATAATATACATGCAGTGACGTGCCTGTATGTACACAATCAGATGCTCGATGATAGTCGTCCTTCTCCTCAAGTGGGGTCTTGTTCGGCAATTCAGTTTGCTTCATAACTGAGTACATGCGTCAATAACTTCACAAATTCAACAAGATTATGAAAATTTTAATAAATTATTTAAATGAATTGTTTAAAAATATTTCATGCTTTTAAAATGTTGTTTGTTTGATTTAAAAAATGTCCAGTTTTATCAAATATTTCTGATTTAAAGAATAATTATAATCTTGTAATACAGATGGGAGAGGGAGGGTGAGACAGATTTAATTTGGAATTAACAATATATTTGCATGAAATCAATCAGTCTATTTTTTTTACCTTACTGAAAAAAAAAACAAAAAACAAATTAAGCGTAAAATACTATTTTTAAATATCAATATGAAACCAAATAAATTATTTTAAATAAAAAAGTATTTTTGATTTAACAAAGAATATTTATACATTACTGGTATTAACAGAATACATAAACACTATATTTATTTCATTAAATAGTAGAATATCCATTCTATATAATTATTTTCTAATTAGGATTCCCTCTAACCATTTCATTCTGAAAAGGGGTGTCCTCAAGTGATCTTGAGAAATCTGTTGCCTTGAACTTTTGCAAAGGAATCAGATTAATTATGAAAACAATGAATGAACATATAACTGAATTTCCATACAACAATAAAGCTCAATATGAAGTAGATTCTCTCTAGCAACGACGGGTATTCTTGCTAGTTGAAAATGTTTCAGAAGTGATTCCTCTAAAATCTTTGTCTCAATGAATTTATTTATTTTTGAATAAAACATGAATTGCTTAATTGGGTTTTTGAAATTACACTTCTGAGTTTATTCAGCTATCAATTTTTATTTGCAATTTTAACAACTATATTTCAAGGTGTATAAAACGTACCCGAATTGCAGCAGGGAAAATCAAGAAAAAGTTTTGATGAAAGAAATTACTAATATTAAATGTGATGAAATTAATATAATGAATAGTGTCAATGATAACACTTTTAATCTGCATGATAGCCTTTTAAATAATGACAATAGGTCTGGAGAAATAGTAGATTTTGGTAAATCTGACAAGATGGTAAAAGTAGAAAAGTGGATAAAACAAACACTTACAACGGTTTAGAAATAATATTTCGTTCTTAATAAGAGTCTGAGGAAGTTCTTCCTTGAATAAAGAACGACATATAAATACAAAACCCGTTGTAAATGTTTGGTGTATTCACTTTTCCATTGGGCAGACTATCGCGAATTTTAAACTTACATATGACATATAAGAAGCAGTGGAAGTTTACAATTTATTTTCAATAAAAAAAAAATACGGTAAGTAGATATATAATCCAAAATTTTTCTCAGTTATAAACATAACAGTGCGATAATAAACATGGTGTGTATTTAAATATCTCATCTCAGTAGGTGATAATATTAAGGTTTTATTTGGTTTGGCTGTATTCACTTCCAGGTATATAAATTTCATTTTAATTATTTAAAACTAAAATCCGATTCATTTGTAAATATTTGATTAAAATCATAACAACTTATATTTTCAAGTCCTTTGCAATCATTTTAATCACAACTTTTTTGTTTTAGTGATCATTGGTTTGTATATATTTATATATATTTGTGCAGTAGTGTCTCTGCTTGATTAGGCGTATTCGCCAGTAACGCCAAGTCATCAGCGTAGTCGGCGTCGGTGATTGTTTTTGCGGGGTACCTTTTGCTTCTTTTCTTCGTCAGCTCGAAGCCATTTTCTCTGATTTTGTCTATCGAAGTTCTAAGCACGTAGTCTAGACAGATGATAAAGAGGTGTGGAGCTAGCGTGTCTCCTTGTAGTACTCCTGCAACAATGTCGAAGTATTCCGTGTCTCCATCTGGTGAACGTACTTTCACTTTGGTGTTTCTGTAGAGAATCATTATTGCTGCTACGTTTTCTATTGGTAGGCCGTATGCTAGTAGGATTTGTTCCATCTTCCCTCTGTGTATGGAATCGAAGGCCTTGGTAAAGTCGACAAATACTAATGTTGCCTGAAGGTTTTTGCTCGAACACCTTCAAGGATTCTACAGATGGTCCACTACTGCATAGTTTGGAACGAGCCGCAGCAGGCATTGGCCTCTATGTCAATGCACACAAAACTGAATATATGTGTTACAACCAAACGGGCAACATTACCACACTAGATGGAGCCTCACTGAAACTAGTAGACAAATTCACCTACCTAGGAAGTAGCGTCTCATCAACCGAAAAAGACATAGATACACGACTAACGAAAGCGTGGACAGCTATCGATAGGCTCTCGATCATATGGAAATCAGACCTGACCGATAAAATTAAACGCAGTTTCTTCCAGGCAGCGGTTGTATCGATACTGCTATATGGATGCACTACATGGACGCCAACTAAACGGCTGGAGCAGAAACTAGACGGCAATTACACAAGAATATTGCGGGCAATATTGAACAAGTCCTGGCGACAACACCCCACAAGACATCTACTATACGGCCACTTGCATCCCATCACGAAAACTATACAAGCTAGACGAACCAAACACGCAGGACACTGCTGGAGAAGGAAGGACGAGCTCATAAGTGATGTACTCCTATGGACCCCCACATATTGCCAAGCAAATGCAAGACGACCAGCTAAAACATACATGCAGCAGCTATGTGAGGACACAGGATGTAACCATGAAGACCTGCCAGAGGCGATGAATAATAGGGAGAAGTGGCGAGAGGGGGTCAGGGATATCCGTGCTGGGGGCACAACATGATGATGATGATGATGATGATGATGATATATATTTACCAACCCTGCCGCTCGGGCAGGATATGACACGAGTCAAATTTTTAAGCGGAGTTTAACAGGTTTGAATTCAGAGTTTTCCTTTTCCTAGACTAGTCACCTCAAGGAGGCTGAAGAACCTTGTCTAACCTACTATTTACTCATAACTGGAGGGAGAATAATTGGATTAATACCTTTTCCAAGGGTATTAGTGCAATGTTAAAATGCAATCAGTCTCGTCCAGGATTTGAACTCGTATTGCCATGTCCATTTCCTACGAGGATAACCATTACGTCACAGCAACCTCCACTTGTATATATTTATATGGTAACAAGATTTCTTATCAAAAACAATTAGATAGTGCGTCTCAGTGGTGTAATTGTTAAAGAGGTGGTTTGCGATGCTGTGCTGAGTTTGAACTCAAATCATGCTACTGCGTTAACTTTTGAATGATACCATTGGGAAATTATGAACTTGTCCCTTGTCTAGCAAAGGGTTAAATAATACCACAACTGTCTACAAGAATGGCTTCGGTATTAGATAACCCACGGATGTTGATATACCAATAAACAGAGAAACTACACCCAATCTAATACAAATAATCTGCGCAGCTATATTGTTCCCCGCATATTTATCCTTTAAAAGTAATTTTCGAGCCAATATATTTGATACACATATGAGAGTTTTATGGTTAATACTTCTCCTCCTAAAAGTAAACCGAGGAATAATAGAAACAACGTGGTAACTCCCAACTTATCAGATCTCTAGAACAGTTGTTTGACGAAGAGATGCTGTTTAATGTCAACAAAGAACATACTTAGTTTTCTGTGACATGTCAACATTCGTGGGTTAACTAATATCAACGCTACCCTTGTAGAAGAACAGTAATAATAATCAACACTGAGCTGAAGCGATAAGATGCCTCATTCTTTTATATAGAGTATAAGTCCGTAAGTGAACGCAATTGCACGACTGCAGTTCGAACACACTTACTTCATTGTAGCTACTGAACACGTAAGTGAATACACCAAGACTTGTCTTTGTTTTTTGTTGAGTATTATCTCTCTTGAGTTGATTCAAACGATGCATTTCATATACAACCCAATGTGCGTATTCAAGTGAAGCTAGTGTATGAGGAAATATTCTTGGCTGCAAAACACTGTTCCTGGAGATAAAATTTTACTATGTGGGTATTATAATATTCATATTTTATAAAAACATTGAGAAATTTTCGTTCTTAATAGACATATCCAGTGCCAAATTATATGGCTTCAAGAAATCCTATTCAATAGCGAGAATTTTTAAAATAGACACTTTAATCATAGTTTCATAATATCTACACATATATACACACACAGACGGACTTTATGTTTATATATGCAAAATCACACACACACATATATAAACACATATGTACACACACACACATATATATATATATATATATATATATATATATATATATATATATATATAAATGTATAAAATGTAAAGTAAGTTAAGTTGACTACATTAGTCGAGGGTGAGCCTGTAATGTTTTGGCCTTCGACCCGGGCCAAAAATGCTATTCCGAGGTGATGCACCGGAAGGAAGTGACAAATTCCAATGGCTAGTAATCGAAGGAGATCGCGTGGGCGGATTAAGGCTTATAATATGGGACAAGGTGAAGGTCCCACTGTGCCACTACAGAATGATGCACCGGAAGAGAGTGACCTCTGAACTGCATGACAGTTATTTCCGCTGGATGACGATTAAACATTCGATTTCAAAGATCGAGTGGGCGTCGAACGATTATATAACTCAGTTGAGTTCGACGAGCCAGTTCGAGTTGAGTTGCAGCCAGTTGGAGAAAAGAGGTGGTAAGGAAAGCCACACCAGGCCGAAGGGGCTTGAGGCCCTGATGAATTGGGGTCCAGAGAAGATGCTGATAAGATGCAGTAAAGAAAGCCAGCACCTAGCAGAGTGGACCCCAGGGCTCTGGTTGAGAATCAGAAGAACGAGAAAGACACAACGTTGAAGGCCATAAGTTTGGGGTCAAAATATTTCAGTTATGTTCGATCTCCAGCTCCCTCTCACATTCAAACCATTGAGCAACCCTTCTCGAACCCTTGCAATAAAGTGAGAGGTAAATATTGTTAAAGAATTATTCCTGCGTCTGTTTATTAGTTGTGTCGTTATGATGCTGTAGATGACTATATAACAATCCGAAGGTGCACTTTTAAAAAAGTTAAAAGACCGAAGTGGAGGTCAGGGCGCTACCCAATTTCCTGAATCCTTCCTTTAAAATCTGAGTGTTAAGCAATGCGGCATCAAGCACCTTTTTTAGACTTTGGTATAACTCGACCAGGGACAGACCCCGATATCCCGAATCATTGGCAAACACTCTCCTCATTAGGACGATGGCCCGGTTAATGTATATAAATATATACATGTATATGAATAAATACATATACTCCCAGGTATATTTTAAACGTATACATACACACGTACGCACACACACACATATGTGAATATATGTATACATATACACGCATACATACATACATACACTTACATAAACAAGCCATTACACATGCACACTTATATATATATATATATATAATCTGTATTTTCAGGGAAAGGAGTAGCGCCCTTCCCAATACTTCGTTGTAGTAGCTATTGAAAAAGGGACCTTTCGGGTAACCCTTGACAACGGTCACCAACTTTATATATATATATATATATATATATATATATACACACACACACACACACATATTAATTCATACAAATTTGAATAATTACATAATTCCTATTTTTACATATATACACATTTATATATTATATACATATACATACATATATGTTCATATATACACAAATACATATATTCATATATACGTATATAAACACACGCACATATATATATATATATATATATATATATATATTAGGTATCATGCAATAACTGATGTTTGTACAACAGCAATGTTTCCAAAAAAGCATTCAACCGATGATGTCTCTGGGTTCAGGCATGGTTTCGAGGCCTAAGAATCATTACCACTATCCTAGATTTCCCCAGCAGTATCGTACGATACCACCAGACTTTGTTAGATTGTTGTCACTCTATGGGATTGACATATCCACGCTTAGAGCCTTACCCTGGATCTTTTCCATGTATTTTCTGTTGTCTGATGGAGGAAGTCCAAGATTAATCAAGAAAATGGAGGTTGAGTGTGCAATAAAACCTCTGCATCCGACTTCGATAAGAAATACATTTATTATCCAGGCATTTCTGATATATTGTTCTCGCAGATCCTCATATTTTTCCAACATACGCTGATGTGCCCAGTGGAAATGTTCTTCAAAAGTGACCTTTAACTCAATAAGGAAAACTCTTTTTTGCTTTAACGGACCAAATGACTATTTGCAGCCCTCAAGCATTGATGGTTTACGCATATTTTTACATGCAAGTTTCGAAATATTTCCTTCTTTAACGAACTGAATTGCTCTGTTGTTCATAATATATAGAGATTTATTGGCAGTCTCAATATATTTTTGTAACTTCAGCAAAAATTTCCATGACTTCGTTATGTCTCCAAGATTAGCTTCTTAGAGCGTGCTCACATCTAATGAGGCTGGCAGTTTTCCCACATGCTCTGAATCGGTCGGATGTAGTTAAACCCCGAGCATGAAGGTTGACTGGTGTTGGTAAGACGTCGTAGACTGCTTTTATGAGGAAACATAATTTATTTGGTTCCATGCGCTTGAGGTTGCTCCATGTGACAGGACTGTCTTTTTCACTCTCCCATTTGGTCCATGCGACCTGGTTACTTTGTCCTACTGCTGTAGCAAAACGCCTGACTATCCCAAGATGAAATTCTTCTGACACTATTTTCTTCAGTTTAACGTGGATTCTTTGGACCAAAAATGCTGTGGATGTAGGATTAAACCTGCTTATCCATTTGCCACAGTGCCAATTATTTCTTTCATTTTGAGGGCCGATTCTGCATTCTCAACAGCGATTATGCCTTCCATTTCCAACCGGTTATCACAGAAGGCTGGTAATTCTCCACCAATGGGTTGCGAGAGTCACGCAGAATTTGAAAAAAAATCGCTCTTTTCCTAATTGATATCCCTCAACAAGTGACAACGTTGGAAGTTTTAGTTTTGTTAATGAACTATATAGTGGCACGTTTGTTAAGGAGTTAGGTCCTCCCAAACATTTAAAAAAAAAATATATATATATATACACACACACACATGTATGCACATATATGTATACACACACACACACACACATATATATATATATATATATATATACACCAACATATATATATATATATATATATATATATATATACGTATCCCTATCTAAACACACAAATATATATTATATATATAAATGTAAATGTTTGTTACAAACCGATAATCTCCAGTTTTATACCACTAATTAGTTTAACATTTTCTGAGAGTATTTTATTCGAATTCAGGCGTCCTTTTATATACTTATTACCAAAAATATTACAACAATTAAAAAAAATATTTTTAATCAGTCCGTTTTCTCCGCGAAAAGCCAAACACGAATGATGATGGTAAACACTACTTCCGTTTTCCAAGATTTTTTCTGCTTTATCACTTTTCTTTCTTTTTTTTTTTTTAACTTAAACAGAGACACTAAACTTTAAACCATATTTCGTTGGTTCAGTAGTAAGTAATTTTTTTCTCACGAATTGTTTACAAAATATTTTCTTTTCTCTTTTCAACATTCCTTTTTTTTGTTTAACTTCAACAAAAGACATCTATTAAAAAGTTTACTTTCTTAAACCATTTTCCAAGAATTTTACACTAATTTTTTTCTTTCTTTTAACTGGCTTAATATTTTCTGAGAGTATTTTATTCGAATACGGGCGTGTTTTTATATACTTAATATTCAAAAATATATATAAATAAAAATGTAAATGTTTGTTACTAACTGATAATCTGCAGTTTTTATACCAGTGATTAGTTTAAAATTTGGGAGAGTATTTTATTCGTATACAGGCGTGTTTTTATTTACTTAATATCCAAAAATATAACAATAATTTTAAAGAAATATTTTTAATAGGTCGTTTTTTTCCCCGAGAAAAACCGAACGCACATTATGAAAGTAAACATTACTTTCGTTTTCCAAGAATTTTACACGTGAATATTTTTTCTGCCTTCATCACTTTTCTTTTTTTTTTAGTTAACTTAAGCAGGGACACTAAACTTTAAACCATATTTCGTTTAAATTTCTTTTTATTCTAATTAATTGTTTACTAAATATGTTCTTTCCTTTTTTCAACATTCTTTTTTTTTTTAACTTCAACGAAAGACATCCATTAAAGTTTCCTTTTTTAAACCATATTTCGTCGGTTTATTTGTAACGAATTGTTTACTAAATGTTTTCTTTCCTTTTTTCAACATTCCCTTTTTTTTCGTTAAGTTCAACGAAAGACATTTCTAAATAAGTTTTCTAACGTTTTATTATTATCGATAAGACACTAAACTTTAAACCATATTTCGTTGGTTCAGTAGTAACGAATTTTAGAGTAAATATTTTATTTTCTTTTTTCAATATTTCTTTTTTGTTTAACTTCAACGAAAGACATTCCTTAAAAAGTTTTCTTTCGTTAATAAATTTTAAACCATATTTCGTTGGTTCTGTAGTAAGCACATTGCTTTTTATTCTAAAAACTTATTCTTAAATTTTTTCTTCATGATTGATATCTCATTTATTTTGTTGTTTGATAAATATTCTATGGTATGCCAATTATCATGTTGCGAAATATCAACCAGCCCTATCTTTGTAATGGCACACGTCTTTCAATAAAAAAAAAAAAATTAATGACCAACATCAATTTTGACAGGGCCTTTCAAAGATGAAGATGTCTTCATACCACGAATTCCTATGATTCCAACATATATGTCATTTCAATTTAAGAGATTGCAATTCCCAATTCGATTGGCATCTGCAATCACGGTCAACAAAGCACTGGGACAATCTTTAGAATTGTGTGGCTTATACTTACACACTGACTGCTTCTCGCATGGGCAATCATATGTTGCCAGTTCCAGAGCCGGCAATCCAGACAAGCTCTTTATCTGTACAGACACTGGAACTACCAAGAATATTGTGTATCCACAAATATTGGAAAATTAAACATATTAGAAACATTAATTTTTATCCCATTTAAAAATACTGAGCCACAGCAAGGCGTGGCCGGGTACAGCTAGTATATATATATATATATATATGTATGTACAGATACACACACATAAATATACGTATGACTGTGTAGAGTTTAATTTCAAACCCTAAAGAGCAATATTAACGGAGACTCACCATTACACATGCACACCTCGTTTGGTGTTTTTTTTTTGTTATACAATTCCACAAGTGTCTCATTTTTTTCTGTACATTTATTTGCACGTTTGAATTGTGATATCAAACTTATCACCGACGGATGAATAAAATTGGCGGAATAGAAACGAGTTATACCAGAACAGTGTGAATATTATGAAAGATGTGATATCTAGCTCATTCTTTATAGTATGACCTGCCCATTGAAATATTTTTCTCCCATCTCAACTGGACTTAATCTGGTGAATGTGTATCACTCTTGGGTTCCTGCAAAATGCATTATCCAATAATTGCTTGAGATATCCGTAGACGTTTGGACATGTGGGTGGACCTTCCTAAGCTTAATGAAAAACATATGTGACCCTTTTCAATATAGCTAAAATCGAAAAATGTCTTGCTAGTTGGCATTCAGGGAAGTGATCGTTAAGTTATAGTGTTTTGTCACACGAAATGCTATTTTCGCACTGCATTTAGAATTAAAAAAAATTCGACTCAAACATGATACTTAACTGGAATCAGTCTTGCCACAGTTTTGACAATGTAAAAATTCTGACTAAAAATGCATGAGAGATTCAAATATTAATGTGATACTCCCTCACTGTAATTGGATGACAATGATCACTCAACGATATATACAGTTGCAATCTCTCTGTCTCTCTCTCTCTCTCTCTCTCGATATATATATATACACACATGGTTGGTTGGTTGTTGTGGTTTTATGGCATATCAATCTTTGTTGGTTATTTAACGCTAAATTCATTTTTATGCAAATCATCTGTTTCATTTCAAACATTTCAGTGTAGCATAAGTACAAAGTTTAACTGTCAAAAAAACATTTCTATTTCAAACTATTCAATTTATTCAAACAGTTCTAATTCAGGTAATTCAGTTTAGTATAAGCACTTATTTGGTTTACACAGTGTCAAATGTAAAATCAGTTCAATGCTTCACAATTCAGTTTAGTGTAAGTAGAGTTTCAATGTCAAAAACAGTTACATGTCTAACAATTTCGTTTAATTCGCAGTTTAAATGTAAGTACAGTTTCATTGTCAAACTATTTCTATTTCAAGCTATTCAGTTTATTCAAACATTTCTATTTCCAACAATTCAGTTTAGAATAAGTATGCAGTTAGTCTTATTTAGCCCATAGATAGGGTCCTATAAGGGGCTATCATTTCGGGCCAGAGTAGACTTGGGAGCAATGACAATGAAGGGGTACTCCACATTCCCCCAAACTCCAGCATTACTGGAGTGTCACCATTAAATTGTTTAGTATCATATCTAAGGTGGGGGTGGTCTTACCCCTATGCAGAGAAGCAGTCGGTGTATTCTATAGCCCCAACCAACTCGGAAAACTGTAATTGGATGGGAATGATCACCCAACAATATACAGTTTCATACTATATATATATATATATATATATATATATATATATATAAAGGAATGAGGTAAAATATGTGAAACATAAAAACAAAAACAATAAAAAAACAGTCTTTTAAGAAACTTGGATGAAATAAATCACTCGCATGCCAGCTAACCACCAAAGAACGATGATCAAGGTTTCAACTTTTAAGTCAATTTCCATAACAATAAACATTAATCTAATCACGTCTGCAGGGTTAGACAAGTAAAGAATGGGCAAAAAATATATCATACGTATATTGCATACTCTTATCTAAATTATATATGAAGGAATTAGGGTGCTGGGTGATATGTATATATATATATATATATAAAAATAAAATGTCCCCCAGCGCCCAAATCACCTCATCATCTTTCGGTTGTCCTGTCTATTGTTAAGTCTTCTCGTCACTATGTTGATCGTCATTGATCTCTTGACCGTTTTATTTGTTGTTTGACTAACTACATTAACCTATTCTCTATTTTCATGAAGAAAAACTGAGACACATTTTTTGTCCACACAGTCTTATTTATTACCTGGCTACACCCTCATTTCACCTGCTCAGACTACGGGGTAACCGATGGACCAAAGATAGAACTTTACAATCGATTTTGTTAGGCGATTCTCATTGACTAACGGTATCTTATTTCTAAACTTCTTGTGTCGTCTGGCCATGTGACTCTTCGTCTAATAGAAACCACGATTTAAAAGGACTTCTGGGGTCATTCCACATCAATCAAACTAGGAAGACATCCAAGCAGTGAGGAATTATACAAACTACGCAACATGTCAAAAAGAGATTACGATAATCAATTATTGATTAAGTATATGCGCCTTCGCACAAAATATTAAAAGCTTATCATCATCTAATTGGATTTCGATTAGAAGAAAAAAACAAATGACCACATTTTTATAAAAAAATTCAAGTCCACTAATCAATTAAATTTTGATATATTTGCCTAATGATTTTTTAAATTGTTTCTACCTTAATGTAGACCTATTTTTTCACGTGAATCTTAGTCGAATTTTATTTGGCATTCATCTCAGAAAAATTATACTGAGATGTTTTAAACACTAATTATCCCACAGGAAAAATTCAAATTTGTAGATTATATAACAATAATCGTCTCTAAATAGAAGATGGACTTGCTCACATTTTCAGGACTCAATATCTTATTTTAGCCGGACAGAGTCATCTTCAAGACTTGCCAACTGCACGGATTATCTTTACCTTCTCTCAACATCAGTCCTTAACGTCTATCTCTTTTGGTAAATCGTCTTTGCATGACCTAGTGTCCGCACACGGCTGAGGAATGAAGGTTTCTACCGGTTGACCTAAATTGATGTGTCTATATGAAGGAGTCCTGGGGTGAACATCTTTTATAAGTTCGTCCTTATTTCTCTCCAATAGTACCTCGCATGTCTTGCTCGTTTGTTACATCGGAGGTAAGGGTTCAAGGTCGATATACGTCGGTAGGAAACATTTTCATGCAATTCTCTTTTAGATTTTTTCTCCAAAGTTTTTGTGAGTGTCGAAGTGGTTCCATCTTATTGCTATACTGATACGACTACAGTTGAGAAGAATTTCAGTTTTATCTTTTCAGAGACATCAGATTGGTTGGTTGATTGGGTTTAATGGCATATCAACCTCTATAGGTTATTTAATGTCAAAGCCTGTTTACAAGCATGTACGGTTTGTAAACACATAATTTAATCATACCATACAAAAAACAAATGTCATGTGGTCTCCCACTGAGAGAGGAGAAATAAGGAATTTCTACTATCACTCGTGTTTGAATTAGCAGGCGGTCGGGGAATGGTAATATAGGTCAATCCCGAAGTAACAAATCCGGGTCAGAATGGAAACCAACAGATGCTTGACCGGATGGGTAAAGAATGGGGTATAGGGACATATAGTAGTCCTAACGTATCGCCTGACAGGGGGAGAAGAAGATAGAAGCCAAATGTTTAGCTAGAATCCCAAAGCGGAAATGGCCCCCTTCTTCCGTCAGCGGAAATAGGGAATAAGAAAATCAGTTTTGAAGATGAGGTCACAGTGAGTGGACGCGAGATCTGGTGCCAAAACTCGGGGCGAAGAAAGCGGAAAGAATCTTGGACAGGAAGAAGACCATATGCCTTCAAGCCAGAACATTATAGATATATAAAATTCCGTCAACCCATAAAAGAGAAAATACTCTCCGAAGGAACCCGTCGAAAAGATATGTAAACATTATGACTGTTTCTCCCTACACCCAATTATATACTCTCTCTCAATTTAAAGAAAGACTAAAGAAAAGGAAAAAAGGAAGAAAGACATTTATAGTCATGTATTGTCCGCTGAAAATATAGCCGACACGTTGAATATGTGTGTCCGCGATTATATTAAAAATATTCTTATATTTTAATGTCCCCACGTGTTGAAGTTTGTTCATTATGTCGTTAACTGTCAAGTTGCTTATTTCATGTTTCTTTTACAGCTTCTTTCGCCTCATGTTATTCGAGCCTAAATTGTTCTATTCTTTCCTTTAAAAATATTATACGGGAAACAAGAGTTGTCGACTACTATAATTAATATTATTAAATCTAAACCTAGAGGTCCATATCTTCCATTGTTCTAGGGGTAGGAAGAGCTAGTGGCCTGATGGGTGTGTGTGTTAGCGTGAAGTTTGGAAGCCCCTTTCCAGCTGCAGTCAGTCTAGCCCTAAATTAACCCCCCACACAATATGCCAGTTCCTATATGCCCGAGAAAGGACTCTGAATAAGGACTTATTCTACGAGTGATCAAGTGCCAGACCGCCTCGTCTTCACACGAGCGAAAAATAAATTCCCGTCTTGGGATTTTAATAATTTTGCCGTCACACCAAATAACTCATTTACTCGCATAAGAGTAAGTATTTGCAAGTATATCTATATGGCATTAGTTTATTGAATGATGATAGTGTTTTCTTTTTTTTTTTCTTCCTCACTGCTATTTCTACCAACATAAACAATTCTATTCAGCAATAATTTGCTTTCTGTTGATTAGTTCGTTGTGTTTTCAGGATTGTAACCAAGTTTATATTTTCTGGTACAACCCGGTCTCTTTCAAGAATGACAAAACATTATTCATGTGGACGTTCTCAAATAACTCCTTCATGGTATTTGCGTGGAAACAGCGCTTTCTGGTGTCATTAAAAGCTTTACACTCAAAGAGAACGTGTTTGAGAGACATCAGATATTCGCACGATCTATAAATGCGAAAGATTAGTAGAAAATATGTAAATATATAAGCTAATTTTACAAAACATTTATTTTTCTGACTTTTTTTCTACAAATATAAATCTGTATATTGATCAGATTTTTTAATGAATGTTGCAATCAACTAGTTTGATGGTCTCGCTACAAGAAGAGAATAAAACGTGGTGCTATGATCTATAATTTTCTGTCATAGTACGCGTTGTAGAACAAACCTCCAAAACCTGTTATCTATGTACTAAGAAGTAGTCAGCAGTTATTTCTCATGCATTTCTTTATTTCTTCGTATTGTTGTAGATTAGATTAATCACATATTTTCAATTTTTATTTTTTTAACATTATCAGAAAGGCGTGTCCAACATATATATACATAAAAAATGAATTTTTATTGACAAGTTATTAACCATATGAAGAGCTGATTCTCGCAGAGAAGACAATGAATGCCACCAAAACTCTGCGTAATGAGAGAGAGACACTGAGAGAGAGGCAAGTCAAAACTATTTATACAATCAACATGTCTTGAAGATGATTTCTCAAAGGCTTTTCTTCCAAATGTTGTTATCCATTATCCCATTAAATGAAATATTTCGAGGTCTATGAATTGATACATTCTATGGTAATTTGTTTTGGTTTCGTTGTTTACTGGCATATCAACCATCATTGGTTATTTAATGCCAAACACACCCTTGCAGAAGAACAACGGTGATACTGTTTACTCTGTAACTGGGGGGCTAAGGGAGTTCATACCTTACTCGAAGTTTTATTTCCGAAAGTAAACGTAAGAGGGCGACTGGAGTTTGAAATTGCTTACAACGATGTCGCAGTCTAACATCATAATTACAAGACCACAAGGACTCCGCTCCCTCAGTATTTATGTTGCATCATTCTAAATTACGACAGCGTCAAGCTCCCGTCTGCGTTCTTATGACACCGCTTCAATGTTTGTCTCTTTGGGTTGCCATGCTGATCCTATCTCTTCGGTTTTTGTCCTCTCAACGCCAACTTTTCTCAGTTCTTCTGATGAATGACATTTGGTTTGGTTCCTTTGTTTGTCATATCAGCGATCGAAGTTTAAGTAATGCCAAAGCCATTGCCGCAGAAAAACAGAAGTGATACCATTTAACCTATAACTAGAGAATAGGGTATTCATACATTTCCCAAGGATATTAGTCCTAAATGAACGTAATGGCACGAATGCAATTCAAAATCACTTACTTTGTGGCCGTAGTACAGCATTTTAGCCCTTAGTCCACAGTGACATCCTTCTTTAAGAACGACTCAGACGTTTTTATGTGAACATTTAATTCTTGACAACTTCCATTTCACATCACCCGTCTGACTAAACAAAGAATCACTGATAAGTGTGCTAATAGAAAGGAATACATCCAGCTTTTCTGCCTCCAGTTACGAATGTATTGTAGGCATGACTCGGCTTTTTAACCTTCTTAGGTCAGCTGATCTAGAAGGAAAACTCTTACTTCAAACCTGTCAAACTCCGCTTTAAAAAAGACGATGTGTCTCTGTCAGATTTGTTGTGCTTAGAGGTTGGCATATAAAGAAAAATAAACAAGACTTAAGAGAAACAGAATTTGGAATTATACAATAAGTGGTCAAGATAACTTTAAATTGAATAAAAGAATGGATATAAAATTTAAAACTGAAAAAATACTAATTTTTCAGAGGATTGAAAACGGTATACTAACACACTTCGCCGCCTTTTTTTCAGAAGGATTTTCATTCCCAATATTCTTTCCATTTTCTGTTTTTGTTCAAACACTCACGTGCTAAAGAATTATGGCAAAATCTCTAAAGGAAATACATAATATAGGTTGATATTTCACAGCAGAAAAAGATGCATTATCTAGAGAGAAGGTTCCCTTTTCAATAGCTACTACACCGAGGTGTAGGGAAGGGTGCAACTCTTTTCCCTGGATTGTTTCACTTTACCGTTGATACGCATCTTATATTGCTGAGTGGTAGGCAAGTACCATTTTTAAGTCTTTGGTATGACGCAACCTGGGATTGAACCCAGGTCTTCCGGACCATTGTACGTATTACGAACGTCAGTATATCTAATCAAAGAAAATGGGTTCACATTTAAAAAAAAAAAGACGAGAAGCAGACGATAGCCCGAAGAAATCAGATGCAGTATACGCAGATAATCGAGAGCTTCTTGCAAATCCATCTGCCCAAGCCGAATCAATGCTGTGTAGTCTGGAGAAAGGACCAAGATGTATTGGCCTATACACGAAGGAAGATGAAATATTTAAGAGAGAGACACTGACAAAGAGGAAAGGCATTATTTTTTATAGAATCAGCATGTCTTGAAGATGATTTCTCAAAGACTTTTCTTCCATATGTTGTTATCCATTATCCCATTAAATGAAATATTTCGAAGTCTATGAAGTGATAATTTCTATGGTAATGTGTTTTGGTTTCGTTGTTTACTGGCATATAAACAGTCATTGGTTATTTAATGCCTAAGCCACCCTTGAAGAAGTACAACGCTAATACTGTTTACTCTATAACTGGGGGGTTAAGGTAGTTCATACCTTACACTAGGATATTAGTCCGAAAGTTAACGTAAGAGGGCGACTGGAGTTTGAAATCGCTTACAACGATGTCGCAGTCTAACACAATAATTACTAGACCACAAAGATTCAGCTCCCTCAGTATTTATGTTGCTTCATTCTAAATTACGACTGCGTCAAGCTCCTCTTTGCGTTCTTATGTCACCGCTTCAATGTTTGTCTCTTTGGGTTGCCATGCTGATCCTATCTCTTCGGTTTTTGTCCTCTCGACGCCAACTTTTCTCAGTTCTTCTGATGAATGACATTTGGTTTGGTTCCTTTGTTTGTCATATCAGCTATCGAAGTTTAAGTAATACCAAAGCCATTGCCGTAAAAAAAAACAGCAGTCTGGAGGAAGGAACTAGATTTCTTTGCCTATATATGAATGCAGATGAAATATAGTTCATGTGTTTTCAATAAGAAAGAGTTACTCCACTTTAAGTAATAAACCACCGTAAAAAGTAGACTAGCTCATACACCTCGGTAAAAACATCTCATCTACTGAAAGTGATGACAAAATTTCCACATGAAAGACAAGAACTGCCATTTAGTGAGCTTGTAGATAATAGCGAAATCTGATTTTTCCAATAAAATGGAATTTCTTCCAAGCTATGGCCATGTCTCTAATACTGCAACATTTAGACAAATTAAAAGCATTGAAAAAAATTACAATATGTAAACAACACCAGAATATTACGTGTTTTTTTTTTATCCAGGAAGCAGCAACGCACAAAAAAGCATATTTACTGTCAATTAACTCTCTTTTCACAGACTACCCAAAACGATAAAGGCATTCAGGACAAACTCATTTGCAAATTTCTTCAATGGACTTCCATACATAGATAGAACAGTGTTAGCCGTCCGACAAAGCCTGACGTAGTTAAGCTCTATGCAGACACAAAATGCAGACTGGAAGATTTAACAACAGTCGTGGATGATAGCGATGAACAGAGATAGAGAGTCAAGGGATTTGGTGCCACTCGCACCATTTGAGGACGTGGAGGATAATATTGTTTAAGAAGAATATTCAATAAATAAGAGTTTGGTTTGGTGTGGTTTTATGGCATATTAAACATCATTGGGTATTTAATGGCAAATCCATTTTTATTCCTATAAACAGTTCCATTTCAAACAATTTAGTTTAACATAAGTACACGGTATAGTTCTATTTGACCCATAGATAGGACCTTATCAGATGTTACAACTCCGGACCAAAGTGGACCTGGGAGCAATGGTAATTAAGTTGTGTTCCGAATAAATAAATGAGGGTAATTTTGTAACGTTATTGGAGGATAGTAATCATGGTTTATTATGGCACCATTTTCAACAAAATCAATTGTAATAAAATTGATCGCGTCCCATGACTTTCTTCATTGGCTGCTGAATTCAGAATCGTTTTTATCTTTTTAACTGCAGAGTCCATGTGTTTTTACTCACACATACACACATTATACACACACACACACACACACATATATATATATATATATATATATATATATATACACAAACAGATATTATGTATATACTTATATCAACATAAACACACACAAGCATATATATACAGAAACATATCAACATACAGACATATACACACGACATATATCTCAGCATACACACACACACACATATATATATATCCGCATACACACAAACGCACACACATATATATATCCGCACACACATAGATAGATAGATATCACTTCACACCAGAATGACACTCAAAATCAATTACTAAAGTGGAGTATAATTGGTTTAGATTTAGAGAATTCGTTCTCCTAGACTAGTAAAAAGACCCAGTCTGCCCTGTTATGTGTCAATACCTGGATGGAGAACAGTTGGATTCATACCTTTCCCTAACGTACAAGCGCTTTGTGAAATGTGAACAGCCACGTCCAGGTTTCAAACTTGGGGTGATCATGTCCATTTATCTCGGCAATAACCCTTGCATCACTGGCACCACCATACATACATATATATCTCTCTTTCGCACGGAATCAGTTAAAAAATCATCAACCCACTTGTCACGGGTTAAATAGTATTACTATTGTTCTTCTAGGATACATTTCGCATTAAATAACACACGTAGATTGATATACCATTAAACCAAGAAACCTTCCAATCAAAACCATATATGTTAATAAACTCATATGGAAGTATACACAATCATATATATACATATACTCACATACATATTAATATATATCTATGAACATATACGCGCGTGAGTATACACACTTTTATAAATATACACCTTCATATAAATATGAACACATACACTCACAAATATATATATATATGTATTTGTGAGTATATATATAGCCAAGTCGTCGAGTAAACAGGTTATTCTGATTTTAAACCAGGGAATGGAAGCCTCTACTAGTCAATCAGTTTCGCATTGTTGAGCACATTGAACACTGGTTTATATGCAAAAATATGTAAACTTTGGTTATACTTCACTGCCTTTTAGTCAGCCGCGAGACGTCTTGGCGATATCCTATCACTGGATACAGGAAACTTTAGATAAAGATTTGCGACTGACAATTTGTAGGGCTATGCTCTAAATTAAGAGCAATAACTGCTTACAATGTTCTTTTTTGCTTTTGATCAATTTAATTCTGAGCATATTTCTTTACTTCAATTCGTATCTGATTTTATATATATATATATATATATATATTTTGACAGAGACAGAGTGTGTATATATCTCTCGAGACATATGTTAACGGACATTGTATTCTCTGTTTGTTTGTGTGAATATATATATATATATATATATATATATATATATATATATATATATGCATTATTTTCTTTTTTAAACATGTTTAATTAGTTCAGGTAGAAGCTTTACTTTTGTCTATTTTATGGTTGATGCGTCCAAGTTTTCCCATGATTCCCTGTACATCAGGTTAGAGGGAATTCAAAATATAAGACTGACAAGAGTGAAGTATATATATATATATATATATATATATATACGATCTTTAATAGTTTACTTTTTGCAATGGCCTTGAGAAATTAGGTATTACCTACCTGGCCATAATTGACGGCTATTCCCTTCCAATGTTCCCCTTTTGAAACTTAACACTCCGTGAGACTATCTCGCCATTGCCAAAAATATTATTAGAATTCTTTTTCAAGAATGCCTTTCGGTCATGTAATTGCGTGATTGTAGATGTCAAGAATTTCCATCAATCTTTTTCCTCGCTGGGCGTTTTTTAATTTTGGAAATAACCATGAACAGATGGGATTAAATCTACTGAAGAAAGTTGCCGGAGAATTTTTTAATGGTTTTCCGCAAACCGCAAATACATCATCTGCAGGAGTATTTTCATGATGGAGACAACACTTGTCAGGTAAGCGACTTGATATTCTCCCCACAGATGATAGTAACCCTTCCAAATAAACGTGTCTATTAATCGATTCTCTTTACGCACAAAATGCGTTGCAAATTATTGTTTGACAATCAAAGAGGTACGAATAAGGTTCCTAATTTCTTACCCATGCAAATGTATAATTCCTTAGATCATTTCTTCAAAGGAAATGTACTTGATATTGTTTCCTAATAAGTCTTCTAAATCATGATTTTGCTTCTTTGGTTTAGTGGCATGCCAAAGCCAAACTGTAAACGGCAACTTGAGCTACTATGTAGTCCATAGTTGAAGGGGGATAAGGAGTTTACAGCATTCCTCAAGGTCCTTAGACGCTGCTAGCAAGTTACTTCACTAAGTTCAGAGAACCACCATTTAGAGTGGTCGTCTGACTAGCCCGATAAAATAAAACGCAATTTCTTCCAAAGAGCAGTTGTGTTAAATCTACTACATGGATGAACCACATGGACGCTGAAAAAGCGTATAGAGAGAAAGCTAGACAAGAACTGCACAAAAATGCTACGAGTTATAAATGTAAATCCTGGAAACAAAATCGCACGAAATAACAATTACACGGCCATCTACCTAAAACGATCAAAAAAAGCCATGCAGGATACTGCTGACGAAGTAAGGACAAACTAATAAGTGACGTCCTCCTATAGATTCCTTCAGATGGATACGCCTATGTTGGCCCACCAACCAGAACTTAACTACAACTGCCCTGAGACCTACGGGAAGCGATGTATGTTAGAAACAAATGGCGAAAGAGAGAGATTCAAGGAAATCTGTGCTAGCAGC
>OY757924.1:64408312-64563312 GCA_963585895.1 Sepioteuthis lessoniana | reverse complement strand
GAGAATGCTAAAGCATAATTTGGCCATAGTGCAATATGCATGAAGTCAAATTTGGTCGAGAGTGAAAAGTCTTCAGCAGTAATGGAACACACGCGGAACCGCCATTTCCGCGTGCTTACGAAACATCAAGAGACGGTTACTTTTAGCGCGTAATGACATCAACGGCCGAAAGTAAACGCGTTTTTGAAATAATAAACTGCACTAAAAATGAAGATTAACGTACTATGTAATCTCTGCTTTTAGTTCACCTGGCGTATATATATATATATATATAGATAGATAATTCTTTTAAATACTATGTCGGGTGGCAAAAGCTGTTTGATAACGCCAGGAGTGGCAGTACTGCCTTAAGCTATCGGAACTGTGTAATTACCCCTGTTTGGCGGCTGATGAGGGCAGGGTATCACACGTTGTATGATGAAATTATATATATTTATTTTGTATAAATATATATTATACACACATACATACATACATACATACATTATGCGTATATATATATATATATATATATATATAATACTTAAATATGCATTACACACACACACATATATGTATACAATCATCCTGCCCAAATCCTGGATGAAACTTTTTCAATTTCCCATCGCGTTAATATCCTTGTAAGCTTTATTCATCCAATTATTCTCAATCCTGCTATGAAAAAATAGTTGGGCTTAATAAACTATTTATTTTGGTATGACAACCTTTCTTTGAGAAGGAAAAGTCGTCATTCAAACCCTTAAAATTCTACGTAGAAATTTACATTTGTTTTCTATCTTGCGTGTGTGGATGATTTGGATTCACGTTAAGTTCAAGTTAACACATATTAACCGGTAATGAAGTCAAAAGGAAAAAAAATGTACAAGTTCTTAAAACCAACGTAAAAATGAATAAATGATTAAAGATGTCGTTGAATATTATATTTTCTAGTGATTATTACTCTGGGATATTTTTGCTTCAAATGGAAAAGTATGAAAAAAATGTAAATGAGTAAATTATTACATTTGCCTAAATATATTTTTCTTATATTTTCTCAACAGGTGATCAGTCTGAATATTTTAATATAGACACCGTTGTTAATTTCGTTTTTAAATGTTGTTTCCTTCTTAGTGTAGGGTACATTTTGTATGATGCTGAATATATTAGCTTATATATATATATATATATATATATATATATATATATATATATATATATAGGGAGAGTAATCTTTAAAAAGTTAAAAAAAATGTGACGACAAAGAAAACTTATTTAAAACTAATGCATTCAAGTCGCAATTCTATTATCGTTTTCTAAAGTCGACTCGAGTTTCGTTGGTATTTTGGAAAAGTTATTTTTTCTAATCTTTATATCTATCTAATTAGCTTGCTAGTAACTTATCTAGCTATTCAAGAAAGGTAGATAAGTATATACACAGATTAATACATTAAAACGTCATCTCTGCAAGTAGGTGTAGAAGATGGTACGTTAGACTTTAGTGCTTTCTCTCTGAACCACCTTCTCGTCCTACATGAAAAACTAAATTATTTGTAGCAAGAATAGTTCTGTGAATCTAAACTTGTTTAACAAGGCTAACTTTGTTTTTTGAAACCATGTAACAACGTACGAATTATTTCTATCTCATAAAAATGCTTAATACATTCAGTGAATGCCCAAAAATTCTCATATACAAAAGATAAGATTTTTGGAAAAAAATATTTTGCTGGTAGTAGTTTTAATCGAGCCAGAGCTCATTTGTTTGCAAACAACTAAAAGTTTACAACTCTAGGCATATCAGCCTTTGAAAGTTACTTAATTTCAAAACCATTCTCCTCGAAGAACTATAGCGGTACTACATAACCCATAGCGGGGAGGAAAAGGGGATTCATATCACAATTTAAATTAACATTAGTCATTTGCACACAGGTATATCGTTTCAAATATTGTTATATAACACTGACAATTCATTTCAACTAAAGTCATCTGATTCTACACAGCAACGGGGTTTCAAGTTTTTCTAATACGAACAGTTCTATTTTTCACTTATTAAAAGGTTTCAATCATCGCTATTAAATACTAATAATTCTAGTCAACATTATTCTTTCATTTTCACGAAGTTAAACGGTTTCCAGTATGGCTTTAAAATACCAATCATTCAATCTTTGAACCTAGTTGCATGGTTTCAAGTATTCTGATCTAATATAATTCTTTTTAGTATTAACCCTTTGTTTACCCACACTTACTTAGCTTCACGTATTGCCATCTCGAAGAACAGTTTCATTTGCTCTCAGTTAAATGGTTTCAAGCTGCACGATATACCACTAATAATTCAATTACCAACAGTCATTGGGTTGCTCTCATATTTAAATGAGGGCAAGCAAACGACTGAATAATAGTTGATCCAATGATGAGGCCCTAACAGTTACTACCACTTCGGGTCAGGGTGGAGCTGGGAGTTATTACAATAAAATGTACTCCATTGTCCATAACGCCCCAGGATTAGAACCTTACCATCAAATATTTTAGCTTCATTTCTTGGACAATCATTGAAGAGTGTCATGCTCCACTACCGAGATACAGTCGATGTATTCTATGGCCTCAAGCGACTGTGCTGGTTGTCTTAAGTTGAGACTAATTTCGTATAAGGCCAGAATGATGTGGTCTCAATTGAGAATACAACTTTCTGATTATGGTATGAGAGATTAAATAAATAAGCAGTTGAACAAAATAATTGTACGACTTAAATTTGAGTTACCTTAAATTGGCAAGATATACAAATAATTTCGATCATAAAGTAATCAATTTTGCATTTGTTCAAATTTCATTTGGTGGCTTCTACAGATATTGACTAATTTCGTTTTCTTTTTTACAGTTATTTACCATCTTTGCGTTTTTTTATCAATTCTTGTGCTTATTTTATTATTTCATTCCTTTTCTTTTTCTTTCCCGTTTTTTTTTTCTTTTGCTCCTTATTTTTGCTTTTCTCTCCCAATTTTCTTCATCTGCCTACCTTTTTTACCACTTTCGATGGGCGGTTATAACATGGCTGGTCAGATGGACTGGCCACGACAGTCGGATTCCTGAGGGACCATTATCGCTTCCAAAGCCTGAATAAGAGATATCACCTGGGTAGTTCATGATCAGAAAAAGAGATTTCCAATTAGCTTAATATCATCCTCAAAAAATGCATGGTCCAAACTGACCAGTTCAAAATAATTAAGTGTTATCCTAATACCTTCTGATATTTCAAAGTAAAAATATCTTTATTTTTATGCAGGTGTGTTTTTAAGTTTTTGTCTCCAGTTAGATTATATCAAGTACTTTTATATGAAGGAAATAATTTGTACACAGTTGTATAGTTTCAAGTATTCCTATCTTATACTAGTTGTCGGCGTATTCTACAACCCAGACGACTGTGCTGGAAACTCTGCTAGTCACAGGACAGTTCCATAAAAAAAAGGATGTATAAAAACGAATTTCAGGATAGACATGCAACACTATCTTTACGGATGACATTTTCTCTTCTGACATAGTTTGGTCATGGGATACTTGATATATTTTATAATATGGATTTTAGCCCTCACCATTCAAACATGGATGGCTAACGAAGATTTGATCAGTTTCCTATACCACTCTAACGGCTTGCTCCTAACTCTGACATCACTCTTCTTTTTGTGACCAATTATGGTAGGTGTGAGAGGATTCCCTAGGTCGGCCGAGTAAGAGAACTACCATTGTCCTTGGTTGAAACTCGTCTTTCTCGCAAATGATGTCATCTGAGTACTTAAAAAAATGATACCCTTGTTTGTTGACCTTTAAAGGTAAAAAAAACCCTGACGACTTGAATTTATTATTCACATTAAAAAAAAAAGAAAAAAACTTTCGTCTGTATTGCAAAATCCTCTTTCAATTTTATCATCTATTATCAAAAGCTGTCGACCTACATAATTTGTTCTTCTATTTTTTATAACATTATTTATACACATACGCCGTTGAATATAGTTTGAAGAAGACAGAAGGCGCCATTAGATAAAACGGAATACATGTACTTTAATCAAAATCAAAAAAGAGCCACCTCCCCATTAAAAGGGGGTTCTCTGGACAAGTTCACATACTTCGGAAGCAGCATCTCATCAAGTGAAAACGACATCAATACGCGACTAGCGAAGCTATGGACAGATATCGACAGGTTATTGGTCATATAGAAGCTAGACTTATCCGATCCATAAAAAGCAATTTATTTCTTAGCAGCAGTCGAGTCAATACTACTATATGGACGCACCACATGAGCGCTGACTAAGTGCTGACTAAGCGCATGGTGAAAAGGCGTGATCGAATTGCACACGAAAGCTATGAGCTATATTGAGCAAATCCTGGAAGCAACATTCCACAAAACAACAGCCGAACGGCTACCAACCACCCATCTCGAAAACCATCCACATAAGACGAACAAGTCATGCAGGACACTGCTGGAGAAGTAAGGACGAACACATAAGCGATGTTTTCCAATTAAACCCTTCACACGGACGCCCAAGTGTAGGACGACCAGCCAGAACTAATCTACAACAGCTGTATACAGACGCAAGATGTAGCCTGGAATACCAGCTGGAAACAATGGAAGATAGAGACAGATGGCGTGTGAGGGTCGGGGAAATCTGTGCTAGTGGCACGACATGATGATGATGATATATACACATACATACTTACACGCTAAAAAAAAAATCTTGTCCAAGATTTGAAATGTAGTCGTCGGTTCCAAACTCTACAATTGATCACTATTGTGCAAAGCGCACTTCATTGTACTGTAGTACTTGTCTCTCACTATCAGTGAACCTGCTGCCTGGCTGTGTGACAGACGCAAAATGGTTAATCACGAGGAATCTCACTGTGTGTGCAGGAAACAGTCATACGCAAAAATAGACACATTTTAAAGAAGGTTAATCAGTTTGTAATCTGCAGAGAACAAGAGACGATATAAATTTTGTGCTTTGGAACACCAAATGACTTTGAAGGTGGGCTTGAATAAAGTCCAGTAAAAGGTTGCAATTCAGTCATCAAGTGATTTTTTCTGACCACATATTTGATTTTATTTCTTAAGGTGAACTAATCGTCATATCTTCATCTAGCTGGGGTAATTTCTTCGAGATTCTTTTATTCAGTATTATACATATGTTGCTTGGGTTTTGTAATTTAAAGCTAAATCATGTTCATACATATAATGAATATATGGGATTTGTAAACGAATTGTTTGTATATAAATATTTTAAACGAGCCAGAGCACATTTATTTGCTTACAAATGTTTTTTTTATATATTTCTATCCAACTACAATAGTTCTATTAAATTTTAATCATTTGTTTACACACATTGATGCGGTTTCTCTGATAATTTTAGCTGCATGAAGGTAAATGGTTTCCAGCATTCCTTTCTAACACGAATAATTCTATTCAACAGTATTTATTCCTTTGTCCTGTCTCAAATGATTCCAAGAATAGTAATGTAACTAACAGTTTAGTTTAATATCAGTCACTCGTTTATACAAAGTTGAATGTTCAACTAGTTCGATTTCTTAAAATTCAACATAAGTGTTTTTTGCTCACAATGTAAACGTCAAATTTGTTTTTGATCCATGGATGGGACCCTATTAAGTGTTACTACTCCAAGTAAGAGTGGTCTTGGGAGAAATGTTAATAAAGGTGTACTCAGCATTACCCAAATCTCCAGAATGGTTTAGTCTCCTCTCTAGAACTCTTGTTGTCAAGATTTTATTCCTCTGGACACATGCCGTCAGTGTATTTTACAACCCCAGTCAACTAGGATCTTATGCATGCGTAAAATATCAGTGTCATATCGAGCTTACAGCACAAGTCGCTGCCTAGAATTTATTTACCTACATTTCAAAAACAATTTGCCCAGTCAGCTGGGGCTGTAGAATACACTGACTGCACCTCTGCAGAGAGGTAAGACCCCCCACCACTAACGAGTTTCCTGATATGACACTAAACAATCTGATGGTTAGGTTCCAGCAGTGCTGGAGCTTTGGGGAATGCGGAGTACCCCTTTATTGCCATTGCTCCCAGGTCCACTCTGGCCCGGAGTGGTAGCACCTGATAGGGCCCTATCTATGGGTTAAATAGAACAGCATTCTTATGCGAAAGGGAATTGTTTGAGTAAACTGAATAGCTTGAAATAGAAATGTTTTTGACAATTAAACCGTAATTACATTTAAACTGCGTGCTTATGCTTAACTGAATTATTTCAAATATAACTGTTTTTCGACATTAAAATTGTATTTACACTCAACTGAATTGTTACATATAACTTTTTGAATGGTTTGAAATAAATGTTTTTGACAATTAAAC
This sequence comes from Sepioteuthis lessoniana, assembly GCA_963585895.1. NCBI lineage: Eukaryota > Metazoa > Mollusca > Cephalopoda > Myopsida > Loliginidae > Sepioteuthis > Sepioteuthis lessoniana. The sequence goes on along the minus strand of OY757924.1, from coordinate 64,556,972 downwards.
TGTGTACTTATGCTAAACTTCATTGTTTTAAATAGAACAGATTATTTACTTAAAAATGGATTTGGCGTTAAATAACCTACAAAGGTTGATATGCCATAAAACCAACCAAACCAATATGCATATACATGCCTTAATGCTCACTGTTATGCTTGAACATCCGCATATATGCATCACTGCGAATAAATATGTGCACCCAAGGTCAGAAGAATTCATAGTGTTACAGCAGTTCAAAAAATTCTTTGTAAGAACTGTTCCGAATGGTGACCCAATGTTTATGATCCATTCTTTATCCAATTCTCTGGCATGATTCTGCTTTTTCACTTTCTTTCAGTTTTAACCCATTTCCTACTGGAACAGCGACATCCATCATCTGAAAAAAAAATCTTGTTTTTATTCAGGACAACTAGATTTAATCTTTTGCACTGGGTCGCCTTTTGCATTTTTATCTCGAAATCCCAGAGAAGTTTATGATTTTTATTTTCCCGGATAAAAGATCTTGGGGCATATCGTTGTGGTTTGCTTGGTAAAACACAATTCAAGTGAAAAGATCCTACTTAATGATGTCTCTTTCTGATATTCCAACTAAGCAGAGTTGCTATAATAATTTTAAAAGACCTATACACCAAAGTATATTTCTATGCGTGAATTTTAATAGCTGCATCTTTTAAGTAGTCACCCATCGCAGAAATTTGCAGGCTTAACCCTACTTCACAACGGTGATTTGTCGGGAACCGGTGATATAAGAGTGACATGAACTAATGTCACTATATATTAACAATTGAAATTATAGTCTTTGGAACAGTCCCCAAAGCAGAAAAATACAGTGTGTCAACTGTAGATAAGAGAAATAATCGAGGTTATTAGCTTGGATAGTTAGAAAAGTTGCTGAGGTCATAGGAGACTATCTCATGCAGATTCTTGTGGAAAACCAGCAGTTAGAGCTGGTGGATAATATTCACAAGTAATAAAGGTTTTTGCTATTCCAGCCGATCACAGAATGAAAGAAAACGAAATGATAGATAAATATTTGGGTCTTGCAACATAGAAAAACATCTGCGTATCATGAAGGTGATCGTGACACCAGTTGTAGTCGATACTCGCGGAACCGTTCCCCCAAATCTGTAAAAACTATTATGATCAAAGAAAGAACAGAGATAATCCATATCTCAACACTTAAATAATAAATACTTTGGTCTTGCCAAGAAAAAAAATCAAATCTGTGGATAATGATATAATCCATATCTCAACACATATAAATCAGCTAAGATTCTTTAAAATGTGCTATATATCTAAGGAGACTCGCTGTCTTTAATTTCTCATTATTTTACTTAATTGTCCTGGTCTTGTAAATTCACATATATCAAAGGGTTCAGATTTCAAGTTGACGTGATCTATGTCAGATAAAACACCGATTCTCGTTACGGATATCATACAACCCATTGAAAATGTCACAAATTACTAGTTGAAGAGGTCTAAGACTACCAAATAATCGTACTTGTTCTAAAAAGATAGTCGGAAAGTGTTTTGGAAAAGTTACATAGGTATGAAAGTATATTATGAGAAGCATCTATGTTATCATTGAAGCTATAATTCGAGAGCTTTTGTTTCATATATTTTGTAATGCAAATTTAGTTTTCTTTTATGTTTCGTACGTTCTATCTACTACAGTCTGGTTGCACTTGTTGGTCCAAATTTCTTTAAAAACCATTCAGAAAAAAATCTTCATGAAAAATGTAAATAAGAACATACAACAAATACGATTTTCGAAGGTCTAAGGATGAAATAAACCCTGACGGATTGACATGCCGTTAAACTTACTCAATCACGGGAGTCTTTAGATCGGTGTTTTGATCTCGGTACAGGCCTGGGTAAGGTAGTATGGATTAAACGCTGGGGATCATGCTTCAGTTCTCTCCTCTTTACGACAGCGATGTTATCCAGGAGAAAGGCAAGGTTCTCTACAACTTTGAATTAACAGAGAGAGGTTGAACCCAATATCAGATTGCTGTAGAGACTCCAGCTCCTTATTTAGCCATTTAGCTTTAGAAAGTTACCCAACTGCACTAGGAGGAATGTGGATCCATAGTTTTCACCACTTTCACTATCCTAGACCAGTTGTTTTTACCTTGACTAGGGAACACAATCTACCCTAGTTATTTCTGAAAGCTAGATGGAGAAAAAACGAATCGTTAGGATTATAGACTTCCTCTTAGAAAATAGATTCAGATAGCCCAGTTTTAATTCCTAGCCAGGCTGTTTGGATTATACTAAGTGATAATGCGATTAGAAAAGGGGGGCATGAGCTCATTTAATATAAGATTTTGTGTTGCCCAACGTACTTCTCAAATCGCATTGTTTTTATAACTGAACTATGGCTGGCAGGACCCGATAGGAAAAACTAGAAAATATACCCCCTTAAAACGTGCATTCACTCCCCGTAAAATGTACTAGTACCACTTGGTAACACAAGTTATTGGTATAAAGCTAGAGTGGAAAAACTGCAACCCGTTGCACTGTTCTATCCGGCCAGCGGGGGCATCAAACATTTTTTTTTTAATTTGATAAACACTTGCACTTAAATCCTGACTAAATTCTTTTAATTCTAAAAGCAGCTCTTTGATAAGTCATAACACAGTAATGAAGCCTTCCAACCAAAACGTTTGCCCACCTCTGGAAGAGAGACATGGCAACATGGTGCTATGAACGGAATATCTTCTATTTACCCTTTCTCACATTGGCAAGAAGTTCGATGCTGGAGGAAGGGAGAACTATTTGAGCGACATCCGCATTCCACAAGAAGTACGTGGTTCATATGGAAACAGTGCGTTTTTTTACAGACAGTACGACGAGGGGAATCGCTGAGGCATAACACAGAAGAAACGGATATGCAATGATAAAATTTAAGACCTGAGGAAGTCTCACTTTTTTGTTATGTACAACTGAATTTTTTTTTATTATGACCTCTTTGCATGTGTGTCTAAGAAGTTCTCATATTTACTTAATTTTCGAATTTTTGTTGCCAACAGCTATTGGGCTGACAGACAAGGTGAAATCATTTGTTAAAGAAGCATTTCTTAGCTGTTCTCCGTGTTATTATTTGTCGTTGCCCTTAAATTTATCCGGCCAGTTTTTAGTAATGGAATACAGTCGTAAAGTCAAAGCCAAGTGAAGAAAGCCAATAAGCAGTTTGACTTGGAAAGATAGCTTTGAGGCGGGTTCCGGTTCCGAACAATATGATTTACGAAGCAACCACAAATTCAAAAGAAATCTGCAGGTGTCTTCGTGAAACCGAGAGAGCTAAGATAGATAGAGGGAAATATAGCTATGGATTGAAAGAGATAAGATTGATTTAGATGGATATAACTTACTATGGAAGCTTGCTAAATAGATAAATGGACAGTTATTACCTGATTGAGAGTCTCATTGGGTGCCCCATTCAATCGGCCTTGTGCCACATCGAAGCAAAGAGCTTCGTAAATTACTATTACCTGATTGAGAGAGAAAAACAGAGATGAAAGATCTGACGGAGCTAGATTGATAGATTAAAAAAAGAACTAACATAATCAGATTGCTGGGTATTAGGAAACTTATTCATTTATGGCTACTTAAAGAATAATTTGCTTTGAGTCATTGTCTGTAGTATATCATAAAATCTTTACAAAAAGTGTAAAATCTTAAACGATACAGAAATATATCAAAAGAAAGAAGAACTAAGATGCCGCAAAGGTATTATTGTAACACTCACATCATACTGAATTATACACTTTTGTATTATTATTAATTCTCCAGCACGTTTACACTGGTGTCTATCAATGATTTTAAATGCTTTATAGGAAAGTCGATTTAACAGTAAAAAATCAGATGAATAATCGTTAATGTAGGTTTGAATAATAATCAGACTATAAAGTTGCAATTACAGAAAACGTGAGGACTTTGTGTGATGGGACATCTTCATATTCAATGAAAAATTTTAGTAGAAATGTGTCGACTGAATACAATTGTAAACTGAATATTAATAACACAGCTGAGATTGTGAACACAGTCAAAGTAATAAAAAAAGTCAGGAAAATAAGTACGAGTGGAGAAATATGATGATGATGAGTTGGAAAACAGAACATTTGCCTTTTTAAAAATAAATTTTAGTATACTCTAAACAATCTTTCAGAGATTAACATCGAATATATATATATATATATATATATATATATATACGTGTGTGTATAAAACTAAAAGTACACTTTTTCCTGCTACTTAAAATTGTAATCGTAATTGTATGTGTATATATATATATAGTAAGAGAGAGAGAGAGAGTGGGAGAGATAAATTGATAGGTAAATAAGACTCTAACATTCAATAAACGCCAATCCTTTCGAAAAGGTATGAATCCATATACTGCATAGATATGAGTAAATAATTTTACAGGCTGGGTATCATTTTTCTCGGTAAAGCAACCAGTGGAGAGGATTCAAAGCTTTATTTCCTCAAGACTGGTTTTTGTACCTAAGCCTACCAAATATTATCAACCCTGAGCTCGAGGAGAATAGATGGACCCTTGTCGCCAATTATTATTCTAACAATAAACATTATGTTAAGAACACCCCAAACTAGGTGAACTCTACTTACAAACTGCCGTTTTCATGTTATATATCATCATGAAGAAATGAATGACCATAACACTTTCTTTAGGATGGAGAATTTGTCTAATGAATAGAGTGTTTACCAATGGTCCGGGAGACAGGGGTTCAATCCCAGGTCGAGTTATACCAAAAATTTAAAAAATTATACTTGATGCCGCCTTGCTTAACCCTAAGCAATATTAGGTAAGGATCAAGGGTAAAGTGAAGCAATAAAATGAAAGAAATGGTGTAGAGTCCTCCCCTACACCTCGGTGTAGTAGCTATTGAAAAAGAAATCTTCGGGTCACAATCGATTATAGTCGCCAAATTTACTTCAACTTACTTTTCGAAAAAGTCTAATCTGTAGTAAATGAGAGAGACAGATACCGGGAGATGAAGGACACAGAGGCGTTGGACTGATTTCTTAACCCAGGTTGAGATTCTATAATCTAGGGCCCTACTTCCTTGCTTCCCTCACGAGAGGCCCTAATATTGGAGTTATTGTGGGCAACTGCTACCTCTGGATGACGCCCAGGGTAGGATCTGCTATGACTTGATTGTAGCTCCAGCTGGCTAACCATGACTGTAACTGTTCAAGAAATCCATAATTGACGGCTTTGTCAAAGGTCAAGATGCAGCACACCTAGACCGTGTAAAGGGGTGTGAATAATAGGTTTGGTTTTATGGCATATTAACCATTGTAAGTTATTTAATGCTAAATACGGTTCATACATTATGATAGATATATACGATTTGTAAATATAAATCAATAAAATTAAATATTTTCACGTATATCTGTAACACTATGTAGGTGGGCCACCAAGCAGACGATCCCTTTTGTCTGTTTTGGCGCGAAACCAAACAAAGGCCTGAGCCCGCGATCTCGACGTGACCGGAAGTAGGCAAGGGAATTCCAGTAGGAGTGAGACAAAGGAACTCTGCGGAAGGCAGTTGGCGAAGGGTGACGCGAGTGGCCAGTCGACACCGGACAGCTGAGAGACGAGTTGGCATGAGATAGGGTCCAGAGCAGTGAAGGAAGACCGATCAAGATGGGTTGGCATTCCTAGTAGCTTTGTAGAATTTTCACTAGAAATCCATGCTAGCGTTAGTCTACATATGCACATAGGGAATGCAATGTTACATAACTCCTCTTCTTGCTCTTGAATTAACCCAAGCATATAGTTCGTTTGTTCTCTTTCCTCCTACTCCCTTGATTGTATTTCTTGTAGCTATGAAGAAATGTGCGAGGTCGCTGTCGGAACCACTAGTTGATCACCGGCCGAGAAGTGAAATGGTTTAAGTTGACGACGTATTGGCGGGGCGAGGGGTTATTGTCACATATCTATGCATCACTAACGATTCAAATAATCGTTAGTCATTTGTTTACTCACAGTTTAATGATCAAACAGATCTATTTCTAACGAGATTTTCTTTATAAGACAACAAAGTTAAATGGCTTAAAGCCTTGCCATGCATCACTAACAATTCAATTAAACATCAGTTATTTCCTTACACACAATTAAATAACTTAACAGTTCTATTGCAAGCAATTCTATTAAACATAAGTCATTTAATTGCAATCAGTTAAAAATGCCAAACGGTTCTTTTTGAGCAATAGAGAAGACCTTTTCAGGTGCTACCTTTCTGGCCAGAGTTGACCTGGGAGCGAAGACAATGAAGGGGCACTCCGTATTCCCCAAAGATCCAGTATTTCTGGCGTCTCACCATCAAATTGTTTGAAGTCATAACTAAGACAATCGTTAAGGGAAGCTTGAATCCTCGGCAGTGAGGTAGTTGGTGTATTCTACAACCACAGATGACTGGACTGACTATTGTATCCTCAGGTAACAGGTTTCAATTTTTGCTATTTAACGCTAGTTATTCTATTCAGCATTATTCATTCGTTTTCACGGAGTGAAATGCTTCTAATTCTTGTTATATATCTCTCAAAATTCAATTAAACACGAGTTATTCGTTTACACAAACTTAACAGATCAAACAATTCTATTTTTAAAAATTCAATTTAGCATAAGTCATTTGTTTCTTTTCAGTTTAAAAATCAGTCTATTCTATTTGATCAAATAGAGAGAACCTTATTAGCTTATATCATCCAAATATCTCTTGGGCGATGACTGGACGCTCACGATCGGATTGTATAGTGTCATATCCAGGACACTTGTTGGGTTTGTCTTACCTCTCTGCAGTAACGCAGTCCATGTATTCCACAGCCCCAACTAAGTGGGCTTGGTTGATCAATTGCACACACGAACACACACACAATATCTATCTAGGGTGTTATTAATAAATACCATCACTTGACTATAAATATATCATATAAAATGCAAATGAACACGTTTGCACAAATGAGCATCTTATATAATAAAAAAAATGATGTCTAATCGTTTAAGTGCCACATTTTTGTTTGTCAATCTGGTTTCCTAATTTGAAAATTCTGTCAAATCTAATATTTCAGTAGGCGAAGATTAAGGAATATCTGTGTGCAACAACTCCTATCAAAAAAGCTTTTACGGGTTCTTTGACCAAATGACAACTCACTGAATTGATGATGGTTGTTGATTGTAACGGCATTTTAATCCTCTCAGCTGATTTTATACCTTGAGGTTTGGGAAACGCGTTCATACCATATGCCATTTTTACATAGGTTTCTTAAAACTTTTTTTCATATAATTATGTTATCATGTATTACTATCTAATATTAAGAAATGATATGGTTCCAATTTATAATTGCTCTATAGTCATTTGTTAGCATATATTTATATGGTTTAAATAACAAAAATAATCCTTAAAAAGCTAGGATTTTAAAAAGAAATTAGACTTGATACATTCAAGTTGCTGTTACATTGTTGTAAGTATTCCTACCAATTACGAATAATTTTTAAACGAATTTCTCTGACCTATAGATGGGATACTAGATTCTTCCACACGACGACATGGTGAATTTGAGTGAAATGGCTAGGGAAAGGGTGCTCAGCACTCAACAGTTATTCTGAACTGAAGCCTCCCCATACGATGCAGTTATGTTCAGGACAACTCTTTTCGGAAGTCTTACCCCTCTGCATGGAACTCAGCATTTTCTAAGCCTTGCCAACAGGTTGAACAACCGTGGTGAATACAAACGTAATTTTTCAAACGACTTCATGAGTAAAAATATGAATATATATATATATATATATATATATATATATATATAGAGAGAGAGAGAGAGAGAGAGAGATGTTTGGGCGTGTTTTATGATATATCACCCTTGTAGAATATTTCGGGCCCAATTTTTTAAATGTTTGTATTGGCAAGTGGGTAGAGTATTCCCCCAGGAGACCGGGGTTTAATCCCTAGTAAAATCATACCAAAGACTCAAAAATGGTACTTGATTCCTCTTTGGTTTACTGGTTGTTTTATTTTACGGTGTATCAGCCTTTTTCGGGTCATTTACCACCGAATTAAGTCATTTTGATAAAACTTTCCAACAGTACAGTTTTGGTTACACGCACTTAAATGTCAAATCAGTTACTTTTCTAACAATTCAGTTAAGCATAAGTACAGTTTAACAGTCAGAATTATAAGGTACGTAAGAGGTGTAAAGTAGAGTAGCTATTGAAAAGGGAGGCTTAGGGTCACCCTCGACTATAGTCACCAACTTCAATTTTTACACACACATATATATATATATATATATATATATGTGTGTGTGTGTGTGTGTGAGGAGGATTATAAATGGGTGCCTTGTATGTAACGTTTTTTTAAACGCAATAGAACTCGTGTTAGCACATAGAAATACCTAAAGCCATCTGACTAATTAAAAGTGATGATTATATTTTCACCGGGCCATTGGCCTAATGAGTAGAGTATTCGCCAATGGCCCTGGAGACCGGTGTTCAACACCAGGTCGAGTCATACCGAAGACTGAAAAAATTGTATTTGATGTTTTGCTTAACACTCAGCATTATCAGGGGTAAAGTGGAGCAATCCAGGGAATGGAGTAGCGCCCTCCTCTACACCTTGGTGTAGTAGCTATTGAAAAGGGAGACGTTGGGTTATCCTCGACTATGGTCACCATCTTTACTTATATTTTCACACAGTTATATAATTTTAAGCTTTGCTTTATAATTCAAGTTGATATTAATAATATGTTTGCGCACATTTAGATGGTCTCAAGTATAGTAAATTATTTAACAGTTCTATTTGACCGATATAAGGAATTCTAGCGAGTACGAATACTCGGGGTGGGAGAGAACCTGGAGTAATGGTGGTGAAGGGGTACCGCACAATCCTCAAAGCCCCAGAACAGAAGTCTCACAATTAGATGAGGTTTAGTACCATATCTAAGACATTAGTTATACATAAACCATAAATGAAATATTAAAAAGGTATAGCAAATGTAAGTCAGGGAGACATGGGAGTGATGATAATAAATGTATATTCACATTCTCTGAAATTCTGGAGGCTTAACATAAGATTGTTTAATGTCCCATCCAAGAGATTCCTTGGGGTTGGGGAGATAAATATATGAATGTAAAGGCTGATAGTCACTGATTTATTTGGGTTAAAATTCTTATCTGTTTTGTTATTTTGACACCTCCAAATCATGGTAATTTCCCCAGTTTACAACAGGTGAATATATCAACTAGCAAAATTCTATAATTAAATGTAAAGATGCCTATTTCTTGTTTTATTTTTCTAACGATGTATTGTGACTCTTCAAAGGTTTCTTTTGTGTTTCCTACTTTAGATAGATTTTTTTTTCTATTACGACTGTTTTCTTTCTGAAATCTTGAGGAGACTTGATTGTTTTATATTTGCTATACACCTTTGTTAATCTTTTGACGGTATCTGTTCAAAGTACCACCAGTGTTCAGATATTAAAAGAAAGAAAATTCAACCTATGAAGTAAAACGCCTTTTTGTAAACACTCTAATGCACGCACACACACACAAAAAATATAAAATAAAAATAAACGATTTTGGTTCGTATCGGTAAGAATCAAGGTCTGTTATTTTTTTCCCCTTTTGAACGAAACAAAAACGTTGTTGATTCAGATCCAAACAAAGAAATCATTTGATGTTTTCGTGGTAATTCATTATATATATATATATATATATATACTTTCCTTTAAATTTTTTTTGCCAAACACAAATTGATTGTCAGGCAGGTCAAAAATAGCAGAAAAATACTTGTTAGTAAACGTCCTTCAGTTTTATCTCGGTAGAACGCAAATTTGCAATGTTTTCAGAAGAAAAAAAAGAGAATGTTTTTGTTTTATTTAGTAAGGGTTAAAACACAGTGAAATACAGTTTTACAATTAGTGTTCAGTACGAACGGACAAAAGAAAAAAAAAATACCCAAACATGTTTTTTGTCTATAAACATCTCTTCTACTTATTTTTAAATAAAAAATACTAAAAATGAATAAGTAAATAAATTCAAATATGTTTACGAATTGTGGTGAAATTACTGACGTTTTTCTTTTCAAAATTTCTCTTTATTGAAAGACAAATTAAATCGTAAAAAAATTGAAATTTCCAGTCAATTTTTGCGTCCTTTTTTTAAATTTATGTTTAAAATAAATCAACTCTTCAATTTTTTGTTGATAGATGAATACATAACTAGACAATCATGGAGGTATTTATGATTTTAGAAGAACTATAATGTGCTATCATTTCTTGGCCAAATCTTGTCGATCCAAAATATAATAACATCTAATTATCTAATTTTGTTATATCATTACTGTCATCATTATATGCATATGTTTCATATGAAACACAGGCATAGGAACAGCCGACCACTACTTGGCCCTGATTAGTAGAAATCGACAGAAGAATACACTAAATATAAGAAAATTTGGAAAAAAAGGAAAACAAAGACGTTAAAATCCGGATATGATTCGCTATATCATTCCATTATTAAACGGAATTAAATTTAGAATGAAAAAAAATGTTTACCTTACGTTGTAATTCGTAACAACGGGAAGCGTTTTGTTTATATGATGTTGCTAATCAATTTTCGGCGATGATATTATTGGCAAAAAATTGCTAAATGAACCTTACCAGATCTTGTTCAATTGTATTAGAGGTTAAGATAGTTGCAGAATCAATTATTGATCCCCTCGGTTATATATGTATTTAATAATTTTTGCACCTTTTAAATCAAAATTATGTCCTTCCTTATTGTGATGTACAACTGAGGCATAATTAGGTTAATTCCTTAAGAGTACTTGCTGGTCTTCATATAATCTCTTTCTTAGGAATCTGGAGGTTTCTCCAATATAAAATTTATCGCTTGCCCACTCAGCTGGGGACGTAGGATACACCGACTGCTTTTCTGCAGAGGGCGAAGACCCAACCAACGAGTGTCCTGTATATGACACTAAGCAATCTGATGTTCCACTAACGATGGAACTTTGGGGAATGCGGTGTACCCATTGCCACCGCTTTCAGGTTAACTTTTGCTCAGAATAGGGCTGATAGGGTCCTATCTACGGGTCAAATAGAACTAAACTGTGTACTTTCGCTAAACTTATTTGCTTGATATTGGAATGTTTTGGCATTTAAACAGCGTAGTTGTACTAAACTTAATTGTTTGGAATGAAAATGCAATTGAATTTGAAACTGTACTTAGGCAAAACTCAATTGTTTGAAATAGAACCGTTTTAACATTTAACTGTGTGTAAACAAAAAGCTATAATTATACTCAACTGAATAGTTTGAATTAGAAATGTTTGAATAAACTGAATAGCTTGAATTGGAAATATTTTTGACAATTAAACTCTGTACTTATGCTAAAATGAATTGTTTGAAATTAATCTATTTATCTGTATAAAAAGTAATGTGGCAGTAAATGACCTACAAAGGTAGATATGCCATTAAACCAAAAAAAATGATTAAAATTTATTGCCTATTGTACAGGAGATAGAATAAATTCCCGCTTCCGAAACGTTTTTCTTAGTATTTCTATTTAAAAAAATGTGGACTTCGCTGTCTCGGCTAATCACAGAAGAAAATTGAAAGAAAATAAAAGAAGGATGAGGACTTCAACTTTGCCAGGGAATTGAAAATACTGTGGAACATGAAAGTGACAATTAAACCAATTGTAATTTGTGCTTTTACTACATCCACCAAAGTATTATTAAAGGGACTAGAGGAGTTGGTAATAAGTGGACGAGTGGAGACCATCCAAACTACTACATTTTTGAGAACGGTCAGAATACCGAGAAGAATCCTGGAGACTTGACGAGACTTCTTGTCACTCGAAATCTTGTGAAAGAACATTAACAAACGCTGATGTGAAAAATTTTCATGATAATCAAAAAAATACTCGGTGAACCCGAAAGAGTGAGCATAGGTAACTTTACCCCTTATTCTTTATTCAATATAGGGACGATTAGTTCAGCAACAGTACGATTGTAAGGGTAACTATCGTTAAAGATGGACCCAGTGACTCATTTTCAATTCCTACGCTAGTCTGCTTATATCTAACTTCGTGCTCTTTACTATTGGAAAATGTCTGAGTCCTATTATTCAAAGCTACCCCCATCATAACTAAATAGAAGGACAAACAGGCTATTTAGCCCTGCTTAAGCAACCAATACAGGAAAACTCTGAATTCAAAAAAGCTTTAAATTGATCACTTGTAAAATTCATCACGTGTAGATGTTCGTTGTGTAATGGTTACTGTCCTAAGAAATAAACACGACGACATAATTCTAGTCTTGGCATAGGCTGTTTTCATTTTTCATAGTTCTGATACCATTGAAAAGATATGAATCCAACTATTCTTCCTCTATGGGTAAATCGGTTGGCAAACTCGCTCTTTAAATGGGTATGACAAACGTTCTGCGGAAAGGAAAATTCTTGATTCAAACCAGTTAAATTTCATTAACAATAGATAGTGTCGCATCTTGCTTACGCAAGGGGTTCAGAGAAATACATATTTACGAAACACACACACACACACACTCGTATATGTAGTAGCAATTATGCTCATAAGTAAATATACAAGACATTTTTGTTAGATTATTATGCTTAAAAATAAAAACCAAGTGTTTATCACAAAGGAAAAAAACCTGATCGACTTAATTGATTCTACTATTCCAGAAGACAACTTAATGGAAATAAGAAATAAATATATACTGGACAAGTATCTGGACTTTTCCAGAGAATCAAAATGTTGGGGAATTTAAAAGTGACAGAAATTGTGATAAACGCTGTAGCCCTTGGTTCGGTCCTTAAGAACCGGGAAAGGATATTTGGAGAACTAGTGCTTAGAATAAAATCGGGAATTATCCATACAACAGGACTGCATTAATCAGTAAGGATACTGGGATTATTTTTCGAGATCTGAGAATACTTCAAACTATCAGTAACAGCTAGTGCAAAATAATTACTTCTTGTATTTTGAGATACGTACAGATCATCTAATCCCGGTCAAAAGATCAAAATTCGTGTCAATTAAGGAAAAAAGAATCAGCCATCGAGTGTGTTTTGTTGCCCCAGAGGACAACAAAAAGAAAATCAAAGAAAACAAAAAGAGACATGTACTCGGACCCTACAAGAAAAATAAGAAAATAGTGGAACCGGGGTGGGTGAAGGTGATACCAGTTGAAATTGGCGAAATAAGAATAGACCCCAAGAGTTCGGAAAGGAAATTGGAAGAGGAGAATATTAGTGGACGAATCACGACCATTGTTAAGCTCGGCCAAAATACTGAAAAGTGTTCTGGAGACGTGAAAAGACTTACCGCCAGCAGAGAATTACAGTGAAGAACCTTAATCTAATATTACTGTTAAAAAAAATCACAACGATAATACTTATAGAAAAACTCGTAAAGGAGTAGTAGTAGTTGTAATAATAATGGCTGGGATGGTGGCACAAAAAATAAATCTTGGCGAAGAGGAAATATTCGCGTACTTGAGAATATAGGAAACAAATACCATTAAACGGAGGTGAAAAAAAAATGAGAAAAGGCTGTCTCAAAAGAAGAAGATCACTTTTTAAAATCAACCTTTGCTGGGAAAATCTCATCAAACGAATTAACACCGGGACAACACCCACTCTAAAGATATCCTTAGCCATTTTTTTTTAATTGACAAGGTAGAAACTTAGACAAATAAACCAAAGGACAAGGTAATTTATGATAACTCACAAGGGCTTGCACTTGAAAGGTGACATGGATTATTTTTATCAAGAAAAAGCGTGTGAAATGCACTGATCAGCATAAAGGGTTGCCTTGATACATCATCACAAAGAATTGAAAAACAGACTAAAAAGAGGAAAGAAAGACTAACAGTTATAGTAACGTAAGAGCAATAAAAATGACGAAATCAACAAAGCATAAATGAGAAGAAAAACAAAAGTGTGGACACTTGACGATACAAACTGATGAGATTACACAAGAGCAGACCGGGGCCTGTTTGGTTTGGTTTGGTTTGTTGCGTTTTATGGCATATCATATTTATAGGTTATTTAACGCCAAATCCATTTTTATGTAAATAATCAGTTCTATTTAAAACAATTCAGTTGAGCATGAGTACGCAGTTTAATGGTCAAAAACATTTCTATTTCCAACTAATCAAGCAGTTATATATAACAATTCAGTTTAGTGTAAGTATAGTTTCAATGTCAAAAACAGTTCAATTTCAAATAATTCAGTTTAGCATGAGCCCTTAGTTTAAATCCAAAAATAAGTATAGTGAAAGAAGCACGGTTTAGTTCTATTTAACCCATAGATAGGACCCATATCAGGTGCTACCACTGTGGGCCAGAATGTACCTGGGAGCAATGGCGCTAAAGGGGTGATCCGCATTCCCCAAAGGTCCAGTATCACTGAAACCTTACCATCAGATTGTTTGGTGTCATATCCTGGACACTCGTTGTGGGGGTCTTACCCCTCTGCAGAGGCGCAGTCGGTGTATTCTACAGCCCCAGCCGACTGTGCAACCGGGACCTGGTTAAGAAGGAAAACCTCAAGAGAGAAACTGAATACAAGAAAAAAATAATGTCATAAATTCTGTGCTTGTCTTATGAAGCATAGTGTATTGACGCGACACTATAGATTAAAATGCAAAAGAGGGGATAAATTTGTCAGACAAGAATGGCTTTATTTTTAGTAGTAGTCTTGTTATAATCTACTCCAAGTTATATTAACTCCCTAGCGGTCAACATGGATCACTTTGAGAAGCTATAGAAGAGATATCGATTTCTTTATTTTAAAGTGTCTGATATTTGATGTAGTCTACCAGTGCATCAAACAAGTAGTATTAGTTCCTTAATTTTCTGCGTATGACACTAAACTGCTTCTGATGAAGCTTTGAGGAATGTGGAGTATCCCTTCAAAGCAATTACTCCCAGGCTCACTCTGAGTAGTAGCAGCTTTTGAGTCCCAGGTAGATTTCAAATGGAACGAGTGCCATTTATAGGACACTAAAGTACATCTGATGATAAGGGAGTTTGAAGAATTTGGATTATCCTTTTTTGCCATACTCACAAGTTCTCTCTGACCTGGAGTTGAATTGACTGTTAGAACCGATCTATAGCTCAAATAGAACTGTTTCACCATTTAACTGTGTGCAAACAAATGACTGCCGTTCAATTCAACGATTTGTGCCACATAGAAATTCTTGCAACGATTTAACTGTGTTGTGCAAATCAGCCCAGGTCTGATTAAAATCTTACTGATAATCTCTTCGTTTACATATTTGTCGGGTAAGACTCCCCCTACGAGTGACCTGCATATAACACTAAATAATCTGATGGTGAGGATTCAGTAAATCTTGAGCTTTAGGGAATGCGAGTACTCCTTCATTGCAATCGGTCCCTGGTCGATTCTGGCTCGGAGTGGTAACACCTGATATGTTACTCCGATCAATGGGTCAAATAAAGCTAAACTGTAATTATGCTAAACTGAATCGTTTGAAATTAATTGTTTTTCCATTTAACAATGTATGAGGCAAAAAGCTGGGTCCATATGATAAATTGAATTTTTTTAAATAAAACGTTTTTAACATTTATCTATGTGTAAACAAAACTGTACTTATATGAAACTGAATTGTTTGAATCTTTAATGAAAATGATTTATTTTGACGTTAAATTACCCGAAAAGGGTTGTCACACCGTAAAACAACCAACTAAGCAAACATAATATTTTTTAGAATTATGTATGAACCTGATTTGGCATCAAATAGACTAGAAGGGTTGAATTGCCTTAAAACTCAACCAACAAACTTTTCCAAGAAAAGACAATGCCTTATACTTCGTCAAAAATCATGCATATATGCATTGCGGTTTAAATATATTTTCAGGCCTTTTTTTCATTTAAATACCGTGTAGGTTTCGAACGAGCGCTTAGGGCACAATGTGTCACTATTGGCCCTTAAACTTAGGCAGGCATTCTGTGGGGAGTACGATAGCTGGCAATTATTTTACATAATACAAAATTCTCTCCCTTGTTATAAAGGGATTTATAAATGTACACTAGTAAATTAAACCCCTTTTGGAGATTTATGCTTTTAATTCAATCTAGTAAAATGTTATTGAGCCATGAGGCAACTAAGACCATTTTGAGAAATCCTGGAATAGACATGATTTTCTTTTGTTTAAAATACCTGATATTCAATGTAATATACAAATTCTCCCAGGAAGAAATATCAAATCATTAAAAAGTATCGCGTTTGGGTAAATTGTATTTCTGAAAAATCTCAAAGCCTTAAATTTGTACCAATTTAACTGAAAGACACTATGGATGAATGGTCATGCGCACACAAATATGGGAGGTTAGTCACCATGGCATAATTAATATGGTGCTGGACTTGCCTCGATGGGAGCAAGTTCAAACTCAATACCGATATTATGTTTACTTTCGGACTAGTTTGTGACGAGACACCGCTGGCCGACTCCTGTTATGTCAACCTCCTAAACAATTCATAGCCATCCGATCTTCTAGTGGTTTCTCTCATCTCCTGCTAGAGATATTTCACATTTCTTTGCCAGCACACAAAACACAACATACACAACCGAGAGTGTGAAAGATAACAGAACAAACAAACAGGGAGTTCGGTTAGTTCCAAGCGTAAGAAGGGAGAAGTTTGTGACACTTTCCAAGCATTCTATGCTTCTGTTAGCTATCGCGAGCCTGTATTCGAGCGGAATTTACACAAAGTCACCAGGAACGCTGACTCATCCGCTCATGTTGGCCAACTCAGCCTCTGGGTCTACAGGTCTTAGCAGTCACCTTTCTCTGACCGTCGGCTTACCCGACTTCTGTCGACTACTCTCTCCTGTTGACTGCCCTGTTCTGTCAACTAGTTTCTTCTGTTCTGTTCTGGGACCTTGCCTTCCCTCATTCTCTTCCGGTCTCGAGGATAATCCCGCACTTCTTTGTGTGAGCTTCATCCCAAAACAGATAAAGGGACCCTCTGACTAGCACCCCGCCCAGAAACGAATGCCCAAGATCGTACCGCAAGTTTAACAGCTGGTCATCAACGAAGATGGCTTTGACCTAAGATAATTGGAGAAGGTTGTTATGCCATTAAACAAAAAAACCAAACCAAGGCAAAAACACACACAGTTCAAGAAATGTTTGGTAGTTCTATTTAATTGCAGATCAATCCTTATTGGTTGTTTAATGCCAAATATTTGGTGTCAACATCCAAGATACCCAAATATTTGAAGGTTTCCTTTTTTTCTGAATGTTCTAAATTTTTCTTGATTTGGTAGTCCCATTCCGTCCGTCAGATGTCGTTTGCCTCTTTTCATTACAAGCATGGCACATTTTTCTATGCGAAATTCCATCCTTAAGTCCTGACTATATATTCTCATTGCGTGTATGTGAGTTTCTGGGTCTTTTGTCATTTTTTGCAAATAGTTTTATATCGTACATATAAATTAGGTGATTGACCTTTTTCTGAGATTTGCTAAGTTCGTACAGGGCTGTTTATTTTTAACGTATGCTGTTAACTGTCATCATCGCAATTATAAATAGTAACTGTGATAGTGCATATCCTCGAAATATACCTCTTTGGATCTTCACTTCAGCGAAGTTTATCCCTTTTGCTGTCAATTTCACTTTCCAGGTTTTCTCGATAAACTTTATAATTTACATATTTTGTATATTTTCACGTTGTTTATTATTCGGCTTTGTGGGATTGTATCATATGCCTTTTTTTTAATTAATCAAGACCAATCCTAAATTTTTCCCGTCTGGTCTTGCTCTCGTTGACGATGGGCTGAACTATGTAGAGTAACTTTCCTGTGCCTCTGGATCCTTTGTGGCATCTTTTCTGTTCATTTGGGATGAATCCGTGGCTTATTAGCGAATTGAATATTTCTTCCCTTATTTGTGCTGATTATATTTTGGGTCTGTAGTTGTTTGGGGGCAGTTCCTTTGAGGGGGTCTTTCTTGATAACGTGGTCTTTCTTTTGGTCATCCATTTAGGTACGTGTGATCTTTATAATTATTTGTGATTTGAACTAATTAAACTCTCAAATTCACGGGAATTTTTTCGTAAAAAAAAAACATTTCAGCAAGGTAGGTTAAATATCACATTTTAATTCAGTGTAGAATAGTCACTTATTTCCAAAACAGTTAGCGTTGGAAAACAGAAATAACCACAGAAGTTGAATCATTCATTTATTTTTACTAAACACCTTTACCGAAAATGGGTGATCATTTTAAAATTTCGAAGTGATATGAATTAATAAAATCTAATTATTTTTTTTTTTTCAAAACAGGAAAAAATGCAGTAAGTTCAAATCAGAAAAAAAAAGTCCGGTAAAATTTTTTCGCTGATGAACTTAAACGGATACGCATTAAAATAATCCCCCCACCAAAAAGCGTGAATGGAATCTAT
This sequence comes from Sepioteuthis lessoniana, assembly GCA_963585895.1. Lineage (NCBI taxonomy): Eukaryota > Metazoa > Mollusca > Cephalopoda > Myopsida > Loliginidae > Sepioteuthis > Sepioteuthis lessoniana. Next base: position 64,538,499 of record OY757924.1, on the reverse strand, counting down.
AAAAAAAAAGCATTTAAAGATCGGTCTCGGTGGATATTTCCCATTCCACTTTGTATATAAAAGTTATGGATTTTACTTTTTGATGCACTACGAATACTTCACAAAGAACTCAAGTAAATATTCCAGGTAAGTTAAATGTATTCAGAGAAAGACATGGCCACTCTTCTTTTACTTTCAGATGCAGTCTGAAGCCATATAAATTGAAACGTATCTTTATTATTATCTTGAACTGTCATAATCTTGACCGAGAACTTTCTATATGTGTCCAGCTTCTTCCTTTTGTTTTAGTGGCAATGTTGTCTGTTGTGTGACATTTCATTAATGGCAGAAAAGGGATAGTTATACTTCTACTCATTCTCAAAACACTGACATCTTGTCGCAAACATGTCCAACTTTTCCCTCTTTGCATTTAATGTATAGTGTCGCATTTGTTACATTGTGTCTCATAAGACATGCGCACATTTTGATCGAACTCAGCGGAAGAGCTTTTTCCTTTGGTTTGCATCGTATGGTACATGTCCAGATAAGAAAAGAGAACGGAAGATTTCTTTTTGCAGAAATATTCGTTGAAGACTGTCCAAACCATTTAAATTTAGCTTCAAATTTCATTTTTTTTTTTTTTAATTTCTTATATTTAAATATCAAAATCTACGTTGAATATTGCAAAATCCCTTTAACTAACAAGCAGGCTTTTCTTGAGTTATCTCTTCCCATACTTACATTAAGACTTATAAGTACATCCCAATGCATTTTATTTATACAAGTTCACATTTCAATATATCTAATGGATATCATATATTAAAAAATGTGATCACCTTGTTAGCAACACTTAGATTACGTTATGGCTCGGGTGAAAAAAAAAACAACCTATCAGGTTCTTCTCTATTGGTCAATTATTTGCACATTATTTGTATTCGATAGAAATATTTGATATCATAACTGTGTCCAAAAAGCTTATCAGAAATAACAGCATAAAGCATGTAAATATAAAAGGACAATCAATACAATTCTTAACAACTTGACAAAAAATAGTACCGGATAATTTGACATGCCATTTTAATCAGTCAATCAATCAAAATGGATAATATGAGACATTATCTAAGGAAGTGCCTGTAGTGTAATGGGTAAAGAACTGAACTGTGGGATTGAGGAGAGCAAGTTCGATTTCCAGCCACGCTATTACCTTCACTTTCGGACTGATAACCTTGGGTAAGGGATGAAACCAAGTATCCCCCAGCTATGGGTGTGTAGTATCACTATGTCTCACAAAGGTTTATATGCCATCAAAAAGATACCATATCATAAATTATTTTTACTGGAATCTAAACCATTTGAAAATCAGATAAAAGAAGAAAAAAAAGAACTGTAAAAACATATTCCAAACCCCAAGATTCCCTTTTTAAGAAAAGGGTTCGCGCTTAAGAATTAATAAAACTTGTTTAAAATAGATACTTTTGACAAATAATAACCAGGAACCAAGCAATACCAGTAAAAAAAAGAAAAGTAAAAGAGTAAAGACTGAACAATCTAAAGATACTTAGAAAAATAGGAATCGTAATTTTTGGAAATAAGTATATCCTTATGAGACTTTTGATAAAATCTAAATATCTTCGCTTTATACTGAAAGGAGAAGAGCAATATTAAGCACGGGACTGGAAGCGAAAATGATGTTATGGCTATTAACACACTGACAAAATACGGCAAAAATACGACTGAGCCTACCCAAATACGGCCCGAACAACCACCACTGCACACTATGACTGGTGCCTCCTTAATAACAGGGATGTTGGAAGTGCCCGTGGTGTAATGGTTATCGTCGTAGGAAATGGTTACGGTGACACGAGTTCAAATCTTGGACGAGACTGATAGCATTTCACATAGCACTGATATACCCTTGGGAAAGGTATTTATCCAATTATTCTCCCTCCAGCTATGGGTAAATAGTAGGACAGACTAGGTTCTTCATTCTTGGTGAGGCAACTAGTCTAGAAGTAAAACTCTGAATTCAAACCTGTTAAACTCCCCTTGAAAATTGACTTTGTCATATCCTGCCCGAGCGGAGGGGTTGGTAAATATGATTAGCACACTGATAATACCAACGTAGACATACAGATTTATTAGAAATAATACTAAAGCACAGATAGACTACGTTTTTATAAATAAGAAATGGAAAAGTACCGCATTGAATTGCGAGGCATATTCCTCTTTTCAGGTTGTGTCCTCCGATCACCGAATTGTCACGGCAAAAATACGACTGAGCCTGGGCAGAAATACGGCCCTAACAACAACTACTGCACACTATGACTGGTCCCTGCTTGATAACAGGGATATTTGAAATAAACATGCGTTAACAATACGAAACACATTTGATGCAGACAGAAATTCATACTCCAAATGTATAGGTGATAATAATAATAATAATAATAATAATAATAATAATAATAATAATAAGTGAAGTTAAAGTAGAGTTTGCGACTGTAGTCGAGGGTGGCCCGAAGTCTCCCTTTTCGATAGCTACTATACCATGGTATACGGAAGGGTGCTACTCCTTCCCCTGTATTGTTCCACTTTCCCTTTATCCATACCTTAGAATGCCGAGTGCTAAGTAAGAAGGTATCAAGTACCATTTTTGAGTCTTTGGAATGACTCGACTTTGGATTGAACCCAGGTCATCCGGGCCATTGGCGAACACACTAACCCTCATGCCAATGTCCGGTTAATAATAATAATTCCTACAAATACTTGGGAATATTGGAATCTGACACCATAAAAAAAGTGGAGATCCAATAATAATGGAGAGAAAGTATCTCAGGAGAACCAGAAAGCTACTCGAGACAAAACTATATTATAGGAACCTTATCAAAGGAATAAGTACCTGGGCAGGTCCCCTTCTAAGATATTCGGGGCCATTCTTGAAATGGGCCAGAGAAGAACTTAAGCATATGGACCTGAGAAAAAGAAAACTAATGAACATGTACGAGGCTTTGAATCCCAGAGATGACGTTGACAGATTATATGTATCAAGAAAGAATGAGGAAGAAGACTTGCCAGCACTGAACACAGCGTTGACGCATCAATACAAGGACTGGAAAACTACAAAGAAAAGCGTGGAGGAAGCCTGATTACAGCCACCGGAAGCTATACTGACATCACAAGGATAAACAAAACAACAATAAACAGAATGAATAGGAAGAAATCAATTTTACGGACGTTTTAATCGACTAATAAGCAACATTTTCCTCGAGAAAATATGGCCGTGGCTCAGAAAAAAAAAACTTAAGAGAGAAACTGAATCTCTCCTAATAGCAGCACAAAATACCGCTATAATAACCAATCATATGAAAAGGAAATTACATAAGACGTAACAAACAACAAATATACATATGTAATGATTGAGACGAAACAATTAATCACATTATAAGCGAATGCAGGAAATTAGCACAGAAAGAGTAAAAGACTAGTCATGACTGGATGTGCAAATTGACCCACTGGGTATTGTGCAAGATATTGAAATTTTACCATAGGATCAAATGGTATATGCACAACCCAGCATCTGTCCTGAGGAATTAGACACAAACTCCTATAGGATTTTGATATACAAACAGATCACCTAACTCACCCAGACTACAAGACCTTATAATAATCAACAAAAAAAGGAGAACTTGCAAAACTGTGGACTTTGCTGTCCCAGCTCTCCACAGAGTAAAACGAAAAATGTGAAAAGAAAAAAAATACCTGGACCTTGCTAGAGAAATGAAAAACAAGTGGAACATGAAAGTGAGGATTTTACCAATTGTAATTGATGCTCTTTGTAAACATCACCAAAGGATTAATAAAGTGCCTGGTGGAGTTCGAAATAAGAGGACGAATAGAGACCATCCAAACTACTTTGTTATTGAGACAGAGAAAAATACTGAGAAGAGTCCTGGAGACTTGAGGGAACTTACTTTCACTCAAATTCTAGTAAAAGACCATCAGGAAACGTTAATGTCAAAAACTCTCAAGGAGTAAATAATAATAATAATAATAATAATAATAATAATAATAATAATAATAAGTACCTCAACTTGCTTGGGAATTGAAAAAACTATGGAGCATGGTGGTGATAATTATACCGATTGTAATTGGTGCGTTTGGAACAGTAACTAAAAGGATTACTAAAGGGACTGGAGGACTTGACAGTTGGCGGACGAGTAAAGACCATCCAAACAACTGTATTATTGAGAACGGCCAGAACACTGAGAAGAGTCCTGTAAACTTGAGGAGACTTGCTGTCACTCAAAGTCCAGTGAAAGACCATCAGCTTACGCTGATGTGAAAAAACTCTAATGAGTAAATTATAAATAATAAAGCGAACTAGAATTGCAGATTTTGCTGTCCCGACTTTTCACGGAGTAAAATTGAAAGAGAGTGAAAAGAAAAATAAGTACCAATGCAAGGGAATTGAAAATACTGTGGAACGTGAAAGTGACGATGATACCAACTATAAAAAGGACTAGAAGACTTGGAAATAAGAGGGGGGTGGATACCATTCAAACTAATACATTGTTAAGACCACCCTAAACACTGGGAAGAATCCTGTAGACTTAGAGTTACCGTCACTAGAATTCCATTAAGAAAGCATTGGCTAATGCAGTTGTAAAGATAACTTGAGGAGTAAATAATACGTATAATGATATAAAGGATCGCAATGAGAAACTCTGTGTCTTGAGTTGTTATCCTGTGTTTTTTTTCTTATCATATATATATATATATATATATATATATATATATATGTGTGTGTGTGTGTGTGCAAATACTATTAGATGTTCCTATTAGTTTTCGTATTGTTTTTTTCATTTCCAACGATTTTCTTTGTCTGTGTATTCTAACAGATGTTTTTTTTTCTTTAAATGAGTAGGTGAAATAAAGGATTTGTATTTTTTATGATATATTCATTTATTTTGTTCTAACATAACGTGTATGCTTCCAGCTTGTTGCTTTCGTCAGAGAACATACATGGCACAAGGACTTATTAATGGGGTAATCAATGAGACTTGAACTCACACGTGTCTGCAGTTTGCATTGTTTTCACTTGATTATGGTTTAATAAAGATGTCGCTCCTCTTTTTTTAGAGTGTTATTATCTTACCTATATTTTCTTTTTTACCCCTAATTAGTTTTTGATAATTGATGTTTACAGATTTTTTCCCTATATATTATCCGTAAAACTCCATCCAGTGAATTGGATATATTTGCCCCTCCTCACCAGCAACGGGTACAAAGTGGTGCTGACTGGCTATTTAAATTTAGTATGGTCGCCTGTATAGCAGAAAGATAATTACTAATTCTATCTAATTGTCTTCTGCTTCGAAATTGACTGTGTTCATCCTATGCGTGGCCGGGAGTTTGCATTAATAAATATTTCAAGTCAATGGAGACTATACAATTGCACAGTTGGAATCGCAGGGATTTTTTTTTTTCTGTTCTGACATTCATTGGACGGCTAAGGTTGACAATCACACGACAATCCTATGGGTAAAAATAGTGCCCCCCCCAAAAAAAAACAACAAAAATATAACTTGCATTTGTCACAGTCATAATAATAGTATAATTGGGATGATGGTTAATCATATTGATTATTTATTCGGTAATTAATTATATAAATATTTCATTATTTTTTGGGTGAGGTTGTGGGATGGCTAGCGATCTTTTAGAGTAAGTGTACTTATCATTGAAGTCAACGTGTGCGCTTGCGCGTGTGGAAGGATACGTCAATCATGTCTTGTCATAATAAGGTTTCAGGAGAGGAAATGAAAACTAAACAAAGTTGAAGTCACGTTGCGTGATAAGTTTGATTGAAATCAAATAAAACTGATGATGCGATTATTTGGTGAGATGATGTCACACCGGGATTTGAGTGATGAAATATTTAATTTTAGAATATATGAAAATTAGAGAATTTAAAAATTAATCAGTTGAGATCCAGAGAGCAGGTAAGTTAGTTGGGGTTAGACGTTGGTACGAATTGGTTAGGTCAGTGTAGGTGGATGTCATTTTGTGTCTACCAAGATGAGGTTCTTATATAGAGCCTTACAACGTCTTCCGCTCATTCTCGCTTGTGTTTGCGTTTACTGCAATAAAATATTAGGTCTGAATAAAACACCTTCGTATTTGGAACAGCTGATTGCCCTTGTGTTTTAAGAAATGTAACATATATTCATTTTCGAGATAGCGCCATGGTGGTCGACTTTTCACATTTGGTTCCGTGCACTGATGGAAGCAACACGCGGCAAAGTAGCAGCTGTACCGCTACTTACCTCCCATCTCGCTAGTCAAATACAACGACCAATATATGTTGGATACTGCTGAATAGAAAAAAATCAAATTTTTTGGTTAACTTCTATTCATGCACACATGGGACACATTTCATACTGAGGAAAGCATAGGAACACATTTGGTACCGTGACTAGCATAGGTGCACATTTGGTAGCATGACTAGAATAGGACCACATTTGGTAGCGTGACTAAGATAGGACCACATTTGGTAGCGTAACTAGCATAGGACCTCATTTGGTACCGAGACTAGCATAGAATCATATAACTCTGGGAGTCCCAGCGACGATCATACTCATCACTGTAGGTTTATATCAGGCTAAACACATCCTAACATGAGATGATGATTAATGCGCTTTTCTAGCAGTTAATTTCAGTTGAGTTCTGAGTGGTTGCGGTTTGATTTCTTTGTTTAATGGCATATCAACCTTCATAGGTCATTTAATGTCATAGCCATCCTTCTAGAAGAATAATAGTAGCAATATTAAGCCATTGTTAGGAGGATCAGAGATTTCATTCCTTTCCCAAGGTTAATTGTCTGTGAAAGGTGTTTGAAGTCTCTTATTACGATTCGGCAATCCAACGCTTTAACCATTACACTACGAGGACACCCCCAGTTTGGTAATGAGTTTGATCCTCCTTGGTAAAAATTTACAGGGGAGAGCACCTCTTTATAGGTATATTGGTTTGAGCATTTCGCCTCGAAGAATGTTTTTTCTTTGACACAGACTACGTGATATCTGGTTGGTTGGGTTTAAAGGCATATTAACACTTGCAGGTGATTTAATGATTAATTTTATGTGTACAAGCATGAAATATATAAGTTAAATAATTTGCAAGTAATATTTATAAACTAGAGCTCATTTCCAAGCGCCCAGTTAAATGGATTCAATTACTGTTATCTAACAGAAATAATTCTTTCGAATATTTATCATTTTTTGGCACATATTTGAACGGTTTCAAGTACTGATATTTAACACTAACAATCCAATTTACCATGTGTCATTTGTGTGCATAAAATTAAATGATTAAACAGTTATATTTGATCAATAAATTTGAACATAACAGGTTCTACTACATCGGGTCAGAGAAGACCAGAGAGTCATGCATTTGAAGGGTTACTCCACATTACCCAAAGCTCCAGGATTGAAGCCTTAGATTCTGATATAGTTTAGAGTCAGTACACTGGAAACACTTTGAGGAGGGGGTCTAAGCATTTTGTAGATATGTAGTTGGCATATTCTACAGCTCAAACCGACTGGCCTCTTGCTGATATCAATCAAATATCATTACAAACGGAAAAATTTTACGACAACCGCCATAAATATATATAAAATATACAATTCTCGTCTTTAATTCTTTTTTCCTTTTTTCGGCATTCATTTTATTCTTTACACCTCCCAAAAATAGGTAAAGATAGATCTTTTCCTTAAAACTACCTCCTGTAAAATGGCCATATTATTTTCTGGGGTCTTGGGAAATTTCATAGTTCACTGAGTGATTGAACTTTCTAGGGTCCCAAGTATGGGCGGGCGAAATACGTAGTATTCATTTTGTTTTTTGTCAGATCAAAAGTAATTACTAAACAGTCACGTGTAGTAGATAATATTGGTCGTCATATCAGTATTTCTTTAGTTATGATTGTTAAAAGTAGAATTAATAAATATAATATCTTGACTAGGAGGATTATAGTCATTACATAGAATAGCGCATAAAATTCATATTTTTTTATTAAAACAAGTAGAGGAAAATTAAATGCAACACCGTCGTGATTATTAAATGATAATAATTTTTATATCTACAAGGACGAGTAAAATGAATTAAAATGCTTAGAAGTTAAAATGAGTAAAAATTATCACTCGATTACTTAGGAGTTAATTGATATATTGAAAAGATTTTATTCGTAGTTTCTTGGTTCATATATTTTAAATATAAATCTGCGTGGACAGGTTTTACGAAGTAAAATAAATTCCTGCTTTAGAAAAATAAAATAACCTACCTGATCAAACGTCGATTTATCCACGTAATGAAAGGACGACCAAACATGAACTGACAATGTTTGATTTTTTATAGACATCAGTTCAACAGTCCTCGAATGCCATTGGTCGGTGGTTTTGTAACAGAAAAATTATCAATTACGGAACCACCAAGCGGCCAAAATTGTCAGCAAACGAGGTAACGATTGCAAATACCAACGAAAGGATGGAGTATGAGGGGTCCTATCAACCCGCATTAAATGGGCTGATGAAGTAAATATGATGTTGAAAGGCAAGAAATTCCCAAAGATTTCAGTATTATTACATAAATGACGACTCATCATTGCACATCAAAATATCTATTTTACGAAATCTTCTTAAGCAATGTTATTTATTTTTATTTTTAATGAAAGAGACTCTTCTGTAATAGATCAAAGTTTTCAATCCTCGAACATATTTGACTCGCCCAATAAAAAAGCTGCTGATATTTTGCGATTTCTGATTATGCATATTGAGATTGACGTGGCGGAAGTGCTAATGCTTTCATTTGAATACGAAAAGATGTTAGTAAGAGGACCACGACTGAGCAACCCATAGACCGGTGTCATAAAAAAGAGCGTGGGCGGTTTTTATCGTTTCATTCATTTCCTAAGGATGTTAATCATTGGTCACGTTTGCAACCGTCTTTAGATAGCTGTGCTCGGCTTGGGCAATTTTTTGATATCGTAATAAGAGAATATGAAACAATACAGCAAACTAAATACATGCTTTGTTTTTCGTTTCATCTATGCTTATAATTTGGAGAGGGTGATAATCTCGAGTTGCTGAATGACCAATAATTCACGTTTCTATAAGTCTGATTTGAAAGAATTAATAGTGATGAATATTGAAAATAATTTACCTTTTTTGAAACAAATAAGCTCTAACGGGTTCAAAAATAAAGTTACCAACAAGATATTCACTTACAAATCAAACACACATTAATCGGGCGCGCGTGCGCGCGCACACACCCACACACACTGGTTCGGCTACTAGCATCGATGAGAGTGTACGAATAGGAAAAAAGAAACAAGGTATTGCAAGGATAAATTTTTATTAGTAATTGAATTATTTGCCAACGTTTTAACTTTTCAGTTTTTAAATTAAACCTTCATCAGGTCGTTTATATTTGTGATGCTGTATCTCCTGGAATTTATTTATAAATATATAAATAGGATTAGACATCAATTAACACTTTAGAGTTGACATGTCATTAATCTTTTTAAAAAAATATATGATGATATATGTATATTCATATACTCAATACATCATGTAGACACAGTAACAGCTTAGGAATTATTCTCTCTCAAGCAATGACTAAATAACGGAGCGGACAGGACCATTTAACCTCAGTATGGTAACTGGTCTAGGAGAAAAAAAAATCGAATCTGTGTGACTCCGCAGAAAATTGTTTATTTACTTATATATATATATATATATAGGCTCTCATTCCCCTATATATTTATGTCACTCTCTGCCTCTGTCTGCCCCTCACTCTCTCTCTATTTATCTATATAAATATAACTTGGGAGTCCCTGTGGATAACATGCTCAGTTGTAACATCATAGTAAGCGAGTTCGAACTCCAGTCCTAACATTACATTCTCTTTTTGATAAATACCATTGACAAATACATGTACCTCCTTATTCTCTTAGCTATTTGTTGAATAATATCACTCCATTTATTCTACGAGGATGGCTTTGACATTAGATAAAACCTGAAGGATGATACACCATTAAACAAAGAAACCATCACTAAGTTTTCTCTCTCTCATACACGCACATACTATATATATATATATATATATATATATGAAAATAGAGAAGCAATAAATTGGGAGATACATAGAAAGAAATATAATAAAAATTAGGAAGAAAGAGACATACACAATTACATATATTGAAGATGTGTGAAAGTGAAATAAATCGAATTTTCATTTTTTTTTATATCTGCTTATGTGACCTGGACACAGAATTAACCGACCATTGTAGCGAGATTTTTGTTTGCGCAATACTTTGGAAAGAAGAAGAAGAAAAAGAAGAAGAAACCGGTTATACTTCCAAATGGTATATGGACAAACCAGATTATGTCCTAAATAATTTGACGCTTAAAAGTCTCTGTGATTTTTAGATACGCACGATCATATAATCTCGGCCAGAAGACCAAACCTTGTGTTGATTAATAGGAAAATATAATTTACCATCAAGTGAACGTGGTTTAACGGTAAAGATTGGTTACCCCACATTCCCCGGAGCTCCCTTATTGGAGTGTCAGCATTGGATAGTTTGATTGCATATCCTAGATACGCGTTGGGGGCGGAGGTCTGACCCTTCTGCAGAGATGCATATTAGACAGCTACCGCTGATTGGGATGTTGGAAATTGAAGGCAGAATCTAGATCCCAACAGCTTGTAATATCAGCCATTATACTTGATTGAATCCAGGTGACCTGAGTAGAATTCAGAGAAAAACTATTTGTAAAAAAAAATCCCCGAGAGTTAAAATAGAACCAGTTTCTTTGTTCGTATTCACCACAATCAGCGAGAAAAACATTGAATACTAATTATAGTTTATATCTCTCGATGTATTTGTTTATTTAAAACATGCAATTAATTAAAATATGATGTCTAGAAAAAACGGGATCGAACAGCGATCTTTAAACGTTATTAATAAGAGGAATAATGACGACGGCAATGAATTAATATATATATTTAACTAAGAAAAGTTGTCGACCTTAGTCGAGGGAGAATCAAAGGCTCCCTTTTCAACAGCTAGCACACCAAGTTGTAGGTCAGGGCGCTACTCCCTTCCATCGATTACTCCACTTTACCTTTGGTCCTTACCTTATAGTGCTGCGTGCTAAGCAAGGCAGCATCAAGTATCATTTTTTAGTCTTTAATGTGACTCGACCTGGGATTGAACCCCGGTCTCCTGGGTGATTGGCGAACACTAATCATAACTAAACCATCATTTAAACAGCACTCATTCTAACGATACTATTTACTGGTTGACACGTTCTCGTACGAATTCTATTATTGAAACTTAGTCTGCAAGAACAGTAAATAAAGTTTTCAGTATATCAGTAAACGGCAGGGTACTGTTGTCTTAAACCAGTAACCTGAAGAAAAATTCAAAAGAAAAAAATATCAAGTAATATCAATAAATTTAGTGTGTTGTAACCATTTTTTTTTTTTTTTCAGCTTTCCGGGGCGCATATGATGTTCGCGTCGACTGGGTCAAAGTTGACTGCTTGGTTCCAAGGAATCTACTATAATCAGTACCTGCCTAGCAGGGATGATCTTATCACTCGGCACTTCAGGCGCCAAGTAATAAAGGGAACTGACAATGGTAACGAGCATTTTTGTGACAGCTACGCATAAATATCGATTCGTACGAGGCCCCCTGAGGTAAAAATGAATTGAGTCAAATTTGAGTTTGGTTTAGTTTCTTTGTTTGATAGCTTATCCACATTTGTGGGTTACATATTGCCAAAGCATCGTTGTAGAAAAACAGTAGTGGTATTATTTAACCAATATCTGGGGATATAAAAGCCCCCCATACATTAATCAATCTTATTAATCCGCGAGTGAGCAGTATAGAACTGGTTTGGTTCTTAGTAGAATGGATGTAGATCCATGTACTTTTTTGGTACAACCTATATATTGTCCGTACCTGTATCATTTTTAATTACATCAGAGGCATGTCAATTATGTCGGGAAGTGAAAAGGTGCTTTTTCCTGGGAAATAGTTTAGGATGGAGAAAAATATCAGCAAAATAGGAAGGGAATTAGACGAATGAAAAATAAAATATGCTGAGGAGATGTTAGGTTTATTTGTTTAATAACAGGTCAACGTTCATGGGTTATTTAATGTCAAAGCTAATCTTTTAAACGATTAGTAGTGATATCATTTAACTCATAGCTGGAGGGATAAGGGATTTCCTAATTGTCTTAAGGGTATTAGACTGAAGTGAATGGTAAAGTCGGCTGGGGGAGTAGAATACATCAACTGCATCTAAAACTTCACAAACGAGTGTCCCTAGCATGATACTAAATATTCAGATGCTGAAGCTAGTGTAATGCTGGAGCTTTGTGGAATGCTGAGTATCCCATCAGTGCTATCGCTATCAGGTCCACTCTGGCCTCGAGCGGTAGCACCTGATAGGGTCCTGTCAATGGATTAAATAGAACTGCTTGAAATTAAACTAACCGAAAACAATGAATCATCATAAACTGAACTGCTTGAAATAGAACGGTTTTATAATTAACAGTGTGTAAACAAACGAATGATATTTTATTGAATTGTTAGAGATACATAGTAATACTTAGAACCATTAAACTTTGTTGACTTAAGCTAATGTAAATAATGAGAAATAGAACTATTTGATCTTTTAACTCTTCAAACAAATGACTGATGTCCAGTAGCATTGTTAGTGTTAAATAGCAATATTTGGAAACACTTAACAGTGTGCAAACAAATAATTGATAGTAAACATAATTTTTAGCTTTAGATTTAAAAAAGTGAAGTCATTTAACTGTGTGGAAAACATGAACAGAGGCTCGTTTAAAAATGTTATCAACAAAATGTGTTAAGAAATCATATATTTAACATATATGTATGAAACAGTTTTGACATTAAATAACGTACATGGGGTCTCCTCGTGGTGTAATGGTTAAAGCGATGGAGTGCGGAATGGTAGTAAGCGAGTTCGTACTCCTGTCGTGCTATTACGTTCACTTTTGGGCAAATACCCTTGGGAAAGGTATGAACCCCCTTATCCCTCAGCCATGGGTTAAATAGTACCACGACTATTCTTCTAGGAGAAAAGCTTTGGCATTAAATAACCTACAAAGGTTGATATGCCATTAAACAAAGAAACCAAACCTAAATAACGTACGACGGTTGATATGCCATAAAATAAACCAAAGAGAATTCCTAATTATTTAATAAATAAAAAAAGAAGATTCGGCATTAAAGTACAACGGTTGATATGCCGTAAAATCAAACCCAACGAAATCTTATATATGTAATATATATGTATAAAACGGAGTTGATATTAAATAACGTGCAACGGTTGTTATGCCGTAAAATCAAACCCAACAAAATCTTATATATGTAATATATATGTATAAAAAGGAGTTGATATTAACGTACAACGGTTGATATGCCGTAAAATCAAACCCAATAAAATCTTATATATGTAATATATATGTATACAAAGGAGTTGATATTAAATAACGTACAACGGTTGATATGCCGTAAAATCAAACCCAACAAAATCTTATATATGTATAAAAAGGAGATGATATTAAATAACGTACAACGGTTGATATGCCGTAAAATCAAACCCAACAAAATCTTATATATGTATTATATATGTATAAAAAGGATTTGATATTAAATAACGTACAACGGTTGATATGCTATAGAATCAAGTCAAACCAAACCGAAAGTGATTATAATATAGCTACTGTTATTCAGACTCATTCACTTCGAGTCTGCAGTACAGCACTTAGTCCAATATGACACAGGTTTTTCGTGTAAAACTGGTGAGGATAATTATTTTGATGAAACCATGCAATTGTGAGGCACATTTGAACCTGCAATGTTAACTATACAAATATTCAGTAATCCAGTTCATTTTTCCGTCAGTCATTTATCACAAGATCTTAGTGTATGTTAAATACGGTACATATGAACATTAATTGGTATGTCCCACTCCCAATAAATACGTTTGGCACGATTGTGAGTGAAGTGAATATACTAATTAAGTAGTACACCCCCAGCAGTCGCTTATCTTCTTCACGCCCCTGGCGAGTATTATATTTTGTTAGTGTTATTAAGATTTCCATTTCGTTTCCAACTTCCGTTTTGGTTATTTCTCATTCTCTATCCTTTTGTTAGGTTACAATAGTGTACCATCAGTTAACGATAGAAATTTATTGTTGGATAGTTTGCTTGGATAATAGAAAGTCAACTTTTATTCTAAAACAAAGATCAGTCAAGTCTTTTAAGGAATCAATGTGACTTCATGTAACTAATAATCATTTGGAAATTACTTGAAATACTTATGGTTTATAAAAATGATTTTCAAAGTCATATGTTTTCAAGCATTCAAATTGAATACAAAGAAATTTAAAACAGATTTATTTGACCCATAATTAAGACCTTGATATTATCTACCACTCCGGGTCATTGTGCATCTAAAGGTAAAGGCTGTAGTTGGATAACTCAATATTCTTTAAAACTCCGGAAGTGAAGCCTCACTACTGTGTTAAATGTTGAGATTAATGTTATACCCAGTTCAAAAATTTATGAAGAACGTTTTACTCCTCTGCATGTTAGCAGTCGGCGTATTCTAAGCCCTACCAAGGTTTATGTGGAAAAAAAAAGAGAATTACAGATTGAAAAAGAAAAACAGAATGAGTAAAGTAGTTATTGATAACAAAGGGCTCGTAAGTGTGTGAATGAGTGATTTAAAATTATGATATAAAACTATGAGAGAGCCATAGCTACATTTTTTTGTTGTAACAACACTCTAATACTTCTTAGAAAATCATAAAGTCTAATCCAGACTTGTAATTTCTGAACAGGTAAGCTTCTTACAAATATGAGCAGGTGAGCGACGAACAGGTAAGCTTCTTACAAATATGAGCAGGTGAGCTTCTTACAAATATGAGCAGGTGAGCGACGAATGTAAAATCTGGAGGAAGCTTAAAATTTTGTAAACGACCCTTATATGTATTTAAAAAAAATGACTGATATCATTTGAGAAGTACAAGTGTTTCAGAAAAAATTCAATCATTTTATAATCTGAGACTATGACCAATTCTCGTTTAAATACATTTTCTCTTCCAGTAAATGGTATTTCTATGACTGAAGACACAAGAAAAACAATATAAACATTTAAACATAGAATTTCTAGCTTTCTCTACGCAAGATGTTAAAATTTGTGATCATTTGAACCTGACCTGGTCTAGTTATAAGATTACAAAACAATATCATATTGGGTAAAACACCCCCACACACACACACATATATATATATATATATATATATATATATATATATATATATATACCATACACACACACACACACACACACATATATACATTAAAAGTACCAGATAAATGATAAGCTGCTTTAAAAAGATTGTAATAAAAAAATAGACATTAGAATAATAATAAAAAAAATCAAAATAAGATAATTGTAGCGATTTCAGCTGAGCATTTTCTGCAAGTTGGAACATAATTGCTCTGGATGCTACAATCTCTATGCGATGAAGGAGCGCAAAATTCCCCATCGCTTGATCGTTATTTCTACTCAAAGTAGCAAATATATCAACGAAAAATACACTATTGCCAATTATATATCTTTCGACGCTGTTCTCTACAAGCTGCATGGCGTCACTGAGTCAATTATCCCAGAGTAGCAAAGGGTACTGTACAGTATTTATCGCCCAGTTTTTATGCATACAGACTCGTGGTCGACATTCCAGTATTAAAAAAAAAGATGTTAACTAAATTGTATGGTAAGAACTGACACGTTCAAACCGTCAACCTTTCATTTGCTCTGAAGATCAGAAAGAAATATTGACAAGACACGAACACATATCTACGAGTTCAAATCATGGATGTGGCAGTTTGAATTTCGCATAGCGTTCAAGTATTGATTTATTGTTCCTTACTCGTATTCACTGAACTTCAGAGAAATAGTATATAAGTAAACATGGTGACCGTAGAAGAGGGTGACCCGAAGGCTCCATTTTCAATACCTAAAGGACTGCAGTGTAAGGGGGGGTGTCACACCTTTTCGTTGAATGCTCACTTTAACATTGATATGAACCCTCTTATGCTCAGTGTTAAACAAAGGGTATCAAGTAACATTTTTTGAGCCTTTTATATGACTCGACCTGGTAGAGGACCCCGGTGTCCAGGGTCTCTGGCGAAAATTCTATCCTGCATGCCAAGCTAAGTATAGATGTCAGACAAGACGAACTATATAGAGCACCCAGTAAAAATCAAGCTAAAAAGAATTATAAGAGAATCTAGTATGCTAAATATTACACGACATGAGGTGGTCCATACACACACACACACACACATATATATATCATAATTGATGTACTCCTATGGACTCCCACATATGGCCGGGCAAAAGCAGAACGACAAGCTCGAACATACATTCAGCAGCTATGTGAGGATACGGGATGTAGCCCTGAAGACCTACCAGGGGCGAAGAACGATAGGGAGAAGTGGCGTGAGAGGGTCAGGGATATCTGTGCCTGCGGCACGAGAGTATGATTATATATATATATATATATATATATATATATATATATATATATATATAAATAACGGTTATTGTAGAAAATGGACTTGTTTACCCGATGTCTCTTCTTGGATTAGGTTATATGCATTTCATTTTGCGCTTATACTCTCGAGAAAGGCCTTTATCAAATGCTTTTCTCTGTCTATAACTGAGTAAATTGTTGTGTAGACTTATTCATTTATCCTTAGTACGGCAAACAATCCAGTAGAAAAAAAATTTGGAATATATATATATATATATATATATGTATATATATATGTATATGTATGTGTGTGTGTGTGTGTGTGTGTGTGAGTATATATATATATGTGGAGAATTAGTAGATTTTGGTCAATCTGAGAAGATGATAAAAATAAGTGGCCACGTGGATAAATCAAACACTTACAATGGATTTAGTAGTAAAATTTATTTCCTTATTCAAGGAAGAATTTCTTCAGACTAAAAGTTTAGAGTTTTTCTATATTTTAGCAATTGAGGGAAAAATAAAATAATGGTAAAAATGTAAAAACCTATCAAGAGATAGAAAAGTTCTAAACACAAGAGAAAAAGAAGGAAAGAACAGGAAGGGACATTGATATAAGCCTGTGTGATGGTAGTAGGGGGTTTATACCTTTTTACATCCTGAGTATTATTTTATCGATTCCTTCAATTGCTAAAATGTAGAAAAAAACTTTTACTACTAAACCAGTTTTAAGTGTTTGATTGATTCACTTTTACACTTATTTTTATCATCTTGACAGATTCGCCAAAATCTATGATTTCACCACATTCACACAAACACACACACACACACACACACACACACATATATATATATATATATATATGTATATATACAAACATGTATTTGTACACATATTAGCCAAAAACTACTGAGGCATAACACTTACATCCATAGCTGCCAAAATCTACAATGCCCTACTACGAAACCGAATAGAACCCAAAATCGACAACATACTTAGAAAAAACCAAAATGGCTTCCGAAGAAATAGATCCACGACTTCACAAATATTAACCATCCGTAGAATCCTTAAAGGTGTACGGGCAAAGAACCTACAAGCGACATTAATATTTGTCGACTTTACCAAGGCTTTCGACTCCATTCACAGAGGAAAGATGGAACAAATCCTACTAGCGTACGGCATACCTAAAGAAACCGTAGCGGCAATAATGATTCTCTATAGAAACACTAAAGTAAAAATACGATCACCGGATGGAGACACAGAATACTTTGACATTGTAGCAGGAGTACTACAAGGGGACACGCTGGCCCCGTACCTCTTTATCATTTGTCTAGACTACGTACTTAGAACATCGATTGACAAAATCAAAGAGAATGGCTTCGAACTGACGACGAAAAGAAGCAGAAGATACCCCGCAACAACAATTACCGACGCCGACTACGCCGATGACATAGCGATACTGGCAAATACACCTGACCAAGCCGAAACACTTCTGCATAGTTTGGAACGAGCAGCAGCAAGCATAGACCTCTATGTTAATGCACACAAAACAGAATACATGTGCTATAACCAAACGGGGGACATCTCCACTCTAGAAGGAACCCCACTTAAAATAGTAGACAAATTCACGTACCTAGGAAGCAGCGTCGAATCAACCGAAAAGCACATCGAAACGAGGCTAACGAAGGCATGGACAGCTATCGATAGGCTATCGATTATATGGAAATCAGACCTGGCCGATAAAATGAAACGCAGTTTCTTCCAGGCAGCGGTCACATCGATACTGCTATATGGATGCACTACATGGACGCTAACAAAACGGCTGGAGAAGAAACTAGATTGCAATTACACAAGAATGCTGCGTGCAATCCTGAACAAGTCCTGGCAGAAACACCCCACAAGACACCAACTGTACGGCCACCTGCCCCCTATCACGAAAACTATTCAAGTTAGACGAACCAGACATGCAGGACACTGCTGAAGAAGCAGAGATGAACTCATAAGAGATGTACTCTTATGGATCCCGACACATGGCCGCGCAAAAGCAGGACGACCAGCTCGAACGTACATTCAGCAGCTATGTGAGGATACAGAGTGTTGTCCTGAAGACCTACCTAGGGCGATGAACGATAGGGAGGAGTGGCGAGAGAGGGTCAGGGATATCCGTGCTACCAGCACGATATGATGATGATGATATGCATATATATATATATATATATATATATATATACAAACACATGTATATACACTCACACACACACACATATATATATATATATATACTCACACACACTCATATATATATATATATATATAGAAATATACACAAACACATTCAAATTTGTGCATTCATTTGTGTATGTGTGTGTGTGTGTGTGTGTGTGTGTGTGTGTGCATAAACAGAGAAGGAGAGATTATTGGATAGAAAAATGGACAGAATAATTGAAATTTTTTGATAATGATGTTTTAAAACTAATTCATCCTAATTTTGTTACACGTGACTAGCCAAGTCAAATATTGGTAATAAACCAACATTAATTTCCATTGTTCATGTGATTTTGTATATAGAGTCAGAGAAACAAAATGATTTGGGTGAATTATTTTCATGAAAGTTTACACGGTACTCTGTTAAAAAAACAAAAAACAACTGCTATACGTTAGTTCCTTCTGTCGCTATTTCATACGGATGCATAGTTCAAATTTTAAAAATACATATTAAATAAATGGATAAAAATAAGATAAAATAGATAAATAAAGGGAAATCCTTTACAAAGCAAAAATATACATCAAACTCATCACAGGTGTTAGATCACATTGAAATAATTTCATATTATTCCCATGAATCAAGCCAACAGTTTTCTTTTTATCATAGAAATTGCAAAGAACAGACTATGTTTTAAAACACTAGTATTTCCTTTCTTTTATTCGTGCATCTATAATATCTCGTACATTATGGTGCATAAGCATTTTGGATTCTTCTTTAGAAATCTTGAAACCAAAATATAAATCATGTACATATCGAAATTCGATGATGGCCCTCTCTCTCTCTCTGTATATATATACATATATATATATATATATATAGGGTTGTATCAAATTGATTTTTTTTTGCATCAGAGGCACGTTGAAAATTTCTAAGCCTCACATAGAAAGAAGAGCCATATCTGATCATTTTTTGTTGTGACAGTACGCTACCACTTTTAACTAAACTAGAAAAAACTAGTTCATACATACATTTCCAGGTATTTATGAAATGATAGTAGTTTGGTTTGGTTTTATGGCATATCAACATTGTAGTTTATTTAATGCCAATCATATATATATATATATATATATATATATATATATATATTAAGTATATATGATTTGTAAACGCATAGTTTTTACATCACATTTTCAAGAATGCTCGTATTTTTTTTTTTTTTTTTGCACAGAGCAAAACTGTTTAAGCATTTCTATCAAAGAATAATGATTCGTTATGTAAATAATTTCTTTGCCTAGTTAATTTTTTTGGGGGATTGCTATTTAACACAAACTATTCTATTCATCAATGTTCATTCATTTGCACGCACTCAGATTGCTGTAATTATTGCTATGTTATGCCAATAATTCTATTTTGTAATCTGGTAAACGGTTTCAAGTATTCTACGCTAATAGTTTTATTTGCACTCGGTTAAGTGGTTGCTTTTATTGCAATAACAATTCAATTACAGAACAATCATTTATTTACATAGTTAAATGTTTAAACAGTTACAATAGCTAACAATTCAATTTAATGTAAGTCATCGCTTGCTCACAGTTAAAATGCTGAACAGTTCTATTTGAACCATAGATAGGACCCTATCAGGTGCTTCCACTCTGGGCTCGAGTGAACTTAGGAGTAAAGGCAATGATGGAGTACTCAATATTCTCTAAAGCTCCAAGGCTTTATCCCAGCAATTAGATGGTTTAAAGTCAT
This sequence comes from Sepioteuthis lessoniana, assembly GCA_963585895.1. Lineage (NCBI taxonomy): Eukaryota > Metazoa > Mollusca > Cephalopoda > Myopsida > Loliginidae > Sepioteuthis > Sepioteuthis lessoniana. The sequence continues at coordinate 64,517,916 of OY757924.1, read as the reverse complement.
ATCCAGAACACATGTTTTCTGTGTGGGGAGGGTTTCTCACCCCTCTGCAGAGATGCAATCGGTGTATTCTACAGCTCCAGCTGACTCGACTGAAGCGGTACTTAGACGACAAAACAAAAATATCATGCAATGTCCTTTCTTTCGGGGTGAGGCTTAGAACATTTTGAAAGACCCTCGTTCCTTTAATCAAAACTTATTTCCATGTGCACATCTACGTACTAGTTCTATATTTACAAATGAATGGTACAGAAGAATGTTATTCCATGACGTTTCGACTAAGTGACACCGCTGGCTAATGAATATGCATATTTGTACGAACACAAACATTCAATGCAAATATGATCATACAGCATATATATAGAAGATTTTTAAGCAGCAATCAAGCGCAGTACACCAATTGCTGATATACAGTAGATATAACACACTTTAGCCGGCCGTGGTATAATTGCGTGCATCTGGTCAGGTGTGTCATGTCTCTGGATACACTAGTCTGTCCAGGTTGCTTAACGTGGTCGCCGGTGGAACCCTGGATTCATGTCACGCGACCGAGACTCATCAAACTTTGAGTGGCTGTCCCTCAGGCTCCAGCCCTCTTCAAAGGAGCAAGGTTTATCGCCTGGTGCCTGAGCTGCCCCATTTTTAGAGGAAGGTCGATTGGGCCCGAGGCACTTTTGGAGCTTCCTTGCCTGTCTGAACAACGGCCCTGCTTCTGGTCCTGCCTTAAAAAGGTCTTGTGCCATACTCATCCAGTTGGTGGAACGTACGAAATTACCGCTGCAGAAGTAGAGTAGTACAGTCTTTAAGTGGTCAGTATGCCGTACGCTCTTGTCCGATTACAACCAACACTACTGTCTTCAGCCAACCGAACAACATTATTTTAAAAGTAATAATAATCATGCTAACAAATGATATACGCACAAACCAGAAAATCATAAAATTCTCCGGGACCTTCAAATAGAAACTGATAGATTCACAAAGACGTTTTATTTAACAAAAAGAAAAGAACCTTAATTTAATGGTTTTTGCCGCACTAACCAACCATTGGTTGATAGTGAACGAAGGCAAAACGCTGGACAAATACCCGGACTATGCCCGAGAGCTGAAAAAGTTGTGAAACATTAAAATTATATTGATACTAGTTATAGTTAAAACATTTAAAACAATTCCAAAGAGCCTAAAAAAAAGAAAATGTGATTAACTAGAGATCAGAGGAAGAATGGAAATCGTCCAGTTCAAACCACTACTTTTAAAAACGTGCTGACAGTACGAATTATTGCCATTATCTCCTGCCATTTCTATTTCTCGGCTGTCACAATGACTATGATATCAATTAAATTTTACTTAGAATCCTTCAATCAGTCCGAAATATAAACACCAATATCATTATAAACAATTGTTACAAACAGAATCTAACATTTTCCCGAAACGTCTAGAAGAAAGAAATGAAACAAGAGATACGTAAAAATAAATCTTTGTATCATATTACCTGCATACACTGATTAAATCAATAAATTTTCATGGGTTCCGCAACGTAGATGTAAATCTTAAAGAAACGTGACGATGAAATTACGAGGATGTCTTTATCAAGAGATCTTTACGATAGTCACATAATTTTCTGTACTGATTTGTTTCGACGTCTTTCATGGATATATTTGTTTTGTTTACCTTAACTGATTTAATATGAATTTATGGTTTCTGGACTTAGTTCTCACTGTTCTTTGATTCCTTGTAACGATGGACCAGATATTGTTCATTAATGTCCTGAGAGGGTTCGTTTAAAAATTGTTATAAGCTACAGATAAATAGCTCAATGAAAACTTTTATTACCTGCTGACCATTTATGATTATACTGGAACAATCAAATATTCATTTCTGCCTTGCAAGTGAAGAAAATATTTTATCAGTGAAAGAATGGTTTAGTTTCTTTGGTTAATGGCATATCAGCATTTGTGGGTTATTTAATGTTAAAACCATCCTCGTAGAAGAAAGGGCAGTGGTAGTGTTTAACCCATAGCTGAGAAATTTAGAGAGTTCATGCCTTTTCCATGGGTATTAGTTTGAAAGTGAACGTGATGAATCTACTTTATTATATAAAAAAAAACCCACTAAAGAATAAAATATAGGACAAGGTAGAGATTATTCACGCTGCTGATACCATGCAACCCATTATAACCCGGTCTATTCGGCTGGGGCTGCTGAATACACTGGCTACATCTCTGCAGAGGAGCATGACCCCCCAAACCAACGAGTGTCCTGATTATGACACTAAACTATATGTTAGTGAGGTTCCAGTAATGCAGGAACTTTGAAGAATTCAAAGTACACCTTCACTGTCATCGCTCCAAGGAATCACCAGACAGGGTCCTATCAGTGGGTCGAATAGAACTTAACTGTAACTACACTAAACTGAATTGTTTGAAACTTCTATCAAAACGAGTTGATTCGGCGTTAAATGGGATGAAAAGGTTTGATACGCCGTAAAACAGAACAACCAACCAACTATTATAACCTACAGAATTTTATTACGAAAGGGGATGATGGTCAAGAAGAGAGGTTCGTTCGGAATTGCTATAAAGAATATGGTATATATATATATATATATATATATATATAAACAGAAAATTAATAGCTTACAGTAATGTCCCAAGTTCTTCAGAGAAAAGGAACATAGAGGAATAAGTTGTCGTAAATCAATCTGATGGGTTGTAATTTCTGTGTTTAGCCTTTTATACATTGAACAGACCTCCAAGTCTAGTTACTACAGAAGCTCATTCTATAATAGGGAGCCACGCAGGCATCAAGACTTATATATGGTTAATCAAAAAAAATTGTTCCTGTTGTCATTTCCCATATTAGGGCGGCTCTTGTGGGAAGAGATGAACTCAGCCCTGATAAGCAGGTAATGCCTTGGTGAACCAGGCAAACATAAAAATACGAAACTATCAGCAGGTTTATCGCTACTAAAAATCAATTTCCTTTCAGCCTCATTTGTATGTTAAAAAAATATCAAAAATAAAAAAAAAAATAGTGACTATGGCTTAGATTGGGCACAATCATACTAGAATGAAGGACATACTGAAGAATAAATATACTATTGAATATTAATTTGTCTCCTAGAATAGCTTCCGAAGTATCACACGATTACTCCTTCCAACACATTTCGATTGTTACTATGTTTACAACGACCCAAAAGCTCTATGTCTCTAATAACAGCCAAGATGAAGACACTCATCCAGGATCATCAAAGTATACTTCAATTATTATTCACCAAATGCCATCCATCCGTCGGTTCATTTATCTTAGTCCTGATTTTAAGCATAGTTTAAATAATATTCAATGTCATCAATGGAATTATTGGAAATTATACTCAGAGATCCGTCCCAGGCGTAATTTTTGGATGGAATTCTCGCTCACCCACTCTATGTCCTACTATCATTCTCCGTTTATGTTTTTACCTAACTGCTCTGTCACGGACAGAATGGAAAAAAGTAAATTTCTAAGCTTCTCTGATTTCAAACTTTCCTTTATTTAGACCAGTTGAAGTGTCTCGCCTAAAAATTCCAGACTGACCTATTTAATCATAAGCGCTGTGAAGAGACAAGAGATGGAATCAGGCTTTTCATGAAAAAAACATTAAAGTAAAGTCAAACGCAAACCGCTTCATACAGGACTCAAACTCGAATCTCTGACTCCATCTCCTAACACGAGAACTATTGCTTAACGCATTTCGGCCTAAAACGTGTGTATGTTGCGTTTGGCTAACATTTGCTCTCTTAGTAACCGTTACAAGAAGCAGTTGGCTCTTCCACGCGCTACTTGTACTTATATCTTCCCTATCTCGGCTAAATGTCGAACCAGTAAGATACAAATCCTTTCATGAGAAAACTCAAAAAAAAGTTAGTGTTTTTACATTATTCAATAATTACCTAAGCAAAAACAGATATGCAGTAATTACACTACAAAACCCTAAAAAATTAAAATATCAGAATGATAAAAATTGTAAAAAATTCATAACCTACATGGCTTTTTAAGACCTCATTCTCTCAAAAAGAAAATAGATGCCATTCTTGTAAAATTCTTTAGTTTTTGATGCAAAATAAGCGACCGACTCCTGTTTAAACTTCTCTCATCACATAAACCTAAGACCATTCAAATGATCATGTTATCTTTCAAAGAAGTGATAATCGGAAAGAAAGACCGGAGAATATGACCGATGAACCAATTTTTCCAACCATCTTCCTCTAACAAATAATTAGTTGATTGTGTGAGGAGAGGCATTATTATGATGGAAGCATACTTGTTTTCTGTTGACTAAGGATGGACGATTTTGGTTTGAAGCTGTTTTCAAACGAAGAAATTGATTGCAATAGAGACTAGAGGTGATTGCTAGATTATGTTTTAACAGTTCGTAATAGACGTTTCCTTGAATAGACTCATCGTGATCTTCTTCGGATGCAGTCCACTTCTTGGTTGTGGATCAGATCTTTGTGCTCGACTGATCTACTAATCACAACATTTAATGTTAAGATAAACGATCCACTTCTCATCAGAATTAACGTGTCTGCATAAAGAAAATTTCTGATGGTGTTCTGTAAGCTGTGCTTCTCAAAAAGCGATTACGGAATCATTTGAATGGTGTTAGTCTGATATCAAAGAAGAGGTTGAACAAGTGTTGGTCGCATCTTTTTCTTCAAAGATTAAAGAATCTTATAAGCGTGGCAACTATAAGCTTGTTCATGGATACAATTTAGCATTAGAAAACAACGGAGTTTTTTGTTAAGAGTAAGATCGTCCTATAAGGATATTTTTTGATTTATGATATATACTCGAAAATCAGTTATTACATTCATTCCAACCTGATATCTCTGACATCACATTTTATATTTGACGTGTATGTTACGGTTAAATAAAAGTGATATTTTAACAATATATTTTAAGAGCATTAATGATAATATTAAAACCAATATATATTATAGATAAGTATTGATGATAATGATAATTCATTATCCCAAACATTCGGAGAAAAATAGATTTAATATTTCTAATATTAGTTTTTGAAAGATCTTTTTAATCCCTCCTAAAATCCTTTCTATTTCAAAAGAACATCTTCAATTTCCTTTTCCTCGTACATCTAAGCATCTTTCTATTTCCTTTTTTCTTTATCCACTTAACGAATTTCTTCTGTGTAGTTTTTGTCACAGACATTTCTTAAGCACACTGCACCTATTATTCAGAATTCTTTCATCATTTTAAAAATCAAAATCGACATGACGTCCTCCATTTTACTCTATTTTTTTCGCGGGCATTCTTTTTACAATGATCTTTTACTATATTTATTGGAAGGGAATGTACCACTGAGAAAGCTAAAAAAAAGAAAGGAAAAAACATCTATTTTTTTTATCAGTGACAGTGTCTTAAACCGACTGACTCGAATCCGTCCTGAACATTGCGTATTCTTCTAATAGGTCTGCAACGGAAACCATTCACTTTTATTATCCTGATTAAGATCTAAGGGAAGTTCCAGATAGTGACTCGGACAACGCCAGGACGATAAAGATAAAATTACAATGATGAGCCAAAAAGAAAATAATAAAATGGAGTGGAGAAATATTAGAAAGCGTAGGTAATCATAAAAAAATATCATTACCGAGACGATTTCGAATGGACGAAGCGAAAGAACAAAAGTGTTGAGGATGAATGGGGAAAATATAGATGATTATATGAGTGGGTCTGGATATATACTAGGGAGTGGGAGGCGGGAGAAAAATTTCCTTGCAAATTACTGGCAGAGAAAGTTCCGTATTAATTTTTCTTTTTCACATTTTGTACTCTCATACACCAATAATTAATTATCTTGAAAATGAACAGTAACAAAGGTTGCCCGAAGTTTTGATTTAGGAATTCAACATTATTTCAGAAAAATTCAAATTATTACCTGAGTGCAAAAATTCATATCATTCTATTTAAAAATAAATGATCGCAGACTGAATAAAGAGTATAACATTGCTTTTTTATAGTGATTTGTCGATTTATTTTAGCGGCATGTCAAATCGTCTTGGTTTTTTTTTATACCTTAGTGTTAAGGATTCACGCATATTGTACGTTCATATTTACAACTTATGTGCTGTTGCTTCTTAAGGGAATATTCTTGCACACGGTTTTATGGAATATTCTTGCACACGGTTTTATGGAATACGAATAATTTTAAAGATATCTACTTGACTTGTTGATGGGATTTTAACAACAATTTCCAACAGTCAGAGTGGACTTGGAAATAATGGCCATGAAGTGGCACTCTTTACAACCCAACCCAGAAAACTGGAGCTTCACCGTCCCATGCACTTTTGAATTATACACAGGACAAAAAATATTTAAGCAAAACGCTTTAAAAATTCACACATTGTTAATATAAGAGAATATGTTTTGCTATACTTTTTAAAAATGTAATTCTTGATTTTTTGGGCGAAGAATCATTGACAAGCATAGGATAGCACAAGACTTTCAGGTTTGGTTCTAGCTATTAGCAAGCATTATTGCCGGACATGCATTGCATTTAGGGAGTCTATATTCAGCAGGGTCACCTGGATCATGTTGTCCACTGTGAGTCTAAGACCAGCATAGTCCAACAGGGCACGGCTCTCAGTTTATGTCCGACCTTCCCCTCCCCAAACTCTCCACTATAAAAATGACCTAGAGTTAAATTCAGGCTGGTGAAAAGCAGAGATAAATATTCTTATTGAGCTAACGTATGTATATAGGTAGGTAGGTAGTTATGCAAGTATGAAGATCGCCTGATAACACCATAGGCTGAGCAAGATAATCTGATGGAACGGGATCGAATGAAGTGTTTTCTTCAATATTACACTCCTTGTAGTTAACACACTTCCTCCATTAGGTTTGCAGTGCTTGAACCCCAATGGTCGAAAAGGCAATCAACAGCAGATTTAATGTTCTCATATGAACTCAGTCCATGGACTTTTCAGCCTACCTTCATATATGTGTATATTATCCCACTTAAATAGAGACAATACAAAGACATTTTTTTGTAAAAGAAATTATTTTCTCCTGGAGCAAAGTTTTCAGGATTTCATTTTACCCACTGGCACATTGTACAAATAATAACAGGTATTATGTATTACTAAACTCTTCAGCATAACAACTCAGTGAAAAAATTATAATTGTACGTATATAAGATAAAGGTAAAGGTTCCTAGTAACATTCTAGGTTAAATAAATATGATTATTTAGATATATCAGTTTTGATTATATAATAACGAGAAATTATAAAACTCTTGGTTGGTTAATTGGTTGGTTGTGCTTTATGATATATCGGTATTTGTCGGCCGTCCAACCATACGGACGAATGTGGCACAAGGCCTTTTATAGGTGGATCCATGCCATGGGCCGTAGCCTAGACGCGCCTGGCATTCCCAAAATGCCTTGGTCCCCGTCGACATTCCTTTAAAAGAGGCCCCTCCGGGGAGGGTTAAAGCCTAGGGAGACGGCCTCTTGAGGCTCGAGCCATGTCCAATAGACGGGAGACATTGTTGACACCCCGGCCGGCCGAAGTGTTACTCATGTACTGGATCCAGTTGATTGTAATCAACTGAAATGTTTTTATGATATATCAACCCTTGCTGGTCATTTAATCCCAAGTCTAATATAATATACGAATAGTTTGCTGGTAACATTTTTAAACGAGCTCGAGTTCATTTGTTTACACAGAGTAAAAGGTTTCTAAGTATTGTTACTCGATACTAACAATTCTATTCAACGTTATTCATTCATGTTCACACGTTTAAAGGGTTCAAATTATTGCTATGCAATATTAATAATTTGTTTACCCAGAGTTAAATGTTTTAAAAAACAGAAAGTATTATATGTATCTACTTGTACAATTCTGAGATTTTTTAGTTTAGAAGTGATATCTTTTTATAAAAGTAATATTTTGGTATCTACTATCACGTTCTCATGTTATACATGTGCTGTACAAAATAGAGGTTGCAAATCAAATTACGTATTAATAAAAACAAATGTAAATTTATATAATACGATATTACGATCTGAGACTATTCACATTACTTCCAAGATTGAACTGTTCTTATTCCTTTATACGAAATATGTTTTATTTTTTCTGTATGCTGAATTAAGGCTTAATAAAGTTCACGTCAGTTAGATTTATGATTGTGACTTCTTTATTTCGGTTGAGTCAACTGTAAATATGATATTCCCCAAGCAAATTCCATTAACCCTGCATCAAATTCAAGCCAAGATTGTCATATTTGACTTAAGAAAGCTCAAGAGTCACTTGAAGGCTCACGAACAGGAATTGGTAACTTTTAAAAATATGAAAGTTGTAATTTTTTTGGTAAACACGGCTATTGATGGAATTCTATCGTGAGGCTCAGTAGCAATGAGTCAGGGTTCACATGCATAACCATGAATAACAAGTTGAAATGAGATGATATAGACATTGGGATGTTCCACAATTCGAAGGTGGCCAAGTCCATTCCCAGGACAGTGATTAGTTGCTGGCCCTGTGAGTGGGCATATTAGTGTATATATACACCGGCTTGCTTCAGTCATGTTTCAGGTGTCACGGGTTCGGCATTGAATTATCGCCCGTTCTACTTTTTGTCTGCCAGCTGGATGCTAGCGGGGGCCGTTGAGCAGGTAAGTGCTTTCATTCTTTTTTTTTTCTGTTGGTTAGAGCAGTGACTTCTACAGCTATCATATAAAATATTGAAGTCATGCATAACATTTCATCTTGAAATGAGCTCTTTGGAAATAAGATTTCATTGGTAAAATCTGCAGAACGATCTGTTTGTCCAGGGACAAACTTGGTTGTCATATAATATTTCATAATAGCAAACAGTCTATGGCTGATTTTGCACAGGTCTTTCCTCAGCAAGGTCCTCGTAATTCATGCAGTTTTTGTGACAATGTAAGTTGCAGCAGATCTGCGAAGTCACACGGAGATAATATCAACGCCAAAGAGAGATATTTTGCTCGTCGCATACCCGGCCGGGTATCTAAGGCTGACGATGTGTTGAGGAGCCTAATAGGCTCCTGTCGGAGCTCTTTGCAGGAGTGAGAACTTAGCCATTTTCTGTAAAATAAGTAACAACTATTTTTATTAATTTTCCTAAATAGCAATATACTCGTATATGAATCTCTCCCTTATATAAGCTGCTTCTTGTTTCACGATAATGGAACCAAAAAATAAAAAAAATAAATATATATTTTTTTTTTAAATCAAGTTCAACAAACATGACGGTTTTAACACATTCGATACTTAGCCCAAATGTCAAGTCACCGTCTGATCTGTCACTAAGGCGGATAATATTCTGACTGTATCTGCAGAAGGGCAAGACCCTTCACAGAAAAAAAAGCCCTTGTCCTGATTAGGATACGGTGAAGAATCTGATGGTGATGATCCAGTTCTGGAGAGCTGGTGAGTGTGTATTACTCTATCATTGTCATTATTTTCAGGTCCATTCTGACTCCGAGTAAGAGTATTTGCAATGATTCCGTCTTAAGGTTCAAATAGATATTTTAATATTCGTATTCAATAGGGCAGCGTGCAAAAGAAATAAAAAATTTTTAAAAATTAAAAAAAAATTCACAAAATATACATAAGAACGAATGCTGATCCCAAACCTCTTCGTTAAAAATAAACCCTGGCAGGTTGATATGTCATTATATCAATTAATAAGCGATTTCGTCTTCAACAGGAATTTTACATATTAGATTCTCATCCTTTGATAATAAGGATTTGAATTAAGCTACTGCATGATATAATTATGACTGCTACTAAATATGATTTTGTCTTAGTACAGTAACGCCATATTACATAGCATCCAACATAAAATTTACACGTGCATCACATCTACTCTTTTATTCTTTGACTTCGGTCTTTTATGACTCATTCTGTCGTCTGAAAGAAGAAGATATTTTTTAAAAAAACATATTAAAGAATAACTTTTTTTAAAAAGTAGCAGAAGCAATTTCACCAAGAGAAACCAGGAATCGGGCAAGACGAAGGCGAAGAAAAAGACATTGAAAATGAAAGTGAAAGTACAAGTAATAACTGTAACAAAGAGAGAGGAGACAAAAATACTAAGAACAAATCGCTTCAGGCAGATATCATTTAACGCTTATACATGGTTGTTCACGACAACATATGGGTGTCAGTCGGTGATATAATTACATGCTAAATATTTCCATTACATTAATCTCTCAGCGCTAGATTTTGCGTTGAATGCAACTGAGGTATTTGAAAAATCTGGTCTAAACATAAAAATAAACCGGATTCCATGAATTTATTTTTAGTTGTCGCTATTAATCAAAGAAAACTTCAAAAGTGTGAACACATCATGTATTTTTTCATTGATTAGAGTCTAATGTCGATTTTACTTAAAACAGAAAGGACATTTGGAATTTGCGCAAAAAGTTTTAAAAAATTGTCCTTAAAGAGGAAAGCACAGTTGACATAGAATGTTAGTTCAAGCTATCGTAATTCTGTAAACTTTCAGTTTCACGAAATTCGTCAAATAAGTAAAGTACTGTAGAGGTTTTTTGCAAATGTCAAGAGGGAAAATGTCCCTTGCAGGTTAGGAAGATTTATATACGATGCAAGTTACAACCTGTTAAAGAATATGACATCAACAACACAAGGAATGAATTGCCTAAATGATAGTTGTTTGGTTGATTTTACGTCATGCCAAAACTTTTAGACATAAATGGTTTCAAGTATTTTACCGAAATAACCAATTGTAAACAATAAGAGTTTCAAGTTATTATTGTAAATATAAATCCGTGCTCAACTCTTATCTAATAATATGAGTCTTATATTTGCATACTGTTATATGATTTCATTTATTGCTGTTTAATACAGGGAATGCTGCATAGGGTAATGACTAATGTGCTCGGCTGCGATACCATACTGTGCCAGTTCGAGCAACACACACACTATTATATTGACTTTCGGACAAATAACCTTGGAAAATGTAGGACCTCCTTTATTTTATAAGCTATGAGTTACATAGTACTACAGATGTTCAACAAGTAGGACTTTGGCATTCAAAGAGTCATATGCCATTAAAGAAAAAAAAAAAAACTAAAACAAACCCAGATATCAAATACAAAAGATTTGTACCGAATAAAATATTTCCCAGTATTTAAAACTATGGTAGTGCTGTAATTAACAAATCATTAAGATTTATAAATAATTAAAGCTTTAAGTAATTATTTTAAAGCTATATATATAATAGAGTTTCCGGTAATTATTACAAATATTTTATGAATATAATAAATCAATACAAATAATTCATTACAAATGTGGTTTCAAGAAAGAACATGATTTCAAGTTACAGAAAATTACGATATCTGAACAAGTAAAACTTCTAGAAATTATTCTTAAAACTACTTTTAGTACAATAACCTGATTTCAAGTTACTACTCCATTGATTTTTTTACATCAGCGTTAGCTGCTCGTTTTCACTGGACTTTGAGTGACATCAAGTCTCCTCAACTATCCAGGACTCTTCTCAGTATTTTAGCCGTTTTCAATAATGCAGTTGTTCGTATGGTCTCCCCTCGTCCGCCAACTTCCAAGTCATCGAGTCCCTTTCATGATCCTTAAGTTACTGTGTCAAAAGCACCAATCATAATTGATATAATGGTCACCATCATGTTCTATAGTGTTTTTTTTTTTAATTCTCTAGCAAGGTCGAGGTACTTACCCTACTTTTTACATTCGTTCAGTTTTATTTTGTGGTCAGCCGGGACAGCAAAATCTACAATTTTGCATATTCTCTTTTGTTTGTTGATTATTATAAGGTCTCGTCTTCTGACCAAGATTAGGTGATCTGTCTGTATGTCAACGTTCCTTGGGAGTTTATGCGTGTCATTTTCTAAGACAGGTGCTGGGTTGTGCATATACAATTTTTTCCTAAGATTAAATTTCAGTTTCTTGCAGATTTCCCTGTAGATCACCTTGCCTACTCGATCCTCTCTAGTCTTATTCTCCTTCTTTGCAAATTTGCTGCATCAGTTGAGCGTTTTCCGCGCCAGGGTTATTCACTGGAGTGTTGAGAGTCAGCAAGTATCTTCAAATCTCAAGCACTCTTCTCAGTATTCTGGCCGATCTCAACGATGCTGTAATTTGGATGGTCTCTATTTGTCCTCATATATCAAGTCCACCAGTACCGGTGACAAACATTTGATGACAGTATCGAGCACACTAATTATTCTCGGTATCACAGTCCCTCTCATGTCCCATAATTTTTAAGGTCTAGTTACTTATCTACCTTTTCGCTTTCATTCAGTTTTACCTTGTGGCTAGCCAGATCGGCAATGCCCACTATTCGGCAGTGTTTATTTTTTTTGTGTTGAGTATCTTGAGGTCTGGTCGTCTGGCCGATTTTAGATGATCCATTTGTCTTTGTTGTTGTTGTTATTATTATAAGTGTACACAATGCTATGATTTCACGTATTTCCATGTAATGAAAATAATTTGCATACAATATGTAATTCAAGTCATTTTATGGTTCAAAAACAACAGTGATAAGAATTCTTTATAATAATTAAATCTTCTTGTAGATATTCTTTTACTTCCCATCGGATAAAAATGTGACACAAGATCAGTTTAATGAAGGGGTGCTCAGGAAGAAGCTTAACGACCGACGGGCTGCTGCAAAAGTTGCTTTTCTTCCGTCGGCAATACTCTATAGAAGAGCCACAAGCAAGAGGCCATAAATGCAGCCTTTAATTTTTTTGGTTGAGGGGGATATGCGCTACCGGGAGGAATGTCCCTCGGAAAAAAATGATTAATTATAGCATTAAGTAAATATAATTAATAGAAAGAGCCTCAATGGCGTGATGAATCATAGCGGCACAAAAAAGACTTCCGTTGTGACTTCCGTGGTAAGCAAGTTGACAAATGCAAGAGCTCTGTCAAGCTACACAAAGGTTTATTGAGTTCACATTTGTAGGTAGCCACTGAGAGAGAGAGAGAAAGAGTGTGTGTGTGTGTGTGTGTGTGTGTGTGTGTGTGTGTGTGTGTGTGGAAATGAGACGAGCGTTTTGCCAGACAAAATAAACACATATAATCGTAGTAAAGTAAGAGTAGACAGTGACCTTGTTTTTTTTTTCTTGTTTTTAACTGCTCAGAACTTTGAGCTCAAAAATTTTATTTTCCTAACATTCTCGTTGTTCATTTCCTACTTACGCCTCAACCTTCTTGCATCTCGCCGTCGACTCTTCAGAAGGGACTCACGTTGTTTACTCACTTCCGCTCGTCGTGTGGGGAGCAGAAATCATATGTGTCCCCGCACATTTTCGCAAAACGAGTCTCAGACCTCTAGTACCCACTTGTCATTTTTTTTTTAATTACGAGTGTTTCTGCCTTGTTATTCGAAAACTATTGTTTGCTTTATTTATTTTTAGAGTGTTCACCAATCCGCGGAAGACCAGGTTTCAATCTCAAGTCGAGTCACACCAAATACTCAAAAAATGGTACTTGATGCCGCCTTGCTTAACACACAGCATTATAAGGTACGGTTCAAGGGTAAAGTGAGTCAATACTGGGAAAGGAGTAACGCCCTCCCCTACACAGTGGTGTAGTAGTTATCAAAAAGGGAGTCTTCAGGTCATCCTTGACTACGGTCGCTAACTTACTTACTACTATTCATTCAATCTCCAGAGAGTCGTTCAATTACATTACAGTATTGGTTAACGTTCTAGACTGCGATGTAGTCGCAAGAGAGTTTTAATACCAATCACGCTATTCCGTTTAGGTTAAGACAAATACCCTTGGAAAAAAATATGAACTTCTTTATTTCCCTACCGCAATTTATAGCTATTACTCCAAAGTTTACTGAAAAGTACTACTTTTTTTCACTGGATTACTCCACTTTACCCTTGATATGTATCCTATAAAGCTAAGTGTTAACCAAGGAGGTATCAAGAAGCATTGTTTGAGTCTTGGATATGGCTCGACCTGGGATTGAACCCCGGTTTCAAGGGCCATTGGCAAATACTCTACCCACAAAAACCAATAATTACGTTATTATAATTATATAATTGACTTTAATTACGAGCACTTTTATTGAACTTTTTTTTTAAAATGAAAATGTATTTGAAAAATAAAAACAGATGTAGTGCGATAAAGGAAAAGTTGGCTGATTGGTCTTTATGGCATATAAACTGCTGTAAGTTTTTTGATGCCAAATCTTGTTTATATATATATATATATATATATATATATATATATATATATATACGAGGATCATTAAATAAGTTTTCAGACTTTTTTCGTATGGACACTTTTATTGATAGTACTCACATGAAACTCTAGTCCCCTTCCAAGTAATCTCCTCCGGCTGCAATGCACTTGTTGTACCGTTCCAACAACTTCTGTAATTCCCCATGGAAGTCCTCTTGTGTGAGCGTATCAATGACCTTCGTCACAGCCTCTTTCATCTCTTCAATTGTCTCATAACGACAGCCTCTGAGCTAAGGCAATAACCAAAAGTCACAGGGAGCAAGGTCTGGACTATTGGGAGGTTGAGGAACTGTCTTGATGCTCATCTTGGTCAAATAGTCTGTGGCAAGGATGGAATTGTGGACTGGTGTATTGTCCTGGTGGAAATGCCACTGACCCGATTTGAAGAGTGCTGGCCTTTTTCCGACGGAATCTCTTCCTGAACTCCTGTAAAAACTCAACATAATAACCCTAACCCTTTTGCCAATCAACTCTGGTGTATTGACTTCCCTACTCCTCCCACACCTCTAACCATCCCTCACAAGCCCTCTGCCTTCCTTGAATCTCTTATGCCACTCAAAAACTGATGTTCGATTCATGCAAGATTGTTCAATAGCAGTCTGAAGCATTCAATACGTTTCTGTGACATTTTTTCCAAGATTTAAACATAATTTTATTGCATATCCTTCTTCTAGAGTGTCAGATTGCGTTTGTGAAAATCACCAGCAGTGACAATCAGGCTTTAGTAGGGTGTATTCCAATTCCTGCTGCAGCTGTTCATTTGAACCTGAAATCATAAAAATTGGTCAGATGTATAGCAATAACAAACTGATTTTTCAATTTTAAATGCCTGGTCATAAAAGTCTGGAAACCTATTGAATTCACTATATATATATATATATATATATATATATATATATATATATATATATATATATGTGTGTGTGTGTGTGTGTGTGTGTGTGTGTGTGTGTGTGTGTGTGTGATTTGTAAACAAAAATGTTGACGATAATATTTTTAAACGAGCCACAGTTCATTTCTTTGGACATATAAAAATGTTTTCAAGTTTTCCTACCTAACACGAATAGTTCTCTTCAGTATCACTTATTTTTTTGTACTTAGTAAAATGGTTCCAATAATTGCAATTTAACAATTCAACGTCGATCATTTGTTTGCATAGAGTTAAATGGTTTAACAGTCTAATTTGAACCCAAAATGGGACTCTAAAAGGTACTCTCAATCAGGACCACTGTGGGCCGTGGAGTAATGGCAATGAAGTGGTAGTTCACTCTCCTCTGGACTGAAGCCTCACCAACGTTTAGTTTCGCGTCATATTCAAGAAACTCTTTGGTTGGGAGGGATTTTACCATTATTTTGAGATGCCATCGGCATATTTGACAGCCCTAGCAAACTGGGCTGTAAAAGGAAAAAGAAGCACGTGACAAAAGAGAGGTGAAAGTAAAGGAAAGAAAAAATACAGAAGTATTGTGTGTAAGTGTGATAGAGAGAGAGAGAGTAAACAATACTAACAATAAATCGCTTCGAGAAAATATCCTTTATAACACACGTTATTGCTAACTAAACCGTATAGATGTATAGTATTTACACTCCTCTGTTCTAAAAAGGCCGTGATAACCCTTGTTCTCGAAACAAACATTGCGGACGTCGGTAAACTAATCAATCTCGGGAATCTATTGGTCAGGAAAGTCACGTGGTTAGTGTTCGGAACTATGTCCGCCTCTTTGATTTTTGTCCTGCGATTTTGCAGCCGACTGCATGATCAGGATTGCGTATATATACTCTCGTCTTTCAAGAACTCATTCTTTCCATTTCGACTCACAGAGACAACCCACTCTCTTACACAGCGACTTCCGGTGACAACTCACTCCTTTCCATTTTGACTTCTATACACAACACACTCCCTCTCCCTCATTTGACTTTACGGTTAGACTTGCTCCAGCCTCGAAAACAACCACAGTAATTTCGTCAAACCACCGAAAAAAACACACAACCAACATTGGAGAAGACACGTTCCTCCTAACATACATAATTAAAATTCTGTAGAAATACATTATGAACATGCACTTTATAATCTACAGGACACCTATTATTTAGTCTTTTTTTCTTTGTATTCGTGTTAGTTACACACACACATACACACAGGAATATTTAACTGACAGTAGTAGAACATTCGTAATGTTTTAAAATATTTCATTTAATGTACTTGTTGATATATAAATTTAATTTTGTTTTGACTGTTCTTTTGTACGCATCATTTCACATCTTTACTTCAAATGCCTTTTTCAAATATAAACCAACAATAATTTTAGGAGAGTAACATATCCAAAACAACATGTCCCCTTACAGATGTCAGTTAGCTGTGTAATAAAATCAACATTTCTTGTCTGTCAGTTTGTCAAAAACGAAACTGAAATATTTCTTAAAATGCTATAGATTTATTTTCCCGTTTTAAAATGAATTCTTCTAAAAATGGTATAGTTTTATAATTAAAAAAAAAACGATCGTGTATTCATTGAAACGGAATGTAAATCTTAATATTTAGAAATGACAAGTGATTTTTTTCGCACAAAAATTGCTGAAAGAGAAAGATTGTAAACATATAATCTTCAAGCTGTATCGACAGCAGGTATTGATTTGACTCTCTCTATCTATCTCCCTCTCTTATCATCCGTCTTTATCAGCTATCACTCTTTGTAAGTTCTCTTGACGGCACACTGTGTCTGCATACAGTTGAATTTATGTGAACGCTGGTCATCCACTACTGGTGTGTTCATGTATAGAGTTTTATTGCAGAAGGTCGCTTATGATTTCCTCCTTCCATCACAAGTCATCATCATCATGTCGTGCCGCTAGCATGGATATTCCTGACCCTCTCTCGCCACTTCTCCCTATCGTCCATCGCTTCTGGCAGGTCTTCAGGGCTACATTTCGTATCCTCACATGCTGAATGTAGGTTCGTGCTGGTTGTCCTGCTTTTGCCCGGCCATAAGTGGGGGTCCATGGGAGTACATCTCTTTTGAGCTCGTCCCTGCTTCTCCAGCAGTGTCCTGCATGTCTGGCTCGTCTAACTTGGATAGTTTTCGTGATGGGAGGCAGGTGGCCGTATAGTTGGTGCCTTGTGGGTGTGTTGTTTCCAGGACTTGTTCAATATTGCTCTCAACATTCTTGTGTAAATGCCATTTAGCTTCTTCTCCAGCCGATTAGTTAGCGTCAAGTAGTGCATCCATACAGCAGTATCGATACGACCGCTGCCTGGAAGAAACTGCGTTTAATTTTATCGTTCAGGTCTGATTTCCATATGATCGATAGCCTATCAATAGCTGTCCATGCCTTTGTTAGTCGCGTGTCGATGTATTTTTCGGTTGATGAAGCGCTGCTTCCTGGGTAGGTGAATTTGTCTACTAGTTTCAGAAATGTTCCGTCTGGTATGGAAGTGTCACCTGTTTGATTATAGAACATATATTCAGTTTTGTGTGCGTTGACATGGAGGCCAATGCCTGCGGCGGTTTGTTCCAAACTATGCAGTAGTGTTTCGCCTTGGTTGAGCGTATTTGCCAGTATCGCTATGTCATTGGCGTTGACGGTGTCGGTAATTGTTTTTGCGGGGTACCTTCTGCTTCTTTTCTTTGTCAGCTCGAAGCCGTTTTCTTTAATTTTATCAATCGAT
Organism: Sepioteuthis lessoniana; assembly: GCA_963585895.1. NCBI lineage: Eukaryota > Metazoa > Mollusca > Cephalopoda > Myopsida > Loliginidae > Sepioteuthis > Sepioteuthis lessoniana. Next base: position 64,499,963 of record OY757924.1, on the reverse strand, counting down.
GTTCTAAGCACGTACTCTAGACAGCTGATAAAGAGGTATGGAGCTAGCGTGTCCCCTTGTAGTACTCCTGCGACAATGTCGAAGTGTTCTGTGTCTCCTACAGGTGAACGTACTTTCACTTTGGTGTTTTTATGGAGAATCATTATTGCTACTACGGTTTCTTTAGGTAGGCCGTATGTTAATAGGATTTGTTCCATCTTTCCTCTGTGAATGGAATCGAAGGCCTTGGTAAAGTCGACAAATAGTAATGTCGCTTGTAGCTTTTTGGCCCGAACGCCTTCAAGAATTCTACGGATGGTCAATATTTGTGAGGTCATGAATCTATTTCTTCGGAAGCCATTTTGGTTTTTCCAAAGGATGTTGTCGATTTTAGGTTCTATGCGGTTTCGTATTAGGGCATTGTAAATGTTGGCTGCTATGGATGTAAATTTTATGCCTCGGTAGTTCTTGGGTAATCCAAGGTCAAGGGGAGGACTCATCCCTTCATCCATCTGTCTATCGGATTTTGATTATAGACTGCGTTGCAGTGTGGGAGCAGTATGTGATCGAATTGTCTGGTCTTCCATAGTTCTGGGGGAATCTCGTCCAGCCCTGCAGATTTCTTATTTTTAATTTTTCTAATAACCGAGTCGAGTTCTTCTTGAGTGAACGGTCATAGTTATGATGTTACTTCTATCATAGTGAATGCTTTAAATGCCAAGGCACTAAGAAGATTATTGTATTCTTCCTTGCAACCTGTTGTCTCCTTGTTCACTTCAGTGGGTAAAAATCACTCAGTTCCTTGGCCAAACGATCCGACTCAACCATCCTTTTGGGACGAGACCGGCTTTTATATCCATCATCGTGCAGCAGAATTTTCAAGAATCTTATAAACAATTCCACAAATTTCGAGTAACAGGAAGTTTATGGTCATTTCCTGTTCTTTGCTCCCTTTTTCGCGCGTAACCTCATGCTTTGTAGGGTCACGCATTGTTTCGTTTAACCGTTCAAACTGGCACCAATATAACCCTATCATGATATATTACACTGATCCAATTTGTGCTAAGTGGGGGGGGGAAAGAGGCACCACTTGGATGCTATTGAAACTTAGGAGAACTTGAAAATATTTCTAATGATAGTTTTAAACCAAGTACATCCAATATATATATATATATATATATATATGCGTGCGTGTGTGTGTGTGTGTGTATGTGTTATACCACACAAGGAAGAACTATGGACCATAATAAAGATGAAGGATGAAGAAGCATGATACTTTCTTCACAAAAATACAAATTTCACATTATTTCTCTAAAGAGTCTAACCTTCTCTAAATGTGAGAAAGAGACAGAGAAATGGAGGCAGACGTAGGACTGTTATATTAACCGATAATTTCTTCTTAGCCGCGTTGTGCCATATTCAGAGGTCCGCTTAGCACTTATTCTGCATCTCAACCGGGGGCACTCGTCGGGCACTAGCTGGTGCTCTTAGAACCTCTTGACTGTCCGACTATGTATCTGAGACTGACCGTATCAGCTGTGGGTGACATCATATACGATTTCACAACGTCTAAACGTTTCGTGTTTGTCCTTCTGGTTGGCAACCGATGCGTCAGCTTACGCTTGTTTACACAGGTGAATCCTTTTAGAGAAATCCTTGACTGACGGCTCATATACACTCGTTTCTTATATTAAAATCCGTATCAATGACCCATTTCGCCATTCAGCTTCCAGAACGTCTTGCTGGTCTTATTTGGATGGCTTTAGTTTTATATTTGTTAGAATGCAGAATCATTGTATAGTACTCATCTCGCTCTCAACATTAGATATCAAGTCTCTGAAATTCGGAGACGAGTTCAGATACCTAGCAAGCAATATCTCATCTACCGAAAGCGATATCACCATATGCATATGAAAGACAAAATTACTTCTGACACGTAAATGACCACATAGAAATCCTATCTCTCTGATAAAATAAAATGGCAATTTTTGCAAGTTATTGCCGTATCCGTACGACCTAATCAATTCCCCACTAGGTCTTTACAGAAATGCTGTGAGAAAAAAATTGTAGCTAAAAATGATTGCAAGTTTAAGCTCTTTCAAGGCTGTACGCTCCCAATTTTATGTAATCTAGAAACTAAAGGCCATATAAATGAATTGGGCGAAATTTGGGGGGTGGATATCAAATATGCTTTACTCGTACGTTTCAAAAAACAGTATATCCGAAGCATGTTCGTTCTTGTAAAACTATATACCTTTCAAAAGAAATAGAAATGGATGCTGGAATAAGTATACCATATTATGCTATCCTCACGTCTCTAAAATGCTGTTTTCTCCAAATGCCGTTTCATCACATTGCAATAATTGATTCTTCATCATACTCTAGTATTAAATGCGATTGCAAATTCATATTTTTTCGAAATTATCTCTACCCTGGAATTTTTATGATTCTCTCTCAATTCAGAAATTTACTTAAAAGAAGGAAAAGAAAGGAAAGATAAAAGATAATTGAATTCCGTGCTACATAGAAGCAATCAAAAAAAGGTTAGAAAAATCGGGCCAAAGAGATGTGATAGAAAAAACAAAACAAAAAAACAATGAATGAGAGTAACAAAGTCAAAAGGACAATATATAAATAATCTCAAGCAGCGACATTTGCTATATACTGACAATTTCTCATACAATGATATGGGTGTCAGTTTTTGATATAATTGAATGATTGGAATTACTATTGCGCAAAAGTTGTGTAGAATCCAGCTAGGATATTTTAGAAACGTTCTGTAAACACCTGCTCTCGACTTAAGAAAAAAAAAAAAAAAACATTAACAAAAAACAAAAACTAAACAAAAAAAAAACAAACAGATTTTATATATTGACAAATTGCCAAGACTTTGGGGAATTGCATACATAGTACGTTTACATTTAAATATTTGATGTACTTTCTGAAGATGATTCATTGATGATTGATTTTAATGACATATCAACCCGTCTTCGCTCAGTAGTTTCATTTCCTACAGTGATAACTGTTACGCTCAGTGCGCTTTCAGGTAATCAGCAATGTGTCTAAAATGAAGTGTTCATGCGGGGAAAATCTATGTTCGTTTGTGTCTTTTATGATATATAGTATAGATTGATCTGCTGTTTGGAAGAAGGAACGTTGTTACTTACAGTTCTATACTCGAGTATCATCCGAAATTATTTGTTCCGTTTCACAAGAGAAATTTTAGGCGTACCAGTTGGCCAAGATCTAACCTAGACCAATTATCTACACACACAAACTTTTTAGCTTGCATGTAGTTCTGCCCACAAATATTAGGCAAACATTTTGGTTTCCGAAAGTCGGATGATTCACGAATATATACGGTAATAAATGCTTTTCTAAATTCAGTAGGCAGGCATTAGTTTGCTTAAAAAGTATATTATGGGGTAACCCTTTTAAGCTCTGAACAAGGGTGTGTGCTCGTGGTGTAATGGTTTAAGCGATAGACTGTGGAATCGTAGTAAGCGAGTTCGTACTCCAGTCTCGTTATTACGTTATCCTCCCCGCTACAGGTTAAATAGTACCAAGAATGTTGTTCTAGGAGAATGGCTTTGACATTAAATAACCTACACAGGTTGATATGCCATTAAACAAAGAAACCAACTCAAACCCCTAAGCTCTGGACAGATCCAGCTTTGTCTTTTTTTTTTGATAGCAACGATAGCTTCCAGCGTAACTCTTCCAGAAACCTGGGAAGGTAGAAAGAAATAAAAGTATATACTTTAAGAATAAAGAAATCACACGGCATGAGCATAAAAAAAAACGCATTGGACGAAAAAAAGTTTAAAAAACAACAAACAAAAACAATCTACGCAACGCAAATGAAAGTATGGAAGAAAAGGTGGACAAAATTGGAATAACAAATCGTCTCAAGCGGATATCGTCTAACACTTACAGACGATTGCTCACTAAATTTTATGGGTGTCAGTTGGTGATATAATTAATAGCTAAAAAGATTCCATTGTATTACTCTCTCATTGATGGATTTTTGTGAACAATGCAGCTGAGGCATTTTCAAAACGGACAAAGTTGATGTAGATTTGTTTCTGCTTTTTTTTTTTTAAAGAAGATTAACTACAAGAAAAAGACTGAAATATTTAAGACAAAACACAGCCGCTTATTTATTGAAATGGAACGTTGAATTGACAGATTCTTTTTAAAGAATTGAGATAATTTATCTTTCGAGCACTCGTGCGCATACACGTGCACTCCTTTATACACATAAAAACATGCATACATACTAGGACAAAGCATAGACAAACAGATGAAAGTGAAAAGGGGTGTGTTTTTTTTTTTTTAACAAGTAAGCGAAAATTGCGAAAGTACTTGAAAAAATAATCTTAACGGAATGAGTGAAGACCAAAACGTTGTTTACAGAATATTAGAATTAGTAATTTACAATATCATATGAAGGATTCGAATATATATTTACCAACCCCTTCGCTCGGGCTGGATATGACACAAGGTCAATTTTAAGCGGAGTTTAGCAGGTTTGAATTCAGAGTTTTCCTTCTCCTAGACTACATGTCTCACCAAGGCTGAAGAACCGAGTCTACCCTACTATTTACCCATAGCTGGAGGGAGAATTATTGGATTCATACCTTTCCCAAGGGTATTAGTGCTATGTGAAATGCAATCGGTCTCGTTCAGGATTTGAACTCGTGTCGTCGTGTCCATTTCCTACGACGATAACCATTACACTACGGGCACGTCCTAGGATTCGAATATATTGATACTTTTCAAACACAACTATTTCACCCATAACTGGAACTCAAACACACCGGATAAGAGCGGTTCTAGTAGTAATCTAAAAAAAGCGTACCCTACACTCACCAGATGTCCCGAGCTCGAGTTTCTCCATCAAGTTTGGTTCGTTTGGTTCAATGGCACATCAACCATTGTAGGTTATTAATGCCAACCCCTTTTTTATGCGTATAAACAGCTCAATTTCAAACTATTTAGTTCAACATGAGTACAAAGGTTCAATTTCAAAAACAGTTCTATTTAAAACAATTCAGTTTAGCATAAGAACGCACTCTAGGTCTATTTGACCCATAGATAAGACCCTATCAGGTGTTACCACTTCGGGACAGAGGCGATGGCAATAAAGGGTTACTCCGCATTCACTAAATCTCTAGCATTATTGGAACTTAACCGCTAGATTGTTTAGTGTCATATCTAGCCCACTCATTGAGAAAGAGGTCTTACTTCTCTGAGGAGAAGCAGTTGGTGTATTCTACGGTCTTAGCCGGGTGGGCAATACACCATCAGACACGGTTTAATGTAATACCCAGAGATAATTCTACCGAGGTATATGAAATAGTCAAGTAATTTCACAGGTTTTCCATTTAATACGGCCATTTTCGTAAAGCTTGCCTTGACGTTTAGTTATGTTTTTTTTAGAAATGAAGCTAAAAACGATAACATGAGCTGATATTTGGCATTATTACAAAATACAGCATTTCACGGTAAACTGCCCAGTCTGCAAGGTTTAGAATATGCAGAGGAATCAACCCCCCACTATCACAAAAATTGGGCTTTCCTGGCTATTACATAAATCTACATCTGATTGTGAGACTCAGGTTCTGGAGACCGAGTGAGTTTGGGGTACGCTTTCATTGACATTACACCCAGATCTATTCTTACTTGTTGAGTTAAAGTTCCAGTTACGAATCAAATAGAAGAGTTAGAATATTATTAGTATATTGAATTCATTGATGCGATATAACGATGAATTATCTATTTTTAGACAAATTCCTTAAACCTATAACTGTTTATAAAGGATTATTATTATTATTATTATTATTATTATTATTTACTACTTTGAGAGTTTTCACACCAGCGTTAACTGTTGGTTTCTCACTGGAGTTTAAGTGAGGGAAAGCTATCTCACGTCTCCATCACTCTTCTCAGATCTTAATTATGCTTTAGTTTGGATTGCCTATGTTCGTCCTCTTATTTCCAGTCCTCATATCCTTTGGAGACTGTATCATGCGAACCACTTTCAACGGTTATTACTGCCACTTTAATGTTCCATAGTTTTTTTTGTTTTTTTTTTTAGTTCTCTACCAAGTTCTAGGTTCTTATCTCTCTTTTTATTTTCGTTCAGTTTCATCCTGTTGACAACGTGAACGGCAAAGTTTATAATTCGACAGGGTCTGTTTTCTTGTTTGTTCTTTTTTTTTTTTTTTTACTATCACTAGGTTTTGTCGTCTGGGTGCCGAGATTATTTGATCCGTTTGTACATTAAAATCCCAGAGAATATTGTAAATCTTTTTTTTCCAGGACTGATTCTACATATAATCATCATCATGTCGTGCTGGTAGCATGGATATCCCTGACCCTCTCTCGCCACTTTTCCCTATCGTTCATCGCCTCAGGCAGGTCTTCTAGACAACATCCTGTATCCTCACATAGTTGCTGAATGTATGTTCGTGCTGGTTGTCCTGCTTTTGCACGGCCATGTAGGGAGGTCCATAAGAGTACATCACTTATGAGTTCGTCGAGATTCTACATATACCATTCTGTTATATAGTCACATTTCAAGTGATCACCTTATCCATCCAGTCATGAAACCTAAGAACTCAGCAATTTTTTTAATATTAGATCGGAATATTTGATATCACGTAGTTTTATCATTTACGAATGATTATAATCATAATTTACTTGAAACCATAAACATGAGTGCTAGCAAATTATTATTATTAAATAGAAGTAGGCACTTTAAACCATATCATTTCATATAAATACTTAGAATCAGATGGGAAAACTCAAACTGATTCAACTGTACGCCAAATATTTGTATTAGATAATCCTATTTACCAATCCCTCCGCTCGGGCAGGATATGACACAAGGTCATTTTTTTAAGCAGAGGTTTGAATTCAGAGTTTTCTTTCTCCTAGACTAGTTGCCTCACCAAGGCTGAAGAACCCAGTCTACCCTACTATTTACCCATAGCTGGAGGGAGGATAATTGGATTCATACTTTTCCCAAGGGTATCAGTGCTATGTGAAATGCAATCAGTCTCGTCCAGGATTTGAACTCGAATCGCCGTGTCCATTTCCTATGACGATAACCATCACACCACGGGCACCTCCAAATTAGTATTAGATAAGAATACATGATATATGAGAAAAAATAAATAAAAAGTAATAGATGAATAAATAAAAACACTAAAAATTATCAATGTGTAATAAACACGATTCTCTAACCTCTAGGCATGAAATAACTTTGCAGAGTTTTATATGCTGTTAAAATAAATCAATCAGTTCTCTTTGCAGTAAAAAAAAAGGAAACACACGGCTGAAAGTAAACTCTCATATGTTATGGATAAATTCTAAAATCGATTCCAAAACGGCGAATAAAATGTGCGTCGAAGCGGAATTTTCTTTTTTTTCTTCTGTTGTGCTCGTGCACGCAAAGAACATTTATTAACATTTATAGGATTCTTAAAGCTTTCACTTAAGTTTCAAGAAAAAGCATTCTTATATCCGTTTGATAGAAGCATTTTTATTCAGGTGATTTTTTTGTCTTTGCCACTTGGTTACTTTATGGACAATATGCAATTCATCACAACAGCTTTATGAATCATGTGTAACACAGCCATTTTGAAATGTGTTCGGAGTGGGGCTTCCTTTCTTATAGACTCCTAATCCAAGTTATAGACTTCCATATATTTTAAGACTTAACCTAAAAACAATTATTTTTTAAATAATATTTACAAAGTCACATAACAGCAGAATTTAGATCATTAAAGTTAGTTAAATGTATATTCGTGTATATGCAAATGTTTTAATGTCCGTTGCTGCTCATAAACGCAGGAACGTGCACACACACAGACACACATGCGCAGGGAGAGAGAGAGAGACCGAATTGTTAGCATGTGTGTGTATGTGCAAGAATGAACGAAATTTGTGCTTTGTACAATCTTTTAAATGATTACATAATTTTTTGCAGTATAATCTTAAATAAACGATCCTTTCATAAAAGCCACCGTTATGTAATCACACCCACAGACACACTATCACACGTAAACACAGAAAAAGGAAACTCATATGAAACAATGATTTTTGTCTGACTGAGAAAAATAATTACATAATCCCAAGTATATATATATATATATATATATGAAGCTATCATAAAATAATAATATTAATAAATATAAATATATTAGCTTTTATATAAATGTATTTAATAACATATATGTTTATGTTTGACCCAGGGTTTCAAGCCTGATGATTGTCGTAAAAAGGCGGCATGAAATCCTGGGTCACGGATAACCATCCAAGTTATGAAATAACTATGTATAAAAACTAATATACACACACACACACACACACACACACACACACACACACATATATATATATATATATATATAGAGAGAGAGAGAGAGGAGGGAGGGAGGGGCTCACAATTGCATGTGAATAAGTATCCTCAATATTACTGATAAAATATTTCTTTTCTTCTGAGCGAAAGAAACAAGAATTTTACTAGTTCTAGTGAAATATTAATCCACATAACGTAAACTTTGTAATTTAAATTACAGTTGAATAATAAATACAATTATACAAATATCTATGCAACTAAATATATCTATGGAAATAGAAAACTATTTTTGATAATGAAATTAGTTTTCTTTTCAGTTCTACTTGCCTATTCAAGGAATACTTCTCGAAATTTACTATATCATAGAGAACAATTTGGAATTTATTATGAGTAGAATTAATAGTCCGCTAGTTTTCTCTTTTTTTAATTTTTTTTTTTCTTTTTTGTTTTGTTTTGGGTTGATTTGGTTTTATGGCATAATAACTGTTCTATGTTATTTTATGCCAAATCCATTTAATACATATAAACAATTCTATTTGAATTAATTCAGTTTAACGTAAGGACAATATCTTTTTTTCACACAGTTTGCATGTCAAAAAGAGTTCTATTTCAAACAATGTACTTTAGCATAAGTACACTGTTTATTTCTATTTGACCTATAGATATGACCCAATTAGATGCTACCACTTCGAGCCAGATTGGACCTGGCAGCGATGGCAATGAAGTGTACCCCGCATACCCTAAACTCGAGTATTACTGGAGCCTCACCATCTGTTTACTGTCATATCCAGGACAATCGTTGGGAAGGGAGTCTCTCCCTCAGTAGAGATGCAGTCGGTGTATTCTACAGCCCCGGACTGGGCTAAGTTTCTTGGTGATGACTTGTTAACAATTAGCACCACATTCCATCCTAATACTTGGTGCTATGAATTACTACTATATCTACCCCTACAGTTAAGATTGTTGAAAAACTGAAATAGCTTAAAAAATAAGCTTCAAATGTAGTGTAAATGATGAATAATGTCTAATGAAAGAGAAAAGAGTAATTACTTATAATAAAATAAATTTTGAGAGAAAATAAATAAAGAGACGGAGGATACAAAAAGAATACTGGAAGAAGCAATAAATAGACTCACTGAAAAAAAATGAAAGAAGGAAAAAGGGAAACTGAAATAAGAAATGTAGAGAAAAAAGATGATCATGAAAGGAAGAAGATAAAAGAAGAAAAAGAATAGAAAAATATTAAACAGATTCAATGAAAAAAAACCCAAAGAAACTGATCTGTCCGTTAACTTAACAGGTACTACAAATGAGAAATAAAATCCAAAGACTTGTCTGATCAAACTACATGTTTATTTGACAAGTATGTTTTCTAAATTATCTCAGAGATGTACAACAACCACAGGGTTTTCATTTGCATTAAAACTTAATTTAGTGAGGATTTTACTGTGGAAAAGACTATATATTTATATGATGCCTTGAGGTATGTCAGGTCCAAAATGTTTTTTGTCCCTGAGAAGTTAAGTGATTTACTGAAACATTTTCGTTGAAGCAGACCTGATGTTACCTTACTCTGAGTCCGACAATTTCAACTCTGATATTGTAAACAACGATTTTAAACTAACCATATGTATCAACAAACTCTACTTCTTCGATGGCTTTTTGAAGGATTTCACTCACCGTGGAGTCCGTCAATTTTGGCATCTCAAAATGTTTAGGGACTTATACTCCTGCAAATTTATTTTACGCTTGGTAAGGAATTTAAGGCGGCCGCACACAAGTATAGTTTTCTTCCTGTACCTCATATGACTGAAATGAGGCAAACTTCCGTATATTTATGTATGGTTAAACACACACACACGCACACGGATAGATAGATAGATTGATAGATAGACATACATACACAAAAAAATATGTTAATATATATATATATATATATATATATATATATATATATATATATATACATAAAAGTATTTAGACTTACATATATATATATATATATATATATATATATATATATATATATATCTTAACATTTTTTTCGCATCCTTTCCATCTGAAATGATTTGCGAAAAAGCAATTATTGATAGAAGCAAAGAAGACACGAATGATTAACTCTGACAAAAAGAAATATGAAAATAAAAAGAAAACTAAATTAAAGGTAAAAAAAATCAAAAACACAAATGTAAAACCAGAAATAAAAGGAAACAAAACTGACAGAAATAGGGGTAAGGGTTGGAAATCGAAAACAAAATCAAACAATAAAATATACAATAAAGGAAATAAAAGATATTTGGAATAGAATAAGAAATTAAAAATAAATCACCATACGTAGCAGCTGCAAAAACGAATAACAATGTTTAAAGATAAAGTTAAAGAAAAATTCGGAGAGACTATAGAATTGAAGAAAAGAAAATATAAAAGAAAAAGAAAAAAAGAAAAAATCAGGTAATTATGAACAGAAAAAGGGGAGGGAGAAGAAATGCTACATGAAGAGCAAATTAAATGCATTTTAGAAGAAGAAATTAAAACTCGAAGAAAAAAACTATGAAGAGTTAAAATGTCTAACACATTAAAAACAATGTCTGAATTGAAAAGTCGGTAAGAAGAAAAAAGCCAAAGGCTTTTCAAAAATAAGCAGGAAGTGAAGACAAAAATTATAAATGATTACACACACACATACACATATATATATATATATATATATATATATATATATATATATATTGTTCTTTATTTGAATACATATAATATGTTGAGATATATGCATAGACATACTTTTATACATGAATAAATATATATGTTCACACACTCATTCTTTCACGTACACACACATTATATATATATATATATATATATATATATATATATATATATATATATATATATATATGTATCATTGGAATAAAAGCACATCAGACCATCATATGTTTACCAAAAAATTATTTCAGTATTTTATAATAGCCAAATGAGGGCCTGTTTGAATTTTTCATTTCGTTATATGAAATTTCTCTGCGTGAAGTTTTTAGATTTATTTATTAATTATCATATATTGAGCACTGCTGGAGATTTATATGAATCCACTTATTTCTTCTTAAACTGAATACTTCCAAAATAATATATATATATATATATATATATATATATATATATATATATATATATATATATATATATATATATATATATATGATAAAGATATAAAATGTACATACATACGTACGTCTCGTATATATATATATGATATACGTATATTATATATATATTAAAATACATATAATATACATATATATATATGTATATATATATATACATTGATATACATATATATGTTTAACATAATATACATACGTGTATATATATATATATATATATATATATAGTCATCCACAGACAGATCTGTTTCGTTCTATCAGAACTCATCAGTGTGGCTAGACAGTATCTTCCTGTAGCTGGGATCGAATATATATATATATATATATATATATATATATATATTCTTTCATTATTTGAAATATCAAATAAGAAAAAATAACGTAAAATAAAGAAATACTATATAATAAACTTAAGAAGTCTGGTGGTTCTCAGCACCTCTGATAAAGTGCAAAAACGGTGCATCCCAAAAGGAAGCACCCATTGCACGAAGCAGAAATTCTAGCTCAAGCGGTACCCTTCAGACTGAGGACAATGTGTAAAGATGAATCAAACAGATTGAGTTAGATGCCGACAACAAACCCTAACCTACGAAACTAAAGCAGATAAAACCCGTCTTACTACGCCTCATATATGAACTGGCCACAACAATGCTCTCAGAAAGCTGAAGGCACTTAACTTTGATATTATAGTTAGCGTGCTCAATCATCCATTACGCTATGATTTTTCTTTTAGAAGTTTTTCCCTTGAGAAAGGTATGAAATATATTATTTCACCCTGTTATGGGTTAAATAGTACCATCATCGTTCTTTTATAAGGATTACTTAAGCATTAAATAACCCAAGATGTTTGATTAGCCAATACACACACACACACACAAAAAAAAAACCTAACCATAAACCAAGATGGTCTGCTTCTATAGGTTCTGCCCCAACACTAGAAATATGTCTAATGGAATGTACCACTTCATTATCATTTATCCATGTTACTATATATAGGTCAAATAAATTATTCAAATTTATTCTTATTCGTTGGGACCGTGTGCAAAATAAATATGTTAAGTAACAACTGTACAAAAATATAAATATGAATATATAACAAATTAAATTCCCTAACCTCGAATCATAAAATAACCCGAAATGCGTTGCGATTCCATTAAAATCTATTCATCAAATCAGGATGAAACTGACCTGCTTATATAAATTCTACCTGTTATTCTGTTTATTCATCTTGCTTTTATTTATTTTTTTTTGGTTTCCTTTTATAAGCTTTCGAGGGTTATCTAATGGTAAATCTCTGCTCATAGAAGGACAGTTTTAGTATTATTTATCCAATAGCTTGGTGGAACAAGGAAGGTCATACGTTTTCTACGTAATGGCACGACGTAAGGGGACGTAATGGCATGACTGGAGTTCGATCTCCCTTTCTACAATGTCACAATCGAACCAGTTAGCTACTACCCTATGCTTTTTGCAGTTAGTATATCGTTCTAACTTTTCTTTTTAATCCACCCCACCAAAAAAAAAAAAAAAAAAAAAAAACTTATAGAATTCAAACTGGCAATACATTCTTTGTCATACCGAAAACTTGTCCCTTGATAGATTTTATACAAGCAATACTTGACAGAAAGAAAAGGAAAAAAAAAAACAACACAAAACTGAGAAAACAGTGTAAAACCTGATTAAGGAATGATAAAAAAAATCATTAAAAGAAATAAAGACAAAAATCCCACTGATGGACAAGCAAAAAATAAACAGAAAATAATTAATTGAAAAATGTTTTTATGTTTGTTATCCTTGCCTTATAATGGTAATAATGTAAATAGTAACATTGAATGATTAACATGAATTATGGCTAACCACACTTGCTGTCATATCTATTATATACACACATACTTTTCATTTATAAACTTCTCGTGTCATCTATATATAAAAGTAAAGTTGGAAACTGTATTCGAAGGCGACTCGAAGGCTCCCTTTTCATCAGCTCCAACAACGAGGAGAAGAAGAGGGCGTTACGCCTCAACTTATCCTTGATCTACCCTAAAATGCTGAGTGTAAAGCCAGGTGGCATTAAGTTCCATCTTTGGAGTCTTTGGTCTGACTCAACCTGGGATTGAACCCCGGCGAACACTCGATCCAATATTCGACAATATCCTCGTTAAACGAGCTTGACTGTAAAACATTAATCACTGTATGGTGTGTGACTCTCACGCTCATTAAAGGTAATAACAGACGTGTGTGTATATATATATATATATATATATTATATTGAGAGAGAGGGAGATAAAAAAATGAGAGTTAAAGGTATCTGTTAAAGCTCATTTGCGGATTATCCTCGTTTATTTCTGAGTTGTGTCTTTTAGTCTGCTTTCTTTTATTTCAATGTGTGCCATTGTTCTGCATTTTGTGCATATAACGCTTTTAATGGGGAGATTATTACTCAGTTTCATCAAGGCATCAACGGGTTACTTTGATTCTATCTTCTCTCCCGATCCCAAACAAACAAAGCAACAAATTACTCTAGACAGCATACAGTGTTCACATAAGTGTTTGCTGGTCGGCCAACACGTGTGTTTCCATCTGTTGAAGTACATTGTTGAAAGTTATGAGTTTGACCTTACTTTATGTCTTGTTTACTTTACTAGAAGGGCTTGTGAGATGTGAAACATGTGGTCATGCAGAATCTCCTTAGTAGCGTGCTGCATCCAAGATTTGTTAAAAATATGATTTAGTAACCTTATATAGTTAATATCAATCTTTTTCTCCAAGCGTTTCGTTGAAGTCAAATTGGTGCCGCAATACAGTAGTACTGAAATCGTGAATCCTTGGAATAATTTCCATTTTATTTTATCCGAAGGATCAAATTTCTCTATTATCGGTAACCTATCGATTGCAGTATATGTCTAATCGATGCTTATGTTGACATCGCTTTTAGTGGAAGAAATGTTGCCACCACGGTACATAAATTGGTTTATTAGTTTCAGAGGCTTGCCATTTAATATGGAGATGGCACAATCATGATTAAAGCACATGGACTCTATGCTGAGTTCATGCAGAGTTTGATAGCTATTGCTGTCTGTTCCAGGTTATGAAGCAGAAATTCGGCTTGAAGAGGTACATTTGCAAGAATGTTTAATTCTTGATAGATTTTATCCATATCGCGTAAAAAACGTATCAGACACTGAAGTTACCATATATAAGATGAACATAAATTATTTGTATATTTCGATTTCTATTTTTTTTCTAATTTCGCATTACTCTTATTCAGTCAACAAAAATGAAAAATTAGAAGCAAATATTTCGAGTCACCAAATAAAAAAAAACGGATCATTTTGCTTGTTTCGCATTGATGCGGTGATGATGTAATCTACCGGGGACTGCATCGACGTAAAAAAGATAATTAAGAAAATAAAACAAATAGAAATAAAATCAAATCATGAAGAACACTTAAAGGAACTTTGTTTTAGTTACGATATTCAATAAATTTAGATCTCAAGTCTTTCCTTATGAGTGGGGTATATGCAAGTTATTTTGTGAGCATTCATCTCGATCTGTATATTTTGCGTATTACTACGTAGCCGCAACCCAGCACTTTATCCATTACGTTAAGGGGACTCTCTTTTTTGTATATTGATGTAGATACAAAAACTTGTATCGGGTCTTGGATCTATAAAGCTGATGAACAATTATAATCAAATGGCACCGGGTTATCCTATTTACCAACACTTCCGCTCCGGCAGGATATGACACAAGGTCAATTTTTAGCCGAGTTTAACAGGTTTGAATTCAGAGTTTTTTCCTTCTCCTTGACTAGTTGCCTCACCAAGGCTGAAAAAACCAGTCTACCCTACTATTTACCCATAGCTGGAGGGAGAATAATTGGATTCATACCTTCCCCAATGGAATTAGTGCTATGTGAAATGCAATCAGTCTTGTCCAGAATTTGAACTCGTGTCGCCGTGTTCATTTCCTACGACGATAACCATTACAACTCGGGCACCGGGTTATCAGCAAGCGAAACAAAGCTCAGTATCTTATCCACTACTCTGTGGTAGCAGAATGCACTTAATATCGCACTCAAAGTTCAGGTTATCAAATAATGACAACGGCTGGAAAGTATATCCCACTGCAGGTGGAGTATTACTTTTTTTTTCTGTTGATGCCAGGGGTAAGTACGCGGAACCAGAAAACAAAGATCCTACTAGAAGTTGTTTTTCGAAGAACAAAATTGTTACTAGCTGGTGTCCGCTGCCCATTACTTCTTGCTTCCATGTCCTCAGTCACTGAAAGGTTAGATTAAATCAACGGAAAGTCCTAATGCTAAAAATTTGAGTTGTATTTTTGTGCTTCCCTCTCCAGCTATTAAACTGTCATCCACGATTTGACATTCCCACTGTAGACATTCATTCGAGAGACTCGTTATTATGAATTTTATTTTGAATTGATAATTGAACAGTATAATGTTTTATTTATGTGGTTATTATCTAATAGTGAGTTGCAAAGGATGTAACTCATGTTAAAATATGAATATGTAAATGATGACTCCTCAAATGTCTCACCATCATCTTTTGTACAAGGATTAGCAAAATGATATTACTTTACCATATATATATATATATATATATATATATATATATACTTTCTTTAAAGAAAAAAACAAAGACCGGTTATTTTAGGATTATAAATTTATTTCCATCCTGTTTTGCGTTTCTGATGTAAAACAAAAACACGAAGAAAAATATAACAGGGCTTCTTCAGATCCAATGGATCTGAAGTGGTCCAGTTATATTTTTCTTATTTTCTTATAATCCTAAAATAACCGGTCTTTGGTTTTTTCTTTAAAGAAAGTATTGCTCTGTAAAATTAATTAGATTGAGCTCTCTACCAGGAAAATTTAAATGTTCAGCTCTTGAATGATTTTCTTGTCCTACAGAAATCACTGCCAACTCTGGTTTAATTGGTCCGAATAATACTATATATATATATATATATATATATATATATATATATATATATATATATATATTGTAAAGTAATGTCATCTTGCTATCTTGAAGGTATACAGTACTGCACATAAATAACTACATCCTCAAAAATTTCAATGCTTAAATTTTCTAAGGAAATTCCATGAATTTTCTTATTTCCTGTTGAACATTAAGCAAATAACTCGGACATTAAAAGGTGTTATTTATTAACACAAATAATCACAATGAAACTTGGTAAACAAAAAAAAAATTGCAAGGTGTATATAACCAAAAAAAGAATTGTTAAAATGAATAGAAAATATAGAAATTGTACTTATTTTTCAAAACTTCTTCATTTGTTTATTTGTTTATAACTGAGCTCCGAAGACGTGCTGCCAGGTGATTAATAGATGTATATATCAATATGCTTGTTTGCTTCCTTTATCTAATGGTATATTAAACTTTTTGCGTTATTTAATGCCTATGGCATCCTGGTCAATGAACATTAGAGTTACTATTTAGATAATTGCTATGGGGACAAGTGTGTTCATTCCTATCACAAGAGAATTACATCGAAAATTAACGCTGTCCAGTACGTTAGCCAATATATCACGCTGATACTAACTTCTATTTATATCTGTCTTGATTGTAAAATCATACATTTGAAATGAAATCCTGATATCTTTGCTTTTGTCAAATATATTTTTATTTAAAAAAATAGCACTGCACCTACGTACGAGCGATAATCTGTGCTTCTACCTAAGAATAATTCTACGAAAACATCACATCTTACCGAGGTTATTGCCAGAAAAATAGACTTAAAACATTTAAATTCCGAGATTGAAGCAATCTGCAATCCAATTTGAAACTGAATGATAAAATTGTTGCGTCTATGTGTTCGTTTTAGTTAATGTGTATCAATATATTCATTTTCTATATTTTTTCAGCATGAGATATTTATTTTGCAGAAAATTGGATATTGGTCAATTAAAGATGACACAGCGCCCCCACATATGTATATTTGTATGTGTGTGTGTGTGTGTGCCTGTACGTGTGTGGGTGGCGGCTGTTTTTTTCTTAGGAGCAAATAGATATATTCAAGAATTATTCAATGTAGAGAACAAAAAATAGAAGTGAAAATGCATATTTTTTTCAGTCTGTTATTTGATGCAAACAATATATATATATGTATATATATATATATATATATAAGTTCTGGTTACCTTATTATGATGTGTAATTACGAGGCATTCATTCATACCTTTTCCTATTAGTGAGTAACCCTTCTCCTATCAATTGGCCTTTTATGCATGATGAAAAATCTATGTAAAATAATGATGGTTATTTTCGTAAACCGTACATTCAGTTTTTTAAAAGAATCTTAAAATCGACTGTATTTACATGTTTTTTAATTTTCTTACAACATGACAAGATCCAATTTTACGCAGTTCTAAAATACGTATATGGCAGATTCTAACAAAAGTTGTACATGTGATACGAAAAGTTAATGGTAGATATACGTTTCAAAAACTTACAAAATATCTTGCTTGGTTCTGTTACTTTTAAAGCTTTATAAAATTAGTTTTTTTATAACTTAAATTATTCCTGACTCAATAGCTAAGGTAGTGGACAGTGGCATCTGAGTGGGTTCAAATTCAAATCACGCTTTTAAGTTCACCCGCGGTTCTCAATATCTTTGAGAAAGGTATGATCCCCTCATTCTCCCAGTACTGTTCTACAAAGATCACTTCGGAGTAAAACAACCAAAAAAGACTGATATGTCATTAAACAAAGAAACCAAACCTAAGTTATACTGGGTTAATTTTATTCTATGAATATATACAACGATTCTTGTTTTATTCTCTCAGTTCTGATTTCTTTTACACCAGCCGCGAAAATGATTTTATTTATCTCAAAAAGGACATGTTCAAATAAATCGTTCATATTATTTACGTTGAAAAGGCGTTGTCTGATGAGAGCAGATGATCCACATTCTATGAGAACGTATTTAGCAATGGCTGGTGTTTCACATATTGTACAATGAGTGCGATAATCTTGGTTGTGTAAAAAAGAGGGAGAAATTCATGTGAGCCCAATAGGTTTATTGGATTATAGTGACTTGTTCTTTTCCGGAATTCCTGAAGACCGGTCCCCATTCTTTCAAATTTGGTGGGATCAAGAAGAGTTCATTACGGATATTTTATGCCAGTGTTGTTGCTATTTTGTTAAAAGAAATCTATCAATATATGGTGTCAAGTCATTGTATGGAGTCTTGAATTTGCCAGGGGCCAAATCTAGAGCCGAATGGCTAATTTTATCGCCTGGTGCCTGTAGCGTTCTCTTTAGATTAATTCCAACGGGTTGCAAGGCATTTTTGAGCAACTCAGCAATCCTGGGCTATGCCCGTGCGCCTGGCACCAACATTAAAAAAAAGCCTAGTTTCACACTTTGGTATAGTGGGATTCCTAACACATATCGAGACAATTCTTTCATTTCTCCTCATAAAATAATCGTTTTTTTTTTTTGTTTTTTTTTTTCAATTTCAAAAGTCAGTGTTGACGAAATTGCGTTTTTTTTTTAGAGAAACAGAATTATACCAAAAATATAAACGTAAACCTAATCCATACTAATACGAATTAACCCGGCAACCCGATCCCAGGCATCGGTAAAACCGTTAAGGACAAAAGAGTAAATACAGAAGTACAATGCACATTATTCAGCAAACCTCTAGGAATGAAATAATTCCAGAAGGGTTAAAATCCTGTTAAAAGCCACCAACCAACCAAACAACCCAGCCATAAAAGACATATATTGAAGTTCACTGAAAACCAAACAACCCAATTCGCCTCTCACGTCTGGCATCGTCTAGCCAGAAGCTTTCACCGACACGTAGATAGTCGATTGAGTCTGATGATTCCAGTAAATTCTAGTTATCTGCTGTATCAAATTAAGCACTGACTGAACAATATTTTGATCCCTGCCAAAAGTTTTTTTTTTTCTTTCGGTTGTCATTTTTTATTTATCTTTCCGCAAGATTGTACCATTTGCTTACAACTTTACACTAGCAATTGCTTTACTCGTGTTTTTTAATCACATGAACTTTAATTGTACTTAAAATAGCCAACTCATTTCGATCAAATTTCCCCCCTCCCACATACAGCACTGATGCAGGGAAATGTTTATGGTGGACACTAATTCTGAACACTCATTCATAGGTTCCCAAAATTACTTTTTATTTAGTATTAATATTTTCAAATTCGAACGTGTATAAATTTATTGATTTTTCACGTGTTAAATTGGTTAATATAATAATTAATAGAAAATTATCAAAGGAACTAACAAATAACTATAAGTAAATAATCGATAAGACAAGGCTCATTTATGTTGTACTCCCTACATAATAGACTCGCCCTCCTCCGTAAATACACGTCAACGAGAGCGTTAGACGGAGTTAACCGGATCAGGGGTTTTAAGTAGGCCTTTTACATAGAGCAAATGTGGTATTTTGGTTGTTGCTGCGCGCATGGCGATGGATGGATTGTTATATATTGTACTGTTGAATGGGTCGGCGAATGTGGCTAGCTAGGTTCCCTTAGAATATATAGAAAAGCAAGACCGCTCCCTTCCCCTCCCCCAAAACATCAAGGCCTTGTGCCTTCTTTGTATTTCATACATCGAAATAAACGGAGTTAACCAGATCAGCGTGACACAATCACGTGAGATACCATCTGTGTAGAGCACAGATAGTCACTACCCCACTGGACTCTCAGCTTCCTATCAACTAACTACTATTTAACCAGGTACACTTGTATCTTGTTTCTGTTACTTAAATATATATGTTTTTCCATCAAATTGTTTTATTCCCCGTGTCTTTCTTTTGTCAGCATCGCAACAATTAATAAATAAGTGGAGATTTTAAAAAAATACATTTTTCTTTTAATTTTTTTTTTTCAAAAATATAAAACTCTGCATTGTTTGGAATCAGTTTGTAGTAAAATCTGTTTTAATCCCGCAAAATTATTTTTTAAGTCTATCTAAAATGGCAATAATTCAAACAGAGAGATTCAGCCTTAATCATTTTTTCTTGTTTTTTTTTAAATTTTTGGTAGTTGAGAAGTACAAACGATGCAAAATTTACTGAAGAATTTATGATGTTTCCTGGGAAAAACGTTTTTGTAAAAAGAACGTTTACAAATGAGTTTGCCGCTTCAAATCTGAGTCGAAAGGACTGTCCACAAGGTAAAAACATACCAATACTCTGAAAAAAAGTTTATGGTCGCTGCATTCATTAAAGAATCTCATGCTGAATCTCCTTTGCTACATGAAAGAACACATCACAACTTATTTCCTTGTCAAAAGTGCAACCATAAATCGAATATTTTATATCCCACTGCTTAGTTAAAATACCCCTTATCAATTGAATGAACCTCGTATTTTACTGATATCTCTGTTAAGGCATGAAACTCGTCAGATTTGTATTTAGTAAGTCACTACACCAAAGAGATGAAGTGACACGAGGTCATCATTTAATCGCAACACAATGGGGTTGAATTCAAGACATAATTCTTGGAAGACCCCTTACCCGAGAAAGGATAAAGAAACAAGAAAGAAGATATATATTCCTATGTAATTAACACGAAGTGAAATGCAGTCTTGTTCACAAGCTGAACTCTCGTGAACCCGTCCATTTCTGACAATAGTAACAGTTACACCAGATCATCTGGTTATTACGATTTATATTAGATAAAATTTTGCTTATTCTCAATATCATAACAATTCTCATGCGACAAGGCACACTTTTAATATATCACTGTAAAAAGAAAAGAACGTATCAGTGTAATATACATTATAATTATAAGGATTAATCTATTGAAGAGAACTAAACTCCCGTCCTTACAGATAGATCTTCTCATGTCTAACTGAGAGCAACTCAGTGTGATTGACGATCTCAGATTTCTACTCACATAAATACATGGAAAATCTGTGTGATTGATGTTCACACATATATTTTCTCATATGGATTTGATGTTGACTCAGTGAGATCAATGTGTTCAGATGAGACCTAGAATTTTGTAGAGGGATCCTTAAGTCATATGAGTAGAAGTTCTCCAAGCTAAAAATCAGATCTTATCTTTTATTTAGTTTTAACTCGAGCAGCTGTGTTCAAAGAGCAACAGTTGCTGCGGTTGTAATTTTCATCAATGTCCAAAGCCAGTTCCCATTTTTACTCGATCACAAATGTAAAACATCTTCTGTAAAGAAAAAAATGATATACCTAAAAAAGAGGGGCTTCTTTATTATTCAACAAAGTTAATGGATATATCAGCGAAAACAAACGAAGAAAATTGTGCTGAAACTATGAAAATGGAACACCGAGGAATCATGGCTGAAAAGACGCCCAGACGACTTCATAACAACGGGACGTTTAATTCCAAAGCCATTCAAAAGAGATAAAATACGACTTGTAAAAGTAGACGAATTGTTAATTCTAAATGTGGCCTTACCCACAGCAAGTAATCTGCAGAACAAATATTGATAATGCTATCATAAGCTTTAATATACTAATAGCGATTTTAATTGTCTTAATAATGTTAGTAATACAGGAAATATTTATCTTATCGTACGCTTCAAGCGATATTTAGTTATTATTACCAAAGAAAATGATAATACAGCTGATTTCCTTGGTGTCTTTTTTTGAGTACGTTTGATTTATTCTCGAAATTTTGTTCTTCCGCCCTGTTTTGAAATCTTGTCGAAACTATTGAAAAGTGTAGCGTTAAATTTTCAAAACCTGGGAAAATTAAACGACTGAGTAACTCTTATAAATTCATATAGATTTTCATGTTCCATTTATGACTTAGATATCCAAATAATATGTACTATGCTTATTTTCACATATGCAATAAGTGAAAAAAAGAAGACGACCGAGACCTGTATTTCAGTCATTTATACGTGAATGATAAACATCATTTTTCTAAAATGTAATTATGTATCCTGGGTATGACGCTATTCTACATCTTATGGTGAGACGCTTGTTCTGGAGGAGTAAAACGTGTGAATTATCCCTTCTTTGACATTACTCCCAGTTCGACTCTGGCCCAGAGTAATAGTAGCTATTAGATTTCCATAAATGGATCCACTAGGCTTTCTTTATCATATTTACCAACCCCTCTGCTCGGGCAGGATATGACACAAGGTCAATTTTATAAGCGGAGTTTAACAGGTTTGAATTCAGAGTTTTCCTTCATACCTTTCCCAAGGGTATTAGTGCTATGTGAAATGCTAAAATTCTCGTCCAGGATTTGAACTCGTGTCGTCGTGTCCATTTCCTACGACGATAACCATTACACCACGGGCACCTAGACTTTCTTTATAATCATTCCTTCCGGATTGGGCCGAATGAAAAACCAAAAGAAAATCTTTGAGGAAATGACAATAGAATAAATTTAAATATGAACGTTCAAAGAACACAATTACCTAATCTGTAAGAATGCATTAGCCCGAGATAGATTGACATGCCGATCAAATCAATGTGGTTGTATTTTGTGAATTTGTTTCCGTTATTGCTGCGTTGCTCACTTGCTCGAATAAACGTGCGTAAATTCCAAATCCGGGGGAGCAGCATTTGTATCTATGACAGAGCCGACTCTATCATAGACGAGTGTATTTCTAAACTGGGCAACGCTGTTTAACTGGGGCTGCTATATCTGGATAAAGGGGGTGATGACAAAACACGTGATGATTGTTTAATAACTTTACTTAAACTGCCCTATGAGATATCTTCATTAGAGTTTGTAACAAAGTACAAATCAATGGGTATAACTCCTGATCCTCTAATTATCACAATTAATTAATTACTTACTGGTGCAACACCAACAATTATTACATTCTCTTTCATATGTAAATTATACCGCCATTTTAACGAATGTCATTTTAGTGAGGATAATAAACAGCAGATATGAGGAAAAGGTGTAATATTTTACCGTCATTTACCAAACCTAATAATACAGCAATTATGAGTTGCCATTTTCTTCAATCACGGACCAGAATAATAATAATAATATTCTTCTTCTTCTTCTTCTTCTTCTTCTTCTTCTTCTTCTTCTTCTTCTTCTTCTTCTTCTTCTTCTTCTTCTTCTTCTTCAATTCCCACATAAGGTAAGATATCAAACATCCGGTAAGAATGAAAACCAGTGTCAGGTAAAATCTGCTTTTGCCGCGGGTGAAATTAAATGGTTTTGTGATGAGTAATAATGAAAATAAATTCAAAATGGGACATGAAATGAACAGAATCTCCGTGAGAGAGAGAGGGAAAGAAAGAGAGAGAGAGAAAAAATGTAGTTAAAAAATTTGTAAAAATTTAAAGATTAAAGTAAAGTATACAATCGACAAAAATCGTTATAAAATGTACGGGTTTTATAATTATAGCCGGAAGTACAAAAGGCACAATCATCCGGGTACCTCGGAGCAAAACTGTGTCGTCTTTTGAGAAACTGATTTTAATCTCTCTCTTTCTCTCTCTTTCTTTCTTACTGTCTATTCTTCAGCAGTTTTTTCGGCAACAATCGTTTCAGTGATATCAAATCTCTTCTTTTTTCTTCTTTCATTCATTAAAAAAAAATCAAATAATTCTCTGGATTTTTCTATTCGTTTCCACAATGGATCTAGATTGTTATTGAAAATTTATCAAAAGCTGAATGCAACGCCCTCGGCTCCACTTTCGTTGATTGAACGATAGAATAATAATAATAATAATAATAACTGAAATGTGAAAATGCTATAAAAATCGACCAGACCCAATGACAGAAGGCAAAAGAGCTACTGTTTTCTGGGACTTTGCTATCCAAACTGATGAGAAAATAAACAGGAATACACCAGATACCGTGATTAAAGACTATTAAGGAAAAACATGTTTTAAAATTGATATATCAGTGCCAATATATAATAATATATCAGTCAAAGAGTATAATGAAGTAAGTTTAGGCCCGGAAATAGAAACTGAAAAATGTGCACCATAAAAGTATCATCGTGCCAGTTACAGTGGTTACCCTGGGTAGGAACTCGAAAATGACAGATTAACAAGACGATTTGAAACCTATGTAAAATATAGGAAATTTGATTTTGCGGAAGTGCTTATTTCCAGTGGAGATTATTATCAATGTTCCAGAAAAAAATCACCCAAAGGAGACAGCAAAAATATAAATGCATAAAATGCATATGAATAATATATTTCCTCATCCTAAGGTTTCGATGAAGACCCGTTGAAAGACTGTAGGAATCCGAAAGTAAAGTTGAAAAGTAATTATTACTACTATATCTACTGCTACTAAAATAATGATAATAATAATAATAATAATAATAATAACTGCAAAATAGTGTAGAAGACTATATATGAGTGGGTGAGGAAGGTAATCAACTGGGAACTGTGCGAAAAATTAAATTTAACCACAGAAACAAGTGGCATAAGCAGAGCCTGGAATCTGTACTTGAGAATGAGACTTGTGAAATTTTCTGGGATTTTGAGGTACAAACGGGTCCCCTAATCTCGACCAGACGACTAGACTGATAGATAGACAATATAAAAAAGAGAACCTGTCGAATAGTGGACTTTGCCGCCTGAGCGGAATACTTAGAGAAAATAATAGCGCGCAAAAGAGAGACAAATATCTAGACCTTGCTAGAGACCTAAACTATAGCACATAAGATATCGGTGATACCAATTATAATTTGTACACTTGAAACAATCCCTAAAAACTTTGAAATTAGAGGACGAATGGAGATCATCCCAAACAAAGGCATTATTGAGATTAGGCAGAATAGTGAGAAGAGTCCTGAATATTTGAAGACACCTGCTGTTACTCCAAATCTAGTGCGCAACTCTCAGCTTAAGCTGCTGTGAAAAACTATGAAAGGAGTAAAATAATAATAATAATAATAATAATTACTGAGAAGAGTCCTGGAGACTTAAGGAGACTTGCTGTCACTCAATCTCCAGTGAAAATCTATCACCTTACGCTGATGTGAAAAACTCTAATGAGTAAATTATAATAATAATAATAACGTCAGGAGGATTTTGACGTTCCATCGGGCCATCAAGAAAAGCAAAAAAAAAAAAAAACGGAAAGTGGGAAAATTCTTGGACCTTGTTAGAAAATTAAGAAATGTAAGGAAAAGAAGGGTGGCGGTGATACTAAGAGTAGATTGTGCTCTTGGAACTGTTCTCGATGGACTGGAAAGGGGATTGGAAGAGTTGGAAATTGGAGGACGAATCGAGACCATCGAGAATACAGCACAGTTGAGATCGGTCAGAATACAGAGAAGAGCTCTGGAGATCTGAAGAGATTTCCCGTCACTCAGACTCAAGTGAAAGACCGTTAGCAAACGCTGGTGAAAAAACTCTCAAAGACTGAATCAAACATGAATATGAGAATCTCTGAATGAGAAAAATGGACAAGAAAAGAAAACAATAACTGTTGGATAGTCATATACAGATTCATGCAGAAAAGAACGACACAATGATAATGACAAGGCAATGAAGACGAGCTACACAGTTCTAAGAAAAATATACCTCTCACTTTGTTTAAAAGCTTGTGTGCGTGAGAGGGAGTTGGAGACCGAACAGAACTGCAACATATTGGCCTCCACTCTTATGGCCATCAGCGTTGTGTCTTTCTCGTTCTCCAGGTTACTCAACAGGAGGCCCAGGGGCCCTCTCTGCTGGGTGCAGGCTTCCTCTACCGCATCTTGTCAACAACGGGTCTGGTCTCCAAACTAACTGACTTCCTATCTTCACCGAGTTATATAATAGTTCAATCGGCCACTCAATATCTCCCCATAACTGGCCATCAGGATGTATCACTTCCGCTGTCCTTGGAATGGCATGTTTGATTGCCATCGAGCGGAAATAACTGTCATGCAGTTCACAGGTCACTCTCTTCCGGTGCATCAGTTTGTGGCTGTACCGCGGAATTTTAACCATGTCCCATATTGTCAGCCCAGCTCGCCCATGCAAATCGAATATGCACTTCTGCCGTCTTTGGAATGGCATGTTTGGCAGGGTCGAAGGTCAATATACAACATAACTTCATCATCAAGTCACGATGGTAGCACGGATTACCCCCATCTCTCTCTCCATCCTTCCCTATCATCTATCGCTCTCGGAATGTTCTCTAAATTATATCCAGTGTCCGCACAGAGTTGGTCGGCCAACACCAGCCCATCCATATGCAGGGAACATCCCTAATGAGTTAGTTATTGGTTCACCACACATTTCTTCTTTGTCTTATTTGGTAGTTTTTGGAGATAGGAGGTAAGTGGCCGTACAACTTTTGTTACATGGGTTGTTGCTTTCAGAATTTGCTCAGTTAAACTCGTAGCATTCTTCTGCACATCGCATATAGCTTTTTTTCTAAGTGTTTTGTCAGTGCCCATGTATTGCATCCATACACTAGTATTGAAACAGCTACTATTTGGAAGAAACCCTGTTTTATCTAATCGGATAGATAAGACTTCCATATAATCGATAGCCTGTTGATGGCACTCTATGCCTTCGCTAAGCGTATATTAACATCACTTTCAGTAGCTCGTGAGGTACGTGAACTTATCGACCACATTCAGAGGATCGCCATTTACAGTGGATATGATTCCTTCTCATTTAAACACATATACTCGGCTTTGTTTGTGTTCACGTAGAGACTAATGCCTTCTGCTGCTATATTTGGAGGTGCCCGTGGTGTAATGGTTATCGTCGTAGGGAAATGGACACGGCGACACGAGTTCAAATCCTGGACGAATCTGATTGCATTTCACATAGCACTAATACCCTTGGGAAAGGTATGAATCCAATTATTCTCCCTCCAGCTATGGGTAAATAGTAGGGCAGACTAGGTTCTTCAGCCTTGGTGAGGCAACTAGTCTAGGAGATGGAAAACTCTGAATTCAAACCTGTTAAACTCCGCTTAAAAATGACCATGTGTCATATCCTGCCCGAGCGGAGGGGTTGGTAAATATATACCGTAGGAATTTGCCTTGGGTAGGTGTATTTACAAGAAGTGCTATATCATTGGCATAATCTGCGTCCGTTATTGTTTTCGCGTGATATCTTCTGCTTCATGTTTCCTTGTTTTTTTTTTGTTTTTTTTTTGTTAGGCATAAAGTAATTTTCCTTTATTTGAACTATCGACGATTGCAGAATGTCATCATCATTCATCATCATGTCGCGCTATCAGCACGGATATTCCTGATCCTCTCACGCCACACCTCCCTATAGTCTATTGCTTTCGGCAGATCCTCAGAGCTACTTCCCGTATCGGCATAGAGCTGCTGTGTGTAGGTTCGAGCGGGACGTCCTGCCTTTGCTCGTCCATGTGAAGGGGTCCACAGTAGTACATCACTTATGAGCTCGTCCCTACTTCTCCAGCAGTGTCTCACGTGTCTGATTCGTCTAATTTTGATAGTTTTCGTGATGGGAGGTAGGTGTCCGTATAGCTGCTGCTTTCTGGGTGCCGTCTCCAAGATTTGTTCAGTACTGCTCGCGGCATTCTTGTGTAATTACCGTCAAGTTTTTTCTCCATCTCTTTAGTAAGCGTCCATGTGGTGCATCCATATAGCAGTATCGACATGATCGCTGCTAGGAAGAAAATGCGCTTAAAAAAAGAAGAAAAAAAGAAAAAGAAAAACGCAATTTTTCTTAATTTTATCATTTTTTTACATGTGTCTGCTGGAGTACCAAAAGGTAGATACTGTTAATTTAGCAGGGGATGGGTAGTTAAAGCAGTAATTAATTGGGTGGGGGGGAATGGTGGAGGTAAACTGAAGATTAATATAGAAACAATAATGTAGTCTACTTTATTTTAAAAGCAATCCAACACAAAGAAGGAATAAGAAGAGGGTGATGGATATCTAGGTAGAACGCGCTAAGCTTAATACAAGTCCAAGATTTGCTGAAAAGCGAAGATTATCTTAAAGAAACAATGGTTTTCTGACCTTAGAATATAGAAATATGAGGACAGATATACCGTGAAGAATACTTTCAAAGAGAGTCCCCTTAACAAATCGAAACAAAAAAATATCAAAAACCAAAACATCAGAAAACTAGCACCACAACATCAATGTTAACACAAGAATAAATAAATAATATAAAATCAATAAAATAAAATAAAAACATCATGTATGAGGGGAAAAGTACATTACTATCCCAAAAGAATCAAGACTGGAAAAACGTGAAAGTAGAGTCCAAAAAAGTAAATAAATTATTGAAACATATCCCATCGGACTACATCAATGAATTAAACGAGTTAATCTATGCAGGAGCAAAACTAGTCAATGATAAAATAGGTACCTCACAAAGGAATCCGAACCGAAATACAAAACCTGGATAGGAAATCAGACTAGAATGACAATAAGTGAAGCTGCTAAAAAAAGTAAAACATAGAGTAACCCAACGAAAAAGAATAACACCAAAAAGATAACTGCATATTTGACAACTGGAATACATAAATCAAAAGAAAATTTCGAAAAAAACGAAGTCTCAAAAAGTGACAGAACAAGGTAAAGCAATACAAATGAAAGAAGACCTTCCGAATTATCGAAAGTAATTCTACCAACATGGTTTTGAGAATACAAAAGAACAAATCAAAAACCAGAAGCAAAAGAAAAAGAGAAAACAATTTTGGAGTAAAATGGGGATTCAGAAAGAATTTAAGGAAGATTCTAAATGGATAAATGGCATTACAAAAAAGAATTGGAAGAATTTAAAGAAAGTCCCGAGGTGTACATACACTTGAAACGGCTAAGAGTAACATTTAAGTAAAAAGAAAAAAAAAAGGATGAAAATCGCCAATCCACGATAGCGTACATGTATTCTAGTTTTAAAATTCATATCCATCCTTAAATGATTGACCGTCTAACTGAGTGATTGCTTAGAAAAAGTATACATACCCGAATAGAGAAAGAAATGGAAAACGAACTGGACCCAGAAACACCCAAAAAAGGGACAATTCTCACTAATTAAAAACTTTCAATGATGTAGAAATTCTTGACCCCACAGATAATTGACGATATCTCTAATTCTCTTGTATGAATATGTTATGATGACTTAGTTACAGATAAAGAACTCTTCCTCGTTCATAAATACTAAACTTATTTTACTCTCACAGACATTTCCTCCCAATGCTCTGATGGAATACGCCTTGGTTGGTCGTATTGGTCGGTACACTAATATGGCCGGGTGTATCCGGGGCCTCCGCTGGCAGTCGGTCGACACCGTCTGACATAGATTCCGGTATGCCGGCATTAGTGTCGGGTGTGCCAAGACTGGTATCCTCGAGACTCAGGTGGCCGTCGCTCCAAGCTCTAACCCTCTTTAGAGGGGTTAGGTTTATCGCCTGGCGCTTGATGCATCATTTTTTAGGGGATGACCGACGAGACCCGAGGAATTTTTGGAGCTGCTGGCCGTGTATGGACCCACCTGCGCCAGGACCCTCTTAAAATAGAATTACGGAAATGTGGGCAGAATCACCCAAAGACTCGTTGACTAAAAATAATATTAAAGAAATATTGGTTTTCTGACCTTGGAATATTCGAAATATGTAAACAAGTTAATATGGACGAATATCAACAAGTTCCTCCGACCTGAATAAAAACACTAAATTGTGAAAAACAAGAGCCAACATGACCGAATTAAAATGCAAAATACAGAAAACCGAAATAACACACACCAAGCACAAAAAAAGTAACTTAAGAAGATTAGAAGACAAAACAAATGTAGAATTAATAAAGGAAACCAAGGCTGAAAAAGAAGGTAACATTACCATCCGTTTAGAGCCAAAACTGAAAAAAAAAATCTGCCGTACAGTAGGATTTATCGTCTCAGCGGACCACAAGTGAAAATCAAACACAGTTCAAAGAGAGACAAGCACTTGGCCATTGCCTGAGAACACAAAAACGCTATCAAACAGAATGGTGATGGTGATACCAAATGTAATTGACACACTTGGAACGGTCCCCAAAGACTTGTAAAAGGGGACAAGAAGAGTTGAAAATCAAAGGATAAACCAAGGCCATCCAAACTACAACATAGTTATGATTGGTCAGATACTGGGAAGGTTCCAAGAGAATCGAGGAGACTTGATGAAACTCAGACTCAGAAACAGACCATCAGGTAAGACTGATGTTAAAAACTCGCAAGAGGTATAAGGGTTATAAGGAACTTCATAAAATGGACATATACCAGGGATGTTTCCCTTTTAACGTACTTGGGACCATTTTTGAAATGACCCTGTAAAGACTTTTTTTAAAAATGAACAAGAAAACTAATGATCATAAAGCCTTACATAACAGAGATGATGTTGACAGCCTATATGGATCAAGAAAAGTGGGGGGTTTGAAGACAGCGTTTATGCATCGATACAACGACTCGAACAATGCATGGAAAAACAATAGGAATATAGATCACAGCCACCAGAAAAAAATACTGACGACACGAGGATCAACAGAACAAAAATAACCAGAAAAGAAAAATGGGAAGAAAAACAACTCTATGGACGTTTTAAGCAACAAACAGCCGACATTTCACACGAGAAAACGTGAATGTAGCTACGAAAAAGAAACCTTAAGAGAGAAACTCAATCTCCTTTTATAGCAACACAAAACAACGCCATAAGGACCAAACATATCAAAGAACGAATTAATTAAACAGAACAAAACAGCAAATGTAAGTTATGTGATGAAATAGACGAAAGGAGCGATCACAAGATCAGCGAATGAAGTAAATTAGCACGGAAAGAATATAAGACAAGATAACTGGGTGTGCAATGTGATCCACTGGTATTGTGCAAGCAACTAAAATTGACTGTACGAGCAAATGGTATATTCAAAACCCAGAATCTGTCCTGGAGAATGAGACGAACAAAATTCTCTGGGATTCGGAAATACAAACTGATCACCCAATCTTGGGCTGACAACCAAATCTTGAAATCATCCACAAAAAAAAAAGAACTTGCAGAATTGTGGACTTTGCTGTACAGGCTGACCCCCAGAGCAAAATTGAAACGGAGCGAAAAGAAGGATAAGTACCTTGACCTTCTAAGGGAATCTTAAAAAAAACTGTTGAACATGAAAGTGACGGCTATACCATTTATAATTGGTACTCTTGGTACAGTCACCAAAAGATTGGTAAAAGGACTACAGGATTTGGAAATAAGACAACGAGTGGAAAAAATCGAAACTATAGCATTACTGAAATCGGCCAAAATACTGATAAGAATCCGGGATATTTGAGGAGACTTGTTTTCACTTAAACTCCAGTGAAAAACCATCGGCTAACGCTGATGTGAAAAACTGTCATGTAGTAAAATAATAATGAATGTATTAACCAAGTGAATTAAAACTGAAAGCAACAATATTAATGCAGAAAAAAAAACTAGGGTCCTTGAAAAATGATCTGCAATTGTAACGTTACTTGTATAGTGTTCCCCCTGAAATTAGGGAGAAAGCCATAAGCATGGGACAAGCAGAGGGAATCAAAATAATTGATCCATTGTTAATAACCAGCCGGATAGGATTTCACTCATGACTCCATGAAGAGATTTAATGAATAGCACGAATAGAGTAAACAAAACAAATATACAAAAAAGACTTTAACTCAAACGATATAAAATTTCAAAGAAATAAATGCTTAATGTGAATAGCAATTAAATGGAAGATGCTAGAAAAATGTGGATATCATGAATAGAGAATGGATACTTTTCAATCCTGTTGTAGTGTTCGGAAAGTTTCCCGGAGAGACCAAGAGAAAGTAACATAACGTGTGTGTGTGTGTGTGTGTGTGTGTGTGTGTGTGTGTTCTGCAGACGCAAATATTGAGCGATTAACACAAAAGAACCAATTTCTGACTTAGAAGAGTGCTTTACCTAGTTTCAAAGTCCTCTGTTTTAAAAATACAATAGATAAAGAGAAAATATCGTTGTTGTGATTTTAAAAGGGTCAGTTGCCAATTTACCTCTGCGTAAACCTGTGCAGATACAGACATTCGATGAATTGTATTTAGAAAAAACAAACAAACAAAAGAATTTAGTTAAAGTCGGCATGTTCATCTTGGTTTAACCAATAACTTTTCAACACCCCTTTGTAAAAAGTAAAGAGAACTTACTTGGCAAGAATAATTTAATAGACTGATATTATAAAAAAAATGACTGGCATGGGAACCTGTCATAGAGAAAGTTGATACAGAATGAATTTACTAGATGACATTTTTCATTCGTTCATATGAAAGTTTATCAAATATTTTTTTTTTTAGGCTGATAACAAAAAATTGACATAAAATGACTGGTGAAGGGACTTGACCATGTGAAAGTTAATAATCTTCAACTGTACTATATTTCATTTTCTCATTCTTTTATGTGAATTTTTCTATTGTTTTCTATTGTTTTTAGGTAGATAACATTTGCTCAGAAAATAAATGAATGAAAAATAAAAGAAAAGACACTGGACTCTCTGGAAAAATTGATGCTGTTCATTTCTGCTAGATTTCATATTCTTATTCGTTTATAAAAATTATTCTATTGAATATTTTTTCGGTGGATTAAATTTAAAAAGTAATAAAAGAAAAAAAGAAAGAAAGAGAAAGTAGACATGACTGGCAGTAGAACTTATCTCTTAGAAAAAGGATTCTGTTCAGTTCTGCTAGGTTTCTTTTTCGCTTCTGTTGATTTTAATTTTCTTATAAGATATTTTTAGGTTGATGACTTTTACCAGAATAAATACAGAAAAAAAAGGGGGCGGACAGTTAACCAATGGGCTTCCACGAATATTGCGTTCATCAGATATTTGATTTAATCTTAAAATTGAGAAAAATACCGTTTGCAAAGATTAAGAGTTTGTCTTCTTTTTTTTTTTAACGAAGAATTTGAAAGTGCATCAGTGAGGAACCCTCAAAGGCCGCGCTGTTTAATTTTCTGAAGTGGCTGACGAAAAATCAAGGTTAATTAAATTATCCTGTAGCTTAATTCAAACAGGTGATAGGATGCACATGCCAAGGTCAAGAAGAAGATGAAATAAAACTCTCACAAAAAACACAGAGTGGCAATAACAAAACCGTTTTGAGACGCAATCGATGATGACAAGTATTGATTTTCTTTTGACTAATAATGATTTAAACATATCCAAATAGAGTGGGAGCTCTCTGATTAAGACTTTAAAGGGCGAAACCTTACTTTCTATTCAGATTCACTTCATTTTATTATTTTAGTTATTAAATTCAGCTTTGACTTCGAATACACTTTACACATATTGAAAAATTGACACACATCAAATTTAACGAAGGTTGGTGTGATATGCAAATTTAATAAAATAAAAATCTCAACCATCAGCCAAAAGATACTCGAATGTTTACATAAAAAATCATTGGATAGAGGAAAATATGACAATCTGATAGTCAACACTACTTTCTGATAAATAATGCTCAATATTAGTGATATATATATATATATATATATATATATATATATATATATATATATCGAAGTTAGGTTAGCGTCAAGTCTTGGAACGATGGTAGCACAAGTGAGAAAGTGACTGCTAACAAACGCCGATGATTTTTTCTACACAATCTAGAATATATATATATATATATATATATATATATATATATATTCTTTCAAAAAGTACTAAGCCTCAACCAGAAGTCCAAAGCCCTGTATTTTTGTTGCGGTGACACTCTATCACGAACGCATAAACTCGAAAAAGAAACATATTTCTGTGCACGTGAGAAGCACTCAACCATTCGAAGTGAGAGGTTAGAACATTTTTAACGACCAACATATAATTTTTTTTCTTCGATGTCGATATTTGCTGGATAATATTTTTAGCTATTTTTAGGTCATTATACCTGTCTTTTATGGGACGTCATTTCTACCAGAGTTATAAATTCTAAACAAAAGCAGGGAAAATTCAACAGTACTTAAAATGGAAACGGCTCTGAATTTGGCATAAGTCCCTTCTCTTGAAGACTCAAAAGGTGCTAACTTTTAAAATTATTGAAAGCACCTACACCGTTTTTTGCGGTCAAATATTGTCGGTTTAAATGCTTTTAGAGGAATATCGATCTTATTTCAAGTTATATTACAAAATGTCACGACATGAAAACAAAATCTTGCTTACATTTCTTTCGTCAGCATTTCATTAGACCTTACGTCTGAACTTTCGGCATCCTTATGTTACTTATGTTCATAACATCACTTTCCTCGAGTTCTGACAGCTTTAAGAAAAATTGATATCTTCAATACCACATTACTTAACGAGAACATTATTGGAGACTTGTATCTGTCATTTATATGCAAAGATGGAGAAAAAGCAACTTTTATCGAAGATGTCAAGTCCAGTTAAATATAAAAGAAATATCCAAACCACAACAAAAAAAAAATCAACAATAAGGATGAATTAGATAAGTAGATAGGTTTAACGTGTACCAATAATAATAAAAAAATAAAACAAAGCGAAACAAAAAAGAAGCAAACAAAAAACAATGGATGAGAGAACGACAATGTGTTGTCCCCAAGTGTAGATCTGTTGCGTAGTCAGTGACTCTCTATCTACATTTGGAGTGTTGCCCCTTGCCAAAGCTCTGTCAATGAGACTATTTGCTGTCAAGTTAGCAAGGAAGACAAAACAAACTCGAATGTTGGTTAAACATCTTCCCTTGTATCATTCAATATGTTTGATGCAGTGAAAGCTTGAAGAAATGGAAAATGGACACCAAGTGGTAGCTTCTGTGCTATTTGATTAACAGTCTCATCTCGATCATTCACATCCCAGACACCAAAAGAGAAAAACAGAGCGAATCATTAAATACAGTCTGATATATCTGAGGTTCTCAGAACACCTCACTTCACCTCCGCCTGAGATGAGTCATAAATTCCAGCTCCCATCGCCATTTGGTGACCTCGTCCCAAAATACTAGATAAAGCGTACCATGTTACCACAGCGCAGTGGAGGAGAGACTGAACTCTGTCAACTTGTCATCCCTTCCATTGTTGGCTGTTTCTTCGTTTTTGTTTTTTGTTTTATAGCTCGGTATCATTTGCTTATGATGCAGAAAACTTAAAATTGTGTGGAAATAATCAAGACTATGTGAAACCGTAAAATTGTGTACACATTATCTGTATTAAATAGGAATTTATCAAAACATATAGGAACTATACAAGAAATATGAATAGAAGCATCTAATATATGTGATTCCCTAACGTCTAGGCTTAAAATAAACCCAGACCAATTGATATACAGATAAAATCAACCAATCAATTCACTTATAAAGTTAAGGAAAATGTATCAGTGTAAATGTAGCTGTTAAAGAATTCTCAGCGATTACTTCCTGTCTTTTTTCTTATCGCAAATTTGCTAAAAGCTATTGGTCGGTCAGAGGTTAAAGCCTGACCCGTTTGTGTTCATTGGTCGCCCTTTTCTATTGGTATCTTATTTCAAGCTGTCAATATTTCGCGTGTTCCAATCAGGCTATAGGTGACACCTCAGACAAGTAAACATCATATCTTGGCTATAGATCAACGACTTATCGCATCCGTTTTCTGTTCCCCACCTCTCTCTCTCTCTCTCTCTCTCTCTCTCTCTCACTCATCACTTCTTTAGGTTTCATAATGATATTACTTACCCTACCAAGATGAATAGAAATTTCAGAAATTGTAAGCGATCTCTTCGCAGAGAGCAGTGAATGAATGGTGTGAATAGACAAGCTTGAATCGTCATAATAATTACAATGGAATGACTTTTTAGAATAGAGGTCAGCTCCATATTGAGAGGTCCGACTTCGTGAATCATAGAAAATGCTGGTTTTACACCGTAGATAAATTAGAGGGGGTTATTTTTATTCAATTAAAATGCTAGAAATTTGATATTCATTACTATATTTAACAAAAAAAAGATTTACACTATTTAATAAACTGACTTTGTGTGGAATGAGCGAGATATATACGTAATAAAAAGGAGAGGAGAATTGTCATGACTCTTAAATAGTGCATTTGGTATATATGAATATTATATGAGATAGAATTGTTATATGCACTGGATTCGATTCAAGTTGACAGAAAGATAGAATTGAGGATGTATAATGGTCACCGGCGGGAAACCTGGAATCGGCGAATCAGAATAAAGTTTTTGAAAAAGGCTGGATTCATTTCCTTCATACAGCCTTTGGGGAAATAACTGCAATTATAGCCATAGTAGAGATCAACTTGTCAAGAATAAAAACCTTTTCTGGATGCTAAATATCAGTGGATGGATTATTTTATGAAAATGTCTTAAGAAATTACATACTTTGTACACTTATATTGGCATTTATGTATAGTTTCTTAATTATTATTTTTTCCATTCGGTTGCGTGATCTTAAATATTCCTATCAAAGACGAATCATTTAAAACCATTAACTCATGACCGATACTAAGAGAAAAATACCAGTTGGATTGGGTTGTGGAATGCACCAACTGCATCTCTGTAGAAGAGAAAACTCTCCAACGAGTGTGCTGAATATGGCTTTAAACAATCTGATGGTGAGTCTCCAGTAAGGCCGAAGTTTTGAAGAATTCAGAGCACCGTTTCGTTGCCACTATCACAAGTTCACCCAAACACAGAGCCACATCACCTGATATGGTCCAATGTATGGGTCAAATAGAATTATTTGACATTTAAACTGAGTGTTAACAAATGACTTATGATAAATTGAATAGTTTGAAATAGAAATGTTTTACCCTTTTACAGTGTTTAAGGAAATGATTGATGTTTAATGGAAATCTTAGTGATACATAACAATACTTGAAAACATTAAACTGTGTGAAAACAAATGAGCTATTGTTAAGAAAAAAAATTAGCTTTACATAGAAATAAGTGGAACCATTTACCTGTTTGCTGAAATAATGAACTCCGTCTAGTTTAAAAGTGTTATCAAAATGTGTTCAGAAATCATATGTTTAATATATGTGTATATAGAGAATTTGGAATTAAATAGTCTACAATGGTTGATATGCCATAAAAACAAAACAAACTAAATTCAACCGGTAATACCACTCCGAGTGAGAGACTCATAACTCAGGAACCATATTATAATAACCCAAAGTTGTCTTACCTAACAGGTAATACTACACTGAGCAAGAGAAATAGTGGACCTGAGAGTAATGGCTATGAATAGTTACTCCATACATCCCAGAGATTCTGAACTGGTGACTCACTATCAAATGTAAGCTAGCAACATACCAGGGACATCTTTTTTTTTTGGTGGCGGTCTTACTTCTCTGCAGAGGATACAGTTAGTGGATTAAAAACTCCGACAAAATGCCAATCCAACTGTAAAAAGTGTGCCAAAGCAATAAAAGAAATCTGTTGATAAGTAGGATATTTTTTTTTTTTCAAACAGAATAATATGAACATTCTCAGTAAAACCGTTCGATCCACTTAGATTATCAAGAATCTGTTTTTTGGCAAAATTCTCTGATCTTGTCCGAGATATTAAGAAAATTCTTCAGACTGACTCATAACAAGTGTACCAATATTCGTCGGAGAAAATCAAGTTTTGAATAAAGACTAAAAAAAAGAACTTAAAGGCATAAACAGGAAATCGAAACAATAAAAACACTACTGTTAACGAAAGCAAAAGTGATAGTGAGTTGATACTAAAATTGAGAGATAACTCAAATTGTTTGACATCCCTTTATATTGCTTCAATTTATTCTGCCATAAATCTATATTAATAAATGAAATGTGTCTTTTGTTGGGGTCTCTATGGACGGCCAAATGACAGCGTGTAAATCTACCAGATTTGGCAATGATGCCAAATGTAACGAATCAAAGGTTTGTGCACAAAAACATACGTTTTTAGTGAAAACAGATATTCTCTTTGATGTTTCTCTAAACAATAAAAAACAAAAATAAAAAATGTCTCGAGAGTACAGGATCTAACTTATATATATATATATATATACCGGGACATTGGCCCAGCGGTTAGAGTGTTCGCCAATGCCCGGGAGACCTGGGTTCAATCCCAGGTCGAGTCATACCAAAGACTTTAAAAATGGTACTTGATACCACCTTGCTTAACACTCAGCATTATAAGGTACGGTTCAAGGGTAAAGTGGAGCAATCCTGGGAATGGAGTAGCGCCCTCCCCTACACCTTGGTGTAGTAGCTATCGAAAAGGGAGCCTTCGGGTCACCCTCGACTATGGTCGCTAACTACTATATATATATATATGTGCGTGTGTGTGTGTGAAACGTAATGGCCGAGGGATTTCGGTTCATACCTTTGAGTTTAGTTAGGCTTAGCACATGGGTTAGTTAGGTGCAACATTGAGGCAGGTGTTAACGTGGGCGCGCGCAGGCCGCGGAGGTGTCACTCAGAGATGTCACAATAGTCCGAGACGAAAGTGGGTGACAGAGTGCGGGTTACGGCACGCACCGGAAGCGCGCGGAGGTTGGTGAGAATCTGAAGAAAGGGAGTTGAAATTTAGACACCAAACGAGGCGGTCGACTTTTGCGAGCTCGCCGAAGCAGGCGAATTTGCGCCCTATGGGTGCCGCACGAGATGGGGGACAGATGAATAAGACAGCATAGCCAGATTGTGTCTCTCCTCCTTATGTCGAAACCTTTAACTCAAAGTTAATAAAAAAAGTTTCGTACCTGAACAAGAAGTCATTACGTGACTTCGAATTTCGAGATTCCTGTGTTCTATCGTTATGAAAATTATATGTCCATTTAGCACATAGCGTTAATTGTGAATATGATATATATATATATATATATATACATATATAACGAAATGTCTTAATAATTAAAGAATTATTCGTTTTGTTTAACTATTCACTCTTATTTAAATATTTCTAATTAGGTTTTAATACTTTAAGCTGAGAATTTAGAATGATAACCCTTTTTATTTTGTCCAAAAAATCGGGGTTTTTTTCAATATAGTTAAATGTTTACTCGCGTCACTCCCTTCAAATACAATAAAATTATTTTGCAACAAATTTCGCAGAAAAATATATAGAATATGTAACTATTCTCTTTCTGTTGGTCTATCATGGTTAGAAAAAAATGCACTTTGCATCTTTTCGATGTAAATTGCAAACATTGATTGTAAAATAGACATTGTTAAGAACAATTGAATAAACAGACGTTAATTTTGGTATTTGTGTTTTAGAATCTTAATGTCTGTGATAGAAGTTTGTATACATTGGTACTTCAGGTTGACGGTGATACTCATAGGTGAAGGTGCACGTGGAATGATTTCAGAATGAATGAAGAGAGACTGCCCAGACGGCTAGTGTGTCGGGGTGTGCAGTAGAATACACCAACTGCATCTCTGCAGAGGGATAAGACCACCCGAAAAAGTGTCCTGGATATGACACTAAACAATCTGATGATGAGTCTCCAGTGATGGTGGAACTTTGGGAAATGCAAAGTACTCCTTCTTTTCCATCACTCCTAGGTCCACTTTGGCCCGGAGTTGTAGCAACTGATATGTTCCTATCAATGAGTTAAATAGAACTGCGTACATATCCTAAAATAAATAGTTTGAAATGGAAGTGTTTTGACTTTGAAACTCTTCTTATGCTAAATTGAATGGCTTAATATAGAACTGTTTTGACATTTATCTTTGTGTCAGCAAAATCTATGCTTATCCTAAACTGAATTGGTTGAATTAGTACTGTTTGAATGAACTGGATAGCTTTAAATAGAAATGTTTTTGATAATTAAACTGTGTCCTCATGCATAACTGAATTGTTTGAAATAGAACTGATTATTTGTATAAAAAAATGGATTCGGCATTAAATAGCCTACAAACGTTGATATGCCATTAAACCCAAACAACCAACCATGAAGGGAAACTAAAGAAACAAGAGACAAAAGAAAGAATCGAGATCATCCAAACTTGATCACTCTTAACATAGCTTGAATAACTGGACGAGTCCTGGATAGACTTGCAGCCACTTAGAATTCAATAAAAGCCGCCTCTGGTGGTGTAATGGTTAGCAAGCTCGACTAGCAAAAACCTACACGAGTGAGTTCGAGTCTCATTAGGTGCCCCTTTCATATGGCCTTGTTCCACATCTAAGCAAAAGCTTAGTAAATTACCACTTAGAATTCAATAAACCACAACCAATTTTTAAAACTTTTAAGAATTGAAATAATACTGGAAACATGAACGAACGATGAGATAAAGGTAAAACATGCAACCTTAAGAATTACCTAATTTCAAGTAATATCTCTAAAAATCCTACATGTTCCTATTTTATTTCAAAATCGCTGAATAAAAAGGGGGGGGGCAAAAAATGAAATATTGTTTTATTTGGAATTTTTGTCAGAGTCAAATTCAGAGATCGGACGTCATATGAGTTTTCTTTTTCAACAAATTGCCCGACAGCCAGAAAAATCCCAATGGAATCTGACTCTTGCTGTTGGTGCCAATGTAGCACTGAACAATTCCGCCATTCCTTG
Organism: Sepioteuthis lessoniana; assembly: GCA_963585895.1. Classification (NCBI taxonomy): domain Eukaryota; kingdom Metazoa; phylum Mollusca; class Cephalopoda; order Myopsida; family Loliginidae; genus Sepioteuthis; species Sepioteuthis lessoniana. The sequence goes on along the minus strand of OY757924.1, from coordinate 64,459,003 downwards.
CAGACCTTTGATTATTGACTGCTCAGATAGCTGAATGTCAATTACCAATGACCACATGACCGTCCAAACAAAATACCCTCTTTAATATGTACTCATCTTCCCAAGATACTTAATCAGACGTAACCTTATTGATCACGGTGCCTGGACACTGACCTTCTTGTACTCAGCAACTTTTAACATTGACGCGTTACATTTATATATGTTACAAAGAACTTTTGAGGTCAGGCTACGTTTTTGAATATATTACAAGGATATTAACCTTATCATTATTACAATAAGTTGCTGAACGTTAGTTCCAACTAGAGAGATTAAAATAATGTTCAAAATAGACATTCTACCGTTGTTTAAAAACTGATTTTAACGCAGTGAAATGTAAATTTCGGAGACTAGAGTAAATTATTAACAATATCAACATTTTTAATAGTTAAATGATTTTTAAATGCATGCATGGAAATTCCGAAAGTAAGAACAGAAGCAGAAAGTATAATAACACCTCTTCAAAAAGTAACTTTTCAAAACACCATTTAAAAAAATTCACTGGTTGTTAAGTTCTGCAAGCAGCAAAAACGAACATGTATGCAGAGGTAAGAAGAAAAAATGCAGAAATTCGTGTGTGTATATATATATATATATATATATATATATATATATATATATAAAAGTTTTGGTAAGATGATCACATAAGCGCCATTGACTGTCTACGCTATCAAAATTTTTGCTTTATCACCAATGGTGAGCAAAGCTCATTTTTTAAAGACATAAAACCTGGTAATCACATTAGAATATATATATATATATATATATATATATGTGTGTGTGTGTGTGTGTGTGTGTGTGTGTGTGTGTGTGTGTGTGTGTTTGTGCATATATGTATATATGTTGTTGAAGATATAAAAAGAAAGAAGTGATATTGAACAAATAAATTACGATCAAACAATTTTTCATTATCGGGAAGTACATGACATTATGAATATGCAACACTATATATATATATATATATATATATATATATATATATATATATATATCGTTAATCGGATGGATTTACGCTCTGAATGGGAATTTTTTTTATCACTGCAAAGGAATAAGGAATTAACAATTGTCATACATCGAGCTCTCACATAGATTTATATCATATTCCTCATACATTCTATAAAAGAATAACCCACACCTTCTTACTTCGGACGCTGACTGGATATTATATGTGTGTGTGTGTGTGTATGCGCGCACGCGCGTTTCTGTGTGTGTACGTGTTTGCGTGTATTGTGGAAATAATAATTTAATTTCATACTAAACAAAAGTGTTAATATTTGTGTATAAAATTTTTCACAGAAACTACATAATTCAAATCTTTATTTTTGCACTTTTTTTTAAACAATTAAGTGCCTTTATTTAGGATTTTAAATTGTTTCATGATGATATTCAATGTACCTAAGAAAATATGATTGATCAAAATACGAAGTAATTTAAGTTATTTTTTCTCCTGCACTATTAAAATTACATTTTTGAATCAATTAAAATCATAGATTAATAACTTTTTAAAATCTAGTTTAGAGCCTATCTGAATCAAATTCATATTGCAATAAAATACGCCATTTTATGTATTCAATTTCATATTCATTTCTATTGAATAAATTTAACTTATTTTCTGAAATTCAATTTCTTGGAATGTATTTAATTCCAACATCGTTTAACTACTTTTACATGAAGAATAATATCATACTTATTCATTTTTCTGTGGAAATTATTTTTCTCTGATAACATTCATCACTGCGGATTGTTATCGACTTGTATAAAATATAATTAATATAGTCATAAACATACTTTCCCGCTACAGAGCGGCTTATTCATATAGTATCTTTTTCACTCACAAAATATATTTTCTTGTTCTAAACCATGTACACTTCTGTGTTCTATTCTTTCGTTATTACCTAATTGGATCATATGAACAAGTTAACACATTTTACTTCTTCTTGTCAAGAAAAGATATTTAATTTTTTTTTGTTTACAATATACTTTTCACTTTAATAAAAATAACTAAACAATTTTTTAGAACCTGGTTTATCAGGAATTAAACACTTATATATATATATATATATATATATATATAGTAGTACCTCTCTTTATGTAATTTCAGTCTACATTAAATTAGCTTCAATAGAAATTTTGATGACAAAATATAATTTCAGCGAAAGTCAGCGTTACTCAATAACTTCACCTTCATTAAAATAATCGGCAAAATAATTTAGATTTATGAATTTCGATAGCTCATTTTTTACAAATTGAGAGTAAAATATTATTAATGTTTTCATGTGTAAACAATTCTTATATATTAGCCACATTTTGATCACATTTACTGAAAGGCGTTTAATCGTAATACTTAAGCCATTAAACGGCAGAATAGATAACGTTATTTTATTAACTTTATTCCTTATTCTTTAAAAATATTACAAGAAGGGTTTTGGTATTCTTTATGTTAAGTTATAAGTACACACTTTCACGAGTTATTTAATCTAGTTTTACCATGACCGTTCTGATTTCAAGATGTTTTGTAAAGAACTAAGCCTGGTTTACGACATAAACTGGGTATCCTCACGTTACTGATAAGTTTTAAGAAGCGTTGATCATTATCATTCATTGAAATTATGAAAAAAAAAATTCCTGATGCATTCATTGCTAATGTGAATATTTTCCAATCCAACATTAAAAATAGCGGAATTACTTTTACGAAAATATCAGCTATTGTGAAGACATATATACGTTAAATTTCTGTTCAGCAGATTAGCTATTTGATCGATTCATATTTTTTTTATGAATGTGTGCATACACAATTATATATATATATATATATATATATATATATATATATATATATATATATATGAACACGAGTAGTATTCAACTAAGCGTCGATTGTTTAGGCGGATGTTAACAGGTTTAAAGTCAGATTTTTCCTTCTCTAAGACTGGTTGTCATATTTAGGTTAAAGAGTTTGCTGTGCTGTTTATCCATTGGTGGATTTTATCCGTTTATTATCGATATGTAAAATAAAAATAATCTCCTCCAGGATTTGAACTCGGCTTGCCGTGTAAGATTCAAACGATGTTACAGAAATTAGTAAGGGCTAATCACAGAAAGTTTAATTAGATTCCATTTATTATTCAGGTAGTTCAGTTCACTCAGCTGATCATTTCTCCAATTACTTAATTCTGCTAAAGAAAAGTATTCTCTCCTTGGAGTGAATTTCAGTGCTTGGTGTTTTCCCTTGTTGGCAATTTCTTTTACTACGAACAAAGGAATATACATGAACATGGAAAATAGATCCAGAAAATTCGACAGGGTTAAACTTTAGCTGTAATCATTAAAATATTATTTACATGTCACATCATTTACTGCTTAGATTTTTGTTTTAGGTTTCCTTATTTAATGGCATGACAACCTTAGTAAGTTACTTAATGTCAGATCTGTCCTTGTAGAAGATCTTGTTACTATCTAACCTATATGAAAGGAATAAGAGAGTTCATGCCTTTTCAAAAGGTTTTAGTCTGAATGTGAACCTAATAGCGTAATTGGAGATCGAACTAACTTACTTTAAGGTCGTAGTCCAGTACTTTACCAATAAAGCCACGGGGGACTCTTTCACCAGCGTAGATTTTGAGCATCTGTATTGTTTGACTTTGTCAGTCTTTACTGATTAAAAGGGTCATAATGTAAGACTACATTTTGAATAGGGACAAGCTATTCTTCCAAATTGTTCAAAAGCCGTAAGTAGCAGAAAACCATATAATGAAACTAAAAAACAAAGAATAAGAAACTATAAACATTATTCTTTGCACTAGACTTGTGAAAAATGAGGAATCCAAGGATTAAATTAATTCCTATAATCACTGAAGCTGTGGGAATAGTCTTAGAGACTCTAAGACGAAGAAACGAACTGTTATACATATGAAATCATGAACAGACGATGAAGATCAGTAAACTTTAATCTGGTAGGAATAATGAGATAACTTGTCATATTGTCCCGTGAGCTAAATCTTTATTTTTGCACTTTTTTTTAACAATTAAGTGCCTTTATTTAGGATTTTAAATTGTTTGATGATGATATTCAATGTACCTAACAAAATATGATTGATCTATGTAAATATCCATTATAAGAATAATAATATACATTATATACTCAGCTTGTTTCTAGGCCATATGGAAATGAAAACACGCGTATTTAGAGGCAAGAAAGTAAAAGCATACTCTGAAAACTAGAAAGCAAAAGCATACGCTGAAAACTAGAAAGCAAAAGCATACGCTGAAAACTGCTTTTTTTTCATTGACATTATTCTTACGATATAATCTATGATTTACAAGAAAATGACACCTTGATTTATATTTGCACACAACAATATAAACCAACCAGTATATTAAGAGAAACATCTGGAATCAAAGAACAGGCACAAAAAGAGAATTCAAAATCAAATATCGATGAGTTTGATGATGTGAATACTGACTTATATTTTTTTAAAGTTTAGTTTGGTTTCTTTGATAAATGTCATATCAACCTTCATGTTATTTTTTCCTTAATTCCAAATTGAAGTAAATTTATTTCCATTTTGTTAATTTTACAAACATAAAAAAAGATAAATTACTAACAAAAAATAATAATAAAACAATAGCAAAAAGACATGTTCGTTTATCTTAAATACCTAACATACACTTTGGACACACGCACCCACATATATATATATATATATATATATATATATATATATATATATATATATATAGGTTTCTTTGTTACATGTCATATCAATATTCGTGTATTATTCCAATGCAAAGCTTTATTCGTGGAATATTAGTGGTGCTATTAAACCCATAGCTGAGAAGGATTAGGGAGTTCATATTTTACCTTGAATGATAATAACAAAGTGGACGTATTATTGTGACTGTAGTTTTAAAAAGCTTACTAATTTAATATAATTGCGGAGGGATTTATTTTTTTATATTATCATTTTTCGTTTTATATATCTTGCCTTTCGGTTTAGTTTGGCTGAGAACCTTTCGCTTAGTACTTCGGTTAGTTAGTGCATGGGTTAGTTGAGTGCAGGTGTTCACTTTCGCGCAGGGCGGATGTGACAATGAGAGATGTCACAATAAAAACCCCAGAGAGAAAATAGACCCGGGGACGTAAATGACGTCATGACCGGAAGCGAAGGATTTGGGAATTTGAAAAAAAACCGTTTGTGGAGATTTAAACTCCGAACAAGAGAGTGGACGTCCGAAGCTCGCCGTGGCGAGACCAGTTGGGGTCTACGGAATGCCTGCGCGTTGGTTGAGTCATCGAGTCTAGAGGAAGGTAGTCGCTTTTTGGTCTACGAAATGGGCTGCACTCGATGGAGTTAAATGGAAAAATCAACATAGAAGGAAATTGTGTGTGTGTGTCTCTCTCTCCTCATGTCAAAAGATTTCTAACTCAAAAAGGTAAATAAAAGTTTCGTGCCTGAACCAATTTCCAGTGTTTTCGTATTCCTATACGTGTATATGCATAATGAACATTCTGTGCATATTTCACGTATTCATATCTAGGTCGTATATTTGGGACGTAGATATGCAACACTATGATGTCTCAATCCAGCACATTACAAACTACGCCACGAAAACTCCCTTTTTTATTTAAAGTTGAATAAAGAAATAATGATGAAGTGTTTTCCTTTAAAGGAAAAAGTGCTCAAATACTGATCAGTAATGCTGGATAAAAAAAAAATATATGTATATATTTTCTCACATCCCCTTCAGGCTCACGACTGTAAGTTTCATATATTGTAAAAGAAAATCTTCACATGAACATATAAGTAAAATGGTGGAGTGCTGACTGAATTCTCACAATTAACATTATATCCAAAACTAATATTCTAAAAGAACTATATACAATAAACTTGAACAAAACTTTTCGGAATCAGAAGAAAACTGAACTGTTCGGTACGTTCACAATAACAAGAAATTTTAGCATAATGACCCAACTTGTGATTTTCTATTCTTAAAATCATTATAAGAATTTATTTCTAAAAAAAAAAATCAAGCTGACCACGTGTAGCACTTCATTTGGCCTGAGTGGAAAAGGGAGAAGTAATCACAGACTGTGTGGTACTAAGAAGTGACTTCCTCCTTTTTGTCAAAAACTAATAATTGAACCCTCAGTACGAATTCAGGGACCGAACTGTATAGGCAGAAAAAAATAGCCAACAGACTGGATTCATCACTCGCTTCTTGAATGAAGATTCCCAAGAAATAAAAATAAATGAAAGTCGACAAATGAATTTCTACCAAGAAAATTCAACTGAAAGAAAATTCAACCGAGAATTCTGAGGAAAAGGACCGTAAAGAAGATTCGAAATTCAAAGAACTCTGAGACTTTTCGATAAAACAAAGAAAGTAAAGAAAAATACTCAAATTCAAAGAACTTTCTTTTCCGGACACTCGCTCAGATAAGTTTCCCGTAAATTGTACGAAAATTGGCAACACTTTACTTTTTCTATCCCTTTATTTCTTTTTTCTTTGTATAAAATTCCCTTTTGAAAAACTTTGTTGTCTGTGTTATCTTTTAGAATCAGTATCTGAACAAGAAAGCAGCGGAACTTACTGTTTAAACTTACCGTTTAATAATGGTACATTAAAGCCCCCTAAAAACATTACCCTTTCAAATACTAAACTTTGTTTTACTGTCACTCACTTCATATCAAATTCTAATCACCCCCTTAAAATTTCTTTATATTGAAATTTGTATCCCCTAAATTTCTTTATATTATAAATTGTATTTTATCTCACTTAAAATTTCTTTATCATAGCAAATTTGTCGTAAGTAAACAAAAACAAAACCATATTTTTAATCTTTAAGAATTACTAACAATATTTGATTCTACTTTTGAAGAAATATTGTTCAATTCCAAGTTACTTATGTGTGTTATTTTCAATTAAAATCAACGATATCGTATATTGAAATCTCAACATTTTCAACCCTAGATGTAATAATTTTGAGCCAAAGAAAAATGAACAGACTTCTGAGTAAGGTATTATCATTTATTAAGATTCCTTTTGTTAGATTCGGCCGGCCATTTCTATAATTTCATGGGTGGGGAAATTTCTGCCTTTTTCATTGGTAGGAAATGTTTTTAACAAGGTTTTCTTTCTTCTAAAAAAACATGTGATTTAATGCGTCTTTAATTAAAAAAAAAATATACATATATTTTCATGTAGCTTGACATGCAGAAGTGGTGACTGATGCACAAACGGTGAATGTTTTTGAGCCAGCGTTTAAAAAAAGGGTAATGTCGAGAAATCACGTTCTGCTGTTTCTGTGATTCGATTGCAACTGTTAAACCTCGAAAGTAAATTAAAAACCCGAACTCCCGTTTTTTTTTCCACCACGTGATCACCTATTAACTAACCAGCGTGAAGATTTTAACTGAAATCCAATTTGATTCATTTTGCACGCTGGCTCAAAACTTTTGACCTCAGAGCCGTCAATCACCACCTCTGCAGGTGGTTGACCTCGGTGCCGAGCTCTGTGCAAATGCTTTATAATAGATGACACACGACTAACAGCAGCTAACTATGGAATTCAAAGTCGGGGGAAAACAATATAAAAAACCTCATGAGCGTTAATCCCTAGATGTCTAAGGTTAATTTCCCTGTCTATAAATAGAGCTATTAAAAACATTCAGTAAAATTGAGTAGAAGTTGCAGTGGGTTCAAAAATTATCAAGACTGAATTCTTAAAGTACCACATTTCTAAAAGTTAGGATTTACTTGAAAACGTACGTATATACAGGGTCCGGTAGAATGATTTAAAACTGCTGTCGGGCAAGCACGAATATTAGTCAGTAGAAAAAGCAACATCTATGCTATTTTAGCTGCATACATTGTTTAACATCAAAATTCAGCTGACTACAAGGTAACATCTGGTGGTTCTTTCTCTTACCGGATTTATCCTCTTGTGAGTTCGTACTTGGGGTAGTTTGTCAGCGTGTATGCTTACTGAGTCCGTATTGGAAGTTAGCGAACGAAAAGTTTTAAGTGAAACGAAATGTCAACAAAAGTAAACAAACAGCAAAGGTAACAAACTAGAAGTTTTTGTTGCTGTAAAATTGTATTTCATGTATACTATTATTATTGCACAATTTACAACAGGTTACAAAGATGTGATATGTTTATTAGAACTGCTAAATTCCATCAATGTGTTTCTTGCACCCTCGTCTCTGCTACTGCAAAAACTTCTCGTCAGCCTGACCAAAATAACAAGAGGTTTTTTGGGTTTTTTTTTAAATCAAAATGAAGTCGGTTGATTAGAAGGGATATATGTTCTCTTCTTCCAAGTGGATAAAGATCAGGAAGTGGGTATGTGTAAATTGTTCTTAGCTGGCTGCCTTTGGGTTTGTAAGCTCTGAACGATCTTGTTCTTGTGGTGGAAATGCCGGAGACTTGATTGTGGCTGTGGGTTGGTAGGTGGCAGCGGTCTTTGATCTAGTTAAATATGTCGACTCTAATTTTTGTTTTAAATTGAGATTTAGTGTTGGTAACAAGTCCTGGCGGCAATACTCCACAAGGCACCAACTATACGGTCACCTACCTCCCATAACGAAAACTATCTAAGTTAGATTAACCAGACATGCAGGACACTGCTCGAGAAGCAGGGACGAGATCATAAGTCATATACTCCTATGTACCCCCACATATGGCCGAGCAAAAGCCGGAAGACCAGCTCGAACATACATACAGCAGTTATGTGAGGATACGGGATGTGGCCCTGAAGACCTGCCAGAGGCGATGAACGATAAGGAGAAATGGCAAGAGAGGGTCAGGGATATCTGTGCTAGCGGCACGACATGATTATATATATATATATATATAGATATATATATATAGATATATATATATTCTACTACCTATTAGCCATTACACGTTCTTTATATGAGGATAGGCTTTGGGTTAAAACTTTAAACTAGTTTTATTTGGTATTTGAGAAACTGAACGACTTTATTTGAAAAGAAAAAGCAGCAATAACAGAAGTAATAACGGAGTTAAAACTGCAGAACGAACGATATGGTGAAGCTTTAGAAGGTTTTAGCACCTATTAGTAAGCATTTGAACGTTATAACCTTCCAATAAAAAGTGATGACAGTAACAAAACAAGATGAAAACTGTTCTTTCTTGGAAATACATTACATCTTGAATAAATTTGATATTTCCTTGAGAAGACGTCGATTTTTTTTCAGAAAAAATGATAAAAATCAGACAGTTTATCACCCCCACTCTATCATTCATCTAGAAACTTCCTTTTGGACAGATCTCAAGAAACACAAAGACGTTAAGTGGAATGATCGAGTCGTCGAAGGAGGGATCTATTGTTTGATAAATCATAGCCCGGCTCCAACTGTGTAACCCTATAAAAATCCCTTAACCTTCATCTTTAACCGTTTCTCACATATACCGGAAGGGTAATCGTGATTAACCCTTCATTATCTGTTAATTAGAACTGGTCAATATATAACACATTGCTTTTGTTAAAACTCAAGACCATTTTAATTGTAATGCTCTTATTTATATATGTTGCTTTTCTGTGTTATGGTTACATATAAATATAATAAGAATTTAATAATGTATAAATTTATTAGACTCATCACAGCAAACGTATTTAAAATACATTGATAGAATTTTAACATTATTAGCATTTGTATCAATCCCATGGTATATTAGTTAAATGTTAAACGAACTTAGAAGTTGAAATCTTTTTCTGGTGTTTCAGAATGTTCTTATACATTTAAGAATGCGATAGAGAGAGAGAGAATATAAAAAGCTTCGAAGAAGAAGAAGATAGCTAAGAAAAAGAATAGAATGTTACAGTGAGGGACAGAGCTAGAGAGAGAGAGAGAGAAGTAACGGGAGAAACAAAAAAAAAGAGAAAGAGAAATAAAGAAAGAACGAATGATGTGAAATCGGAAAGAGCCATGATGAGATAAAAAGAGATTGAGAGTGAGTGAGATATATCAAGTAACAGAGAGAGATAGTGAGGTAGATAAAAAGCAGATCCATTTAACATATCAAGGAGGATAAATTTAGAACAGAGAAAAATACTCAGATGTCAGAGAGGAAGAGAATGAATGAGACATACCGAGGATATATATATATATATATATATATATATATATATATATATATATAATATAAATGGTGGGGGTGAATGATAGAGAAAGGAAAGAATAATAACTGAAATATTCTATCCAGGTTTAGGCTTAATGTTATACGTTTAACTTCGAGATACATAACTTTATTAAACAAGAAATAGACAATAAATAAATAAATGAAAGCATAGAAATAAATCTACTGAATACATAAAAATTAAACAAAAGGAAATAAACAGATAGATAAGTAAAAAATATCCCACCATAAAAAATAAAGCCAAAATAAATTCATATTATATAAGATACAAGGAAAAGTGAACAGGGAAAATTCTTTGGTAAGTGACTTGCTGATTGTAGCTACAAAAGCAAGACATAGAAACTAAAAAAGACATTTTTTTTTGTTTTATCCACAGCAGTTCTCTAAAGCCTTTCAGAAGTAACGCTTTATGTTACATAATTGAAAACTTTTATTGTGAGATACGTCTCTGCTGAAAGTCATTAGTTGTTCGACAATTCTAAACGACATCAGTTGCCAGGAAGAGGGAAAAATGGCGACTATTTTTTGTGCTGATTTTTGGCGGCAATTTTCACTCGCCAGCCAAAATGTCTTCGGGGAAGCGGAAAGCGGTAAAAAATAAAATAGATAAATAGATAGATAGATAAATAAAGTAGAGTGAGCGTAATTTCTTTTCTCCATAAAATGGGCATTCTATTGCCAAAATTCCTCGGACAGGAAGGAAAACTGTGTTGAAATGAAACGTCAAAACCTGTATAAAAAGAAAGACTCACAAAGAGAGACGTATTGGGTAATGACATGAAAATCACAAAAATACTTTAGGTAAAGGAGGTAAAAAAAATTATGGCGAAAATAATACTACACAGAAATAAAAGAAGAAAGAACGAATGATGAAAAAGAATAGGTTGGAAAGGAAAATTGAAATAGGAAAGACACATAAAATAAGAAAAGTAAGAAAACTCAAAGACAATGAAAAATAAAGCCCAAATATAAGGAAAGAAAGAGGCAACAATACAAAGAAAAGCAAAGAAGAAATAAAGGAAAAGAAACAAAAGAAAAAATATAATAGTAGAAAAGAGGAATAGAAAGAAAGAAAGAAAGATGTCAGAATAAAAATAAGGAAGAAACAAAATAATAATGGAAAGAAGAATATTTTTATAATAAAACATAAGAAAGAAAAGAAAAACAAAATATAAAAACAAAGAGAAGAAAAGAGAAAAAATCTGAGGAAAGTAAAGGAAAAAGAACAAAAAAAAAAAGAATTAAAAATGAAAGGAGAAAAAGAGTAATAAATGAATGAATGCAGTAAATAAAAAAAAAACTTAAACAGACAAAAAAATGGAATTGATAAGAGATGTGTTGAACAATTTAATATATGAAATAAACAAAGAAATGTTAAAGAATTAAATAAAAGAAAGAAGATTGAATGAGAGAAAAAGAATAACAAAAAAGAAAGAAAAGCAACTGAAAGACTAAATGAATAAAAATGGGGTGTATTTTTGACAAAGAAACAGGAACAGAAGAAGATTAAGGTCAAAGGGAAAAAGTGAAAAAACAGTTTGAATCAAAGAAAAAATTAATCTAATTAAGGAGAACAAGCAGGAAAAAGGAAATCGTAAAAGGAACAAATAGAATTAATAATATAAAAGCCATAGGCACACATGAAAAAAAGTTAAAAAATAGAACATTTGAAGAAACAAAAACAAAATATTATACGAGGTAAGTAGCGAAAACTCAAGTCAATAGGTGAAATTACACATTAAGATATTTTTCAAACAAAGTGCAAGAATCCAGAAATAAAGGCATTGGAAGAATAATACAAATGGATCTACATATATATATATATATATATAGATAGAAAACGTTTTAGTTGTGATTTATGTTTTATATTTCTTCTGCATGTGAATATGTCAGCGTTCAACTATATGTGTCTACACATAAATCCTGTGTAATATTATATCAATAAGCCACACACGCACACAAATCTAGAATGCTAATAGTAAATGCAATTTTAGAGGTATACAAAAAATAAAGAGATTTCCAGTTCCCTGCAACGGACCAAATAGATTTCATTATTATTTTTTATCGTTTTTCAAATGCATCATAATTTTGGGTTGGATCCAAAAGTTATGTTGTTAAAAGGACATACTAGAATCAACGCACACACACAAATATATATATATATAAAATACATGAAACATATTACACTTTAGGAATGAAAAACGGGAGTTTTGAAAATACCTTATGCCTGTAAGGTTCTATAATTTAATTTACCCAGTCCGTTTCAAATAAGTTGAATATAATAATCAAAAATAATAAATTTGTAGAAAAATGAATTAAAATAAAATGAAAAAAAAACGTGTGATAAATCTATATAGGTTTTTTCTGAAATGGTTAATATTTCTAATTTGATAAAATATTTCATTTCACTAACTTTAAAATATACTGGCGAAGAGCCAAATTTTCAGCTTTTATATATATATATATATATATATATATATATATATATATATATATATATATATCCATTTTAGCTTAATTATACAGTTTAATTGCCAAAAACGTTTCTATTTCAAGTTATTCAGTCTAGGTAAACAGTTCTAATTCAAACAGTTCAATTCTGAATGAGTATAGTTTTTTTTACACTCAGTTAAAGATCAAAACAGTTCAATTAGAAACAATTCAATTTAAAATACAAAATCAGTTTCATTTCAAAGTAATCAGTTTAGCATAAGGTTGCAAAGGAAATGTCAAAGCAGTTCTATTTCAAGCAGTTCAGTTTAGCATGAATAGTCAGTTAAGTATTATTTTAACTATAGATATGAACCTATCAGGTGCTACCAATCCAGGCTAAAGTGGACCTGGGGACGATGAAAATGAAGGAGTACTCTGCATTCTCCCAAAAGCTCCAGCATTATTGGAACCTCACCATCAGACTGTTTAGTGTCATACCCAAGACGCTCGTCTGGCGGGTTCTTCCATCCACTTCAGCGATACTGTCAGTGTATTCTACAGCCCCCAGCCGACTTGGCAAAATCTGATATTAGAAGATCTGAAACCTCCGATGAATTCGACCGCAGAACGTCAGTGAGGATAAATCCTTCTCCATGTGGATGGTGGGCTTATTGAAATGATTATTTATACACATGTATCCTTCAGTAAATAAGAGGAACTTCCGGGGGAAAAAAAATCAATTTTTTATACTATTTTTTTTATAAATGTAAAAGTCAGCATTGTATGAGATGTGTTAGTACCAAAAGCTGTTTAAATCTCGCAAAAATATTTGATTTGAAACTTTATAAAATGCCGGAAAATCAAAGGAAAGGCTCTAATTTTGTACATAGGTTTTGCATTTTATTTCTGTTGGGTATGGTGTACAACATACTTGTAATCTATAAAAGAATGGGTGATGTGCACGGAGAAGCATTTTTAATGAAAAAAAAAAACTTCCTAAATTGACAAAGAATAGGTTTGCTTCACAGTCCCTTCGTCGAAAAGACAGTCCATAGAGTGGTAATACACAAAATTTCCGGTAAGGAAAAAATCCACCCGCAGCGGTCAGTAAAGAAGGCAATACGGAGACAATTCTCCGACACGAAATGGTGCAACTTTAAAGAACCTCATTTATTGATAAAACATCGTATATATATATATATATATACACGAGGTTTTATCAATAAATTACAAACTCACACACATATATAAAATTATTTTAAACACCCACATGAAACGAATATACTTACAAACATTAAACGTCCATCAGTTTCTTTCAGAGTCTAGTATTGCGTATTGTTTTTCAAAATATTTCTTCAAACAACAATTCCAAAGAGTTAAATGTATAAAAATTATAATTTTTTTCTTTTTTGAGTGAAATTTTTTATCCATACACGGACATATATAAGCATGTTTGATTAAATAATGAATACATATTTTGTTTATATAATCTAAATAAGAACCTTTCAAATCTCCAGATAAGTGTATTGGTTTCGGGTTGGAATTGGTGGATGAATTTACCGGAATTGTCCAGAGCGCTTTGGAACTATTGGTAGGCCAACATCAGCAGTTGCTTGCATGTGTAAAGAGTGTTTTTAAAGAGTCTTGACAGGTTTTTTTTTTTTGTTTTTGTTTTTGTTTTTATAACATAACAAAACTACACAAACACTGAGTTATCGATGAATTTAAAAACAGAATGCTATCAACAGAAATAGAATATTATCAAGAAATACGGAATATTAAAAAAAAATCTAAAGTCGCTATTTTCAAAATTAATTCTATTGATTTCTTTTAAAATTTTTTATATAAACGACTTCTACGATTTGTTGTAGCTTATCAATTTCGTGTACTATTATAGTGGTGTTTTCAACTAGAATTTTTCGAAACTTGGATTTGGGAATAGAATGGGTTTTAAGATGTTAGGCTATAGAGCTAGAATCATTAAGGTGGATTGTAAGCCGTCAAGAAATGAAACATGCTTAAATGAAAGACTGCTGCCTAACTACACATACAAACATATATATGTGAGTGTGTGTGTGTGTGTGTGTTTGTGTAAATATATACTTATATACAGTGTTTCAGAAAATTGATTTTTATTTCGTCATCTAATGGATTGGGTATTCTTTTTTAACTTGATCAAAAATTGGAACAGTATATAAAGAAACAAATTAGAATTTTATATATAATCTTTTATGATTATATTTTATCAGGCATTTGAATGACATTCACTTGAAAATAAAAGGTGTTTAAACATTAAACAGAGAAATTCGATTTGTTTTAAACTATGATGTTAAAATTTAAAGCTTTAGTTGAACGAGAACTCGTCAACGTATTAGATTATGAAACGATATCAATTTTTCTGAAAAAATACTTTTTACATTTCAATCTTTTAAACAATTTGTATATTAGCCGAAATAGAATTGGAAGTATTTAGTAGACAAAAAGAGATATGAGTAGGCTCATAAGGTACAAGTCCTCAAATTTCTAAGAAGAATATCTTTAAGACTAAAACAGGTATAAAAACTAAGCCCAAGGGAATTGTAAAATACAAAGTAAATTCTCATAAAGCAGAGATATAAATAAAAGAAAGAAAGATTGGAAATTATTAAAGTTAAAAGGAAAATAGAAATAGAAGAAACCAAGCCAAAGACAATTAGTGATTCAAAAATAGTGAGAGAAAATATAAAAATATATATGTATATAAATCAAACAAGTAGAAAATAATGCTTTTTCACGTCCACTGGTAATTTGTTCAGTCTGTATGCAGCAAAAGAGAACATAAATGTTCTGAATGAGATAGGAAGTTAGTAATAAAGTGAAGAACCCCCCCCACCCAAGAAGCAGTTAAAAAAAATCTTTGTTTTTATGTGACATTTATTAATGGTTTTCCCTTCAGCACCTCCTTCTCTTCTCGATATATTTTTCCTATAAGTAACGACAACGTCAAGATTCATAAAAATATGCGAGAGTGATAAAATTTAATTTGGGAGAGAGACAGAGACAGACCGACAAACAGAAAAAAAAAAAAAGAGAGAGGGATAGTTAGAGAGACATAATGACAGAGAAAAATGAAACATAAAAGAGGGAGAGAGATTGAGAGAAAGAGAGCGAGAACGAAAGTGAGAGAATAAGGAAGAAAGAAAATTTAAGAAAAAGAAAAAGAGAAAGAAAAACTTTAATGAAGAAAAAAAGCAAAAGAAAATGATGTAGAAAGTGAGAAAGAGAGAGAGAGAGTGTGTGTGTTTGTGTAAGAGCAAGTTAGACACAAAGAGAGAAAGTTTAAATGTAGGAGATAAAGAAAGAGAGAGGTAGAGAGAAAGAAAACATTGTTGGAGAAAAAGATGGTGGGAGAAGGTAATAATGAGAAAGAGGGTGGGAGTGAGTGAGAGAGAGATAGAAACGAATGTAAGACAAAAAGTGAAAGGAGAGGGAGAGAGAGAGAGATAGAGAGAGACTCTTAGGTAAAAAAAAAAAAAAAGTTCTGCAGTAAAAGAAAAAATAATTCTTAGACATTCAGGCATTGATTGCGTTTATACGAGTGCCTGTGGAATTTTTTTCTTGGTCTGATGTATTGTTGAGTCGTCCTCATTCAACATTGAAACAAAGAAAAATGAGCCGGCTGGAATTTCAGGGGAGAACAATGTTGGATCTTGACCAATACTTAGCAATAATTGTTCTAAAACAATTCTGTCTGTCTAATTCAATGTTCTCTTTATATTACTTCTTTCCTATGGTTTTATTGTTTTGGAAGATTTTTATACAAATATCAGTATGTCCATTTCTTTCTTTTCCTTTAACGCTAAAAAATTATCTATTGTATACTATTTTGTATATTTCTCGATGTAAACTTATACCAATATATCAATTATCAGTTTTCGATAGCAATACTTGAAATCATTTAACAGTTACCTACAAACTAATCACGAACAAATTATATATATATATATATATATATATATATATATATATATATAAGATTTATATATTTAATGCCATCGAATTTAATCTGAGACCCCTGGGTTTCATGGAGTTATAACGAAATAACAATCATCTGTCAGTTAACGAAATAAAATAAACTGAAGATCGAAAAATTCAGTCAAAAACCGTAGGGATTTTGTAGGAATCTTTTCTTGTGATTGTAAGTGCATGTGTGTGCGGGAATGTGTGTTTGTGTGTGTGCGTATGTGTGCTTGTTTTTGTGGGTTGTTGTTGCGTAATATTATGTGTGTATGTGAGAGTGGTAAATAGTGCATGTGTATATGAAGGTACATGAGCAGCGCGTTGTTTTTTACTGGATGTTAGTCGTCTGTGTATCTTATTTTGCTACATTATTGTCAGGAAAGATTCTTTATGTATTTCTGTATGAGTAGGTGATTTTAACATCATCATTGCAAGTAGAGGGAAATAACTAAAGATTTTATTTGTAAGCATATTTAAGCGGGTATAGTATAGTAGACCAGAATTACAATGAATATCTAGTGGTAGGGATATATTGTATTGCAATATACTATGGAATGTTGTACAATGTTGGTATTAAATTTAGGGAAGAGATTTGAGCTAGAATATTATAATAATAATAATAATAATAATAATAATTTGATGAAATGTTGCATATATATTAAATATACTATAATTATCTGAGATAGTACGTACATAATGAAAATAATGAAGGGGTTATAATGATAGTTATATACGATAAGGATTATAAATGAATAGCAAAGTATTGTCATTATGAAATTAAGGTAATAGATGGTTGGTTTCGGAGGTATGGGTAATGGCTGTGGGGGTTGTGATGGTTATTTTTAAGAGTTATATGGTTTGCGTTAACGTTAACGCAATTGTAGTAAAAGATAGAGTGTACGTGATAGATAAGATTAATGTACAGTGTTGAGGCCTATTATTAAGGCTCATCAAAATATAAATTTAACAGATAGTGTGGGTGTACAGATAAGGGTATAGGGGTTAATGGTAAAAGATGGTACATGTATTGTGGTGAGTATGATGATTGGTGGAGAAAATGGTACTTACGGTGCTTTAGATGCCGTGTGGTATCGTTTGATTTTTCTTTTAAATTGATGGAGGTGTTAGAAGGGTAATGTGTATGGGTCGAAGTGTGAGAGAAGGTGTTTGTTCTCGAGCCTACATTTTGAAAAAAAAATCTTATTATTTTATTTAGTTAGGTATTTTATGATGGGTAGGTTATGATGGCTAATATTTCGTAGAGGCAAAGGAGGCATTTGTTTGATGTTTTGTTGTAGGCAATTGCTAGCTTTAGTATCTCCAAGGTGATTGTAGGAGAGATGTTTGTCTTTTAGGTGTCATATGTAAGAGTATAAGGAGGTGTTGGATGAGTAGTTTCTATTTATGAAAGAAAGTTTATGGTTGTAAATTTTCTATTTTATGATGCCCTCTGTTGCACCGGTGTAATGTGACTAAATAAGATACACAGACGACTAACATCCAGTAAAAACAACACGCTGCGCATATATCTTCTCATACACATGCAATATCCACCACTCACACATACACACACAATAATACACAGCTAAAACCCACACAAACAAACAAACACGCATACGCACAAATTCAAGCACAAACATGATCTTACGATCACACGTAAAGATTTCTACAAAATCCCAACGGTTTTTTTTTTCTGTATTTTTCGATTTTCGATTCATTTTATTTCGTAAACTGGCAGATGATTGTTGTTTTGCAAGAACTTCATGAAACTCAGGGGTCGCAGACTAAATTCCATGCCATTAAATATATAAATATAATATATATCTATTTATCATTATTAATATATAATAGCTCTATCCCAGATATTGAGCACTCTTCATATCATATTGCACTTGATTCACCACAAACCTACAAACTGATTTTGTGAAAACCAACAGTGTTATAATATATATCATCATCATCATCATCATATCGTGATGGCAGCACGGATATCCCTGACCCTCTCTCGCCACTCCTCCCTATCGTTCATCGCCCTAGGTAGGTCTTCAGGACAACAACCTGTATCCTCACATAGCTGCTGAATGTACGTTCGAGCTGGTCATCCTGCTTTTGCGCGGCCATGTGTGGGGATCCATAAGAGTACATCTCTTATGAGTTCATCTCTGCTTCTCCAGCAGTGTCCTGCATGTCTGGTTCGTCTAACTTGAATAGTTTTCGTGGCAGGTGGCCGTAAAGTTTGTGTCTTGTGGGGTGTTGCTGCCAGGACTTGTTCAGGATTGCACGCAGCATTCTTGTGTAATTGCCATCTAGCTTCTTCTCCAGCCGTTTTGTTAGCGTCCATGTAGTGCATCCATATAGCAGTATCGATGTGACCGCTGCCTGGAAGAAACTGCATTTCATTTTATCGGTTAGGTCTGATTTCCATATAATCGATAGCCTATTGATAGCTGTCCATGCTTTCGTTAACCTCGTTTCGATGTCCTTTTACGCTGCTTCCTAGGTACGTGAATTTGTCTACTAGTTTAAGTGTGGTTCCTTCTAGAGTGGAGATGTCCCCCGTTTGGTTATAGCACATATATTCCGTTTTGTGTGCATTAACATGGAGGCCTATGTTTTGCTGCTCGTTCCAAACTATGCAGAAGTGTTTCGGTTTGGTCAGGTGTATTTGCCAGTATCGCTATGTCATCGGCGTAGTCGGCGTCGGTAATTGTTGTTGCGGGGTATCTTCTGCTTCTTCTCTTCGTCAGTTCGAAGCCATTCTCTTTGATTTTGTCAATCGATGTTCTAAGTATGTAGTCTAGACAAATGATAAAGAGGTACGGGGCCAGTGTGTCCCCTTGTAGTACTCCTACTACAATGTCAAAGTATTCTCTGTCTCCATCCAGTGATCGTACTTTTACTTTAGTGTTTCTATAGAGAATCGTTATTGCCGCTACGGTTTCTTTAGGTATGCCGTACGCTAGTAGGATTTGTTCCATCTTTCCTCTGTGAATGGAGTCGAAAATAGAGGCCGAATAACAACCGGTAAATCTCAGACTATGGACTCAGCTATTAGAAAGCATCTGTTAGCCATTAATATTTGCAGGAGCAATTATCAAGATGACTGTTTTTCTGTTCTACATAGAGCTAGGGATAAAGTCCAATTAAACATCTATATTACTTTAGATCGCCCCTCTCAATGTAGACAGAGAAACAGTCATATTTTACATATATTGGGGGACGTGTTCGGTATAGGTGTGACAATTTTTTCTCCACTGTCACCGCCAGTCTTCTTATGTTACAATAATTACTCGTTTTTACTGTTTTCCGGCGTTTTGTATGAATACAGCCGGACGAAAGGGCCCTCGCAATTTTATTTTTTAGAATTGTTTTCCCCCGCTTTTACTTATGATTCCTTTAATCCTTTGTCTGTATAATCTTTCGTGTAACTTTATTATATATATATATATAGCGTGTCTCAATATATTTGGGATACATATGACACCAAATAATTCTTTGTTTTTTTTTTCAGATTTGAAAATAGTATGTGATAACAACAGTTAATCCTTGATCACAACGCCTGGGACAAGAGAGGAAAAATATTTTGCGTCACTAATTATTTGGAGACAAAAAACATTCAAAACTGTACACGAAAAATTTCGCAGGAACTTTAACTTAACAATTATCCTAGAAAAGCCAAATTTATCGTTGGGTACTCAAATTTCATACCACACGGTCAGTAAATAATCTCCCCAAGAAGGCAGAAAATCCAATATCTGACAGATCTGAAGCTGACTGCAAGATGTCCTGACAATGTGGATGTGATGATAGATTTGGTCGAAGGAATCCGAAAAGGTGCAGAAGACATTCCCAAGAACCTGTTTTTTCTCATGCACTGTATTATAAAGTCACTCAATTTCTGCTCTCGTCGTCTGGTGTGACCTTTTTGAAGAGTGTGATTGCTTTTAAAGACTCAGATAAAGGTTGGTTCAGTGAGAGAAAAAGTAAGTATTTTAAAATGAATCGGTCTAAAAGTAGATTTCATTTCCATGTTATTTATTTTTCTTCTACATGTTTTTCAAGTGTGCTAACATTTTCATGGGGGGTTTCCTCGTGGTGTAATGGTTAAAGCGATAGACTGCGGAATCGTAGTACGCGAGTTCGTACTCCAGTCACGCTATTACGTTCACTTTCGGGCTAATACCCTTGGGAAAGGTATGAAACCCCTTATCTTCCCAGCTATGGGTTAAATAGTACCACAACTGTTCTTCTAGGAGAATGAAATTGGCATTAAATAACCTACAAAGGTTAATATGTCATTAAACAAAGAAACCAAACCAAACTAACATTTTCATCAGGAACATTAAAATCTTTCGTTGTCTTTAATTTATATAGTGGCCACTCTCTTGATAAGGCCGATGTTCCTTTTAACTCCAGGATTCTCGTCTGAGAGTTCCCATTGTCTGTGGCAGATTTTTGTCTCTGCAGGTGCTCTCTGTCTCTCTCTCTCTTTCCTTCTTCTTTTTCAGTTTATAGGCGCGTATTCTGTGTGACTGTGTGGATGTTCGTGTCCATACGTTCGTATACATATTTTCGTTTATTTTCCAAATAATCTATGCTACTTGAAATGCCATAGAGTTTGTATGTTTATCTCACTGGGTCATTGTGTTTGCCTGTGCGTGTGGGGAACCATACAATACGACTGACTACTATTCTTTGTTCCGGTGTGTGTGTGTGTGTGTGTCTATCGTTAAATTCTATTCAGTGTTGGTTTGAAATTTTTGCTGAAGTTTTTTTTTTTTTTTTATATTTTAAGTAGTGAGTAGTCGTTATTCTAGTATATTAGCATTGTTCTGAACATACAACTACTGCATTTGTATAATATTTTGATACAAAGTTTTCTATTTTCTGGTAATTATTTATTAGTGCTGTGAAGAAATATCCTGGTTTATATATATGTATTCAACAAATATACATGTACATATATATGCATGCATACAGATATATACATTTATATATGTGTTAAAAAATAGACGAACGAAAGATATATATTTAATGCATTTGATGATATATTTTCATAATTTATCTATTTTAATTTGGCCTACACGTTTTAGCTTAAAATTTGCGAGTATACAAAAGCAGTCTATTAAAAATAATTTTTTAAGTATATGAATAAAAATAAAATGATCCTACTAAAAACATTTTTTCTTACAAGTCCAGATTAATAATCAAAACGAAATATTTCTGGATACAGTTAACACAGGGAAGATATATTAGAAATTGATTACGTCATGAAATTAAAATCTTTTTCGCGAATAGCAAATATTGGTTTTCGATTAGAGAACAAATTTTTAGCGGTTTACAGTTTTTAATTTCTCGAAAAAGTCTTATATTAAAAATGGATGTTGAAATATTTTAGCATCAGTTTGGATTGAGAAGGTGATATTTTATAAAAACACATGTCTTTGTATGATGGTGTCAAAATGTGTTATAGATCAACCTTCGATTATTCTGCGTTTATCTCTATCTTCAATACAAGCAAATATGGTAGAGTTATGAAAGTTAAATAAGTGGTTTGTTAAAATATGTGAAAACTAAGAGCTGCTTGTGTTTGCCTATTTAAAATCTTTTTTATGGCCATCATTTTTTCATCCACTTTCTAAGAAGTTTCCCATATATATAATTTGTTGAATCCTAGACAACAGATTTTGTATACCCCTTCGACGGAGAAAGAATTCTTATAGTTATTTTAGAATACCTGTTTAGTTGTTTTTGTTGCGCTAGTAACGGTTTTTATGCCTTAGTAGTTTCTTCAATGTCAGTAGTTGTGGGATGTTCAGTTAATATTATGTGTCTATTTATAGGTTTAATATATGAGCTACATTGGTAATTTTTATGATAGGATTTGTGTTTATGGATTTCACATATCTTATAAAAAAACAACCAAGTTGATATATATATATATATATATATATATATATATATATATATATATATATTAAACTATGTTTCTGCCATTTGGGACTTGTTTAAGTCGATATATGTTTAAGTTTATTAACCTCAATCGTAGTCTTTATCTATTAATCTAAAAGCCTCGGAATTTTTGGACTATATCTAATCTATCTGTCTATCTATCTAAATATCAATTCTATCACAGAATATTTTCTCCTTGGGATTCAACATAATTATTTCAACACATGCTGTATTATACGAAGTAATTAAGATGTCTTTATAAATAATGATAATTTCCACTTTTATCCCTTCCTATATCTTTCATATCCCCAATTTCTTGAAGACTTTGAGTTTAAGAAACGAGAACATACCGCAAGGAGCAAGGAAGTATATATGTCTCTATTCGTGCCATGATCTGTTATTCGAGACTCTAAAATATCAGAATGCAGATCAACATTTGTTTGGCACTAATTCGTAATGACATTTCACTGTCATCAATTTATCATATATATATATATATATATATATATATATATATATATTACAATATCATACGGTTGACACTATCTCAAATGGGTTAGAGGCAGACCAAATGGGGTATAATATAATGATTAATAAATTTATATTAGTTTTTATATGTATTTCATAGCATTGATGCTTGTCGGTGACCGCTGGTTTCATATCATCTTTACACGGCCATCATTAGATTAAATGTAACCAGTGGTCGCAGATAAGCTTCCATGCTACAAAAATATATATAAATACTAATATATATATATATATATATATATATATATATATATATGTCATCCACAGGCAGACTGTTTCGTTGTATCACAACTCTTCAGTCTGGCTAGACACGTAGGACACTTGAATCCAGGATCAAAACCCACCCAACTTTACGTTGAAGCTGGGATCGAAACCCACTCAACTTTACCGCTCAGCCAACAAGCATACCACGTCAGCTCGGGAACTATAAGGTATTAAGTAGTAGCGTTGGTTTGTTTTATACCTTACCGGATACCAGAGTGCATATTTCATTCGAAGAGTTTTGCATTATGCGAGCGGCAGTTGTAAATTCCTTCGCCAGAGTGCTCAACACCCATGGGGGAGCGTAAAGTGTCGATTCTAGATCACCCCTGTTACTCTAGCTCTTATTTTTAATTGTATAAGAAGAACTTTTACATCCATCATCACAAATTCAAAAATACAATTGAATATCTCTTTTGCACTTGTTCAAGTTTTCTTTGTGGTTCCCTGGCAACTGACTCTTCTACAAACAGCAAAACGATATTTTCTCTTCATATGTAGTTCATTTCAAAATATGAATTTGAGCTAGATGAAACACTTGTCTTAATTCTCACCAGAATATATTCTTTTAACTGCTTCATATCTATATCCGTGGAACTGATCAGAAATCCAAGCGTGTACGCACAAAACTACGTCGAACTTATTTGGGAATCGAATCTTATGTGTCTGATTTCGTAAAATTAAATTTCCTTTATATAATATAAATAAAAGAGTCGTTTACTTACAAAATTTTGTTTCAATTAAAACAGAAAATATTTAAAAAGATAGTGAGTAAAACACATTTGATATTTACAAAGATTATTTTTATCTTTTCACCGGGAAAGCTATTCGTTTTAATCATGTTAGGAGAAGGATTTTGTCGGCATCTGTTTCTGTTTTGGGTTGATTTTCGCGGGCATGAAATTAACTGTCAGGTTATTTTTACTTGTAACATTTTAATGAACACAGTCTGAAAAACTTAATTAAATCAACATTTTAAACCATGAAAATAAAACAAAACTATAAACATTGGTATGTTAAAATAAGTATCTACGAAAATTTGTTATTGCGTCCTATCAAACTGAAGGATCAATGACTCATTCTAAGAGAACATCCATTCCTACAAAATAGGAAGACTTTAAAAATATTGGTCCTCGGACTGAACCTCAAAAGCACTTAATCATGGGTCACAACACACAGAAAAACGGAGAACATATATATATATATATATATATATATATATATACACGAATACACACACACACTCACACACTTATATATGTCTATAAATCATGAGGATTTTAGTCATATATTTAACATATATTTCAAGATATTACTGCAACAGAACTACTATTCGTTTTTTCGTTGATCACGAGTCTGTATCAATTTACTCTGCTGATAAAATAATTGGTGAGAATTCTTACACAAATCCTGGCACTAAGTCTGGTGGTGGATATTTTATCAACAATTCAGGAGTACCAAGCAATCAAAATATTTGCTTATCAAATAATTAGTGTCCGGGAGTGACTGTGTTCAGTCACGTTTCTCCACCTTTTCTTTTTTCAATTTCCGGTTTTGGGAAATACATTTGAATAATTAAACTTCCCTTTTTCCTGACTTCTTTTCATATTACTCACGAAATAAGATGAACTGATTATTTAAAGAAAGTAAAAAAAGAAAAAAAGAAAGAAAATCAATTCTTACCTTTATTAAAACCAACCTTTTAGGGAAGGAACCATTCAAAAAATCAAACTATCAAAAATATTTTTCTTATTTTCTTATTCTGATTTTTTTTGTCAAGATATTTTGTTTATTAGAAAATCTAATCTTCCGTTATGCGTGTGTGTGTGTGTGTGTTTGGCAAAGGTCTTGGAATAATAAACTTAAAAGTTGATAGATATATTAATAAATAGGGACAATCAGTGTAATAAAAAAAAACCTGAGAAGTATATAAATTAGTAGATTGTTGTGGACCAGTAAAGGGTCCGGAAGAAAGACATAAACTCGGGTTTAGGTGAACAATGTATATTAACGAAAGTATAATACAACATAGTTAAAAAGGTGTTGAACGTCAGTCTGACTGCCAAAGAGTTAGGCTGGGATGAATTTTACCACCGTGATGAATATTCTTCCGGTATTAATAGCAATGGGAAGAGTTCATTACAGTCTGCAGGTTGGGTACCATAACATAGATACTTATCAGGCTTTATTACTAACGTGGAATATTTTGAAATAGTTTGATGCTTGTTATTTTGCGTCTCTTATATCACGTGACTGAAGCAGATCAAACAACGAAAGATATCCGCCGTCTGTAGTAGTATCGTAGATTTTAGTAGACTGACACTGGATGTGCCTGTGGTATAATGGTTACCGTCGTAGTAAATGGACACAGCGACACGAGTTCAAATCCTGGACGAGACTGATTACATTTCTCTTGGGAAAGGTACGTATCCTATTTTTCTCACTCCAGCTATGGGTAAATAGTACGGCAGACTAGGTTCTTCAGCCTTGGTGAGGCAACTAGTCAAGGAGAAAGAGAGCTCTGAACTGAAACCTGTTAAACTCCGCTTAAAAATTGACCTTGTGTCATAGCCTGCCTGAGCGGAGAGGTTGGTAAATATAGATACTTTGTGCTTTCTTGAGAGACTTAAAAGCCACAACGATGTACGTGCGTCGTCGGCTCATTCTGGCATGTACCATTCACGAGATACGAACTAGGACATAACGCTGCGAAAGGTGCCCGTGGTGTAATGGTTATTGTCGCAGGATATGGACACGGCGACACGAGTTCAAATCCTGGACCTGACTGATTGCATTTCACATAGCACTAATGCCTTGGGAAAGGTATGAATCCAATTATTCTCCCTCCAGCTATGGGTAAATAGTAGGGCAGACTAGGTTCTTCAGCCTTGGTGAGGCAACTAGTCTCGGAGAAGGAAAACTCAGAATTCAAACCTGTTAAACTCCGCTTAAAAATTGACCTTGCGTCATATCCTGCCCGAGCGGAGGGGTTGGTAAATATGATAAGGCTGCGAAAGCAAACAAAAACATTCGTTGTGTGAAAGGTGAAGCCGCAGTGAATCATAGGGGAGTAGAAAAAATACTGAAGAAATTTTGCTCAGGCTGCAAGAACCTCGATGATCAGGCAAATTCAAGAAAGCCTAAAAGTGTGATAAAGTGTTATTCAAAGCTTAGAGGCAATTCTGGTGTGTAATTGTCAGAAGGTTTAAGGTGAGCTCATCATCTCTGTCCAATGTTGGTTGTCACTAGATCAACAAAAATCATCCGAGGTTGCTAAATAGTACCTAACATTACAAACATATTGCAAAACAATTGACTCACGTTGAGCCAAACGTTGGTAGATAATAAATTATAACATTTATTTTTAGATTTAATTAACTAGTTGTTGTATCATAGTAAGGAAGAGATACAGAGTGAAATAAAGAGTTAATAGTATATTATCTGAAGTGGTACAGTCCAGCAAATATAAGTCTAACGCTGTGTGTGTTACGTCCGAAGTTGGTCTTACTATTAAGATCTTGCAGAAACCCCTGTGCTTAAGAAACACGTTGTCTTTTATACCTTCGGAAGCCACGTGTATACTATCAACCTAATCTCTTTGTATTTGAATAACATTTTGATCGATAGTCCTAATATGTTATTCAAGACAAGGACGTTGCTCACTTGATGTTATAGTTAACAAGCAAGATAAGTCTAGCATTATAAGTGAGTTCGATTCTCAGTGGGTGTCTCATACCTTTGCTTTGTACCACAAGTAAGCTTAATAAATAACTATTTAGCATATAGATTATATTTCATCAGGGATTTTTTCTTTACATTACCAGTTTTGTTTTTATTCCTGTTATATTAATATTTGATATTCACTGAAAATGCATGTACTGAACTCATAAAATAAATGTACCTTGTTTTATTAAAGATATGAATTAGTTGTAAATAGAGTACTGAAGGTGGGAATGCTAGTCTTAATCAATATATATATATATATATATATATTGATTTAGGCTAGTACTCACATCTTCAAAACTATATATATATATATATATATATATATATATATATATATTAGATGCAAACCCCTCCGAATGAGAAGGATGTGACACACGGTCAATGTTTAAAAAAGATTTACATGTTTAAATTCAGATATTTACTTCTACATTAGTTGCCATATGAATGTTAAAACATTGATATTCCCCTGGTACTTAACCATAGCTGGAGGGAGCATCGATAGATACATAACTTTCTCAAGAGTATTACCGCTATACGATAGGCAAACAACCTCGTCCAGGATTTGAACTTGAGTCGCAGAGCCCATTTCCTATAACGGTAACCATTTCACTAAGAATGCTCAATCAATAAGTATATATTAACAGCAAATCATCACGAATGGGAGGTAGGTGGCCGTACAGATGTGTTTTTTTAGGGATGTTGATACCAGGATTTTTTTCAATATTCTTGTGCTGTTCCCGTCTAGTTTTTTCTCAATAAACGTAATCAGCGTCTATGTGGTTCATCCCTATAGTAGAATTGACACGACTGTTGCTAGGAAAAAAATGTGTTTTATTTTATCGGAAAAGTCTTACTTCTATATGATCGGTAACCTATCGGTAGCAGACCATGAATTCGCAAGTCGAATTTTTATATCACTTTTAGTAGATAAAATGTGGCTTCCGTGATACGTGAACTTGTTCCCTAGTTTTAGAGAAACACCATTTAGAACGGAAATGTCTCGTTTTCAATCAAAACATATGTACTCCGTTTTGTTCACATTGACATGGAGAATATTCAGCAGGCATTCGGCTTGAGTTGGTGTATTTGCCAGAAGCGCTATACTATCGGCGTAATCTGCGTCCGTAATAGTTTGTGCGGGGTATCGTCTGCTTCTTGCATTTTTTAGTTTAAAGCCATTTTCATCACATATTTCGATCCTTTGTTAACAATTTATGTGTAAAATATGAATAAAAGAAATTATTCCTATCTACCATTTGTTAGCAGGCAGTTTTATAACCTGACGTATTCATATCTACCTCACCGTAGTATAATGGCTAAAGTGCTGGATCCTATCATTAAAGGAAGCAAGTCTCAATTCCTGTTACGCGATTACAATCAATTTGGTATAGTAACTAATAAATCTTTATTAACTAATTATAGCTTTATCTTAGTATCCCAAACAGAATAGCCCAGTTGGCTGGGGATGTAGAATACAACAATGCTTCTCTGCAGAAGGGTAAGACGCCCTCAACGAGTATCCTAGATATGACACTAAACAATTTGTTGGTGAGCCTCCAGTAATACTGGAGCTTTGGGGAATGCGGAGTACTACTTGATTGCCATTGCTGCTGGGTACGTTATGTCCCGAGTGGTGGCACTTGATATGGTTCTATCTAAAGATCAAATAGAACTATTTGACATTCATACAGATTTCAAAAAAATGACTTGAAGTAAACTGAATTGTTTGAAATAGAACTGCTTTATTATTCAACCAAGTGTTAACAAATGACATCTTTTCAATTGAATGGTTTGTAATTTATATCAATACTAGGAACCTTTTAACTTTCTTGATTTATGTTAAATTGAACTGTTAGAAATAGAATTGTTTTATTCTTTAACTGTGTGTATCCACAAAACGTGTTTACGAATTATATATATGCCAAAAAATGTTGGGAAATAAATAACCAAATATCATTGATATGTGATAAAACCAAATCAAGCCAGATAGAAATAATCTGCACACAGTTAGATGGTATCAAGTATTCTTATATAATGCAAATAATTTTCAAAGAGATCTATTTTACCCTAACAAGTATGACTACGCACTGTGAAAGTTAAATAAGGACTTGTAGCAATGAAGGTTTGGTTTGGTTTTAAGGCATATCAATCATTGCAGTTTTTTTTTTTTTATACATGTAAACAGTTCTATATCCACCAATTCAGTTTAACATAAGTACACAGCTTAAATATCAAAATAGGTCTATTTCAAACATTTCAGTTTAGCATAAGAACACTGTTTAGTTCTATTTGACCCATACATAGGACCCTATCAGGTGCAACCAGTTTGGGTCTGAATGGACCTGGGAGAAATGACAATAAAGGGGTACTCCGCGATCCCGAAAGTTCTAGCATTACTGATGCCCCACCATCAGATTGTTTAGTGTCATATCCAGGACACCATTTGGGGAGTTTTACCCCTTTGGAGAAATAGAGTCGGTGTATTCTCTAGCC
Source organism: Sepioteuthis lessoniana (assembly GCA_963585895.1). Taxonomy (NCBI): domain Eukaryota; kingdom Metazoa; phylum Mollusca; class Cephalopoda; order Myopsida; family Loliginidae; genus Sepioteuthis; species Sepioteuthis lessoniana. The sequence goes on along the minus strand of OY757924.1, from coordinate 64,429,408 downwards.
CCAGGTACTATTTACCAACCCCTCCGCTCGGGCAGGATATGACACAAGGTCAATTTTTAAGCGGAGTTTAACAGGTTTGAATTCAGAGTTTTCCTTCTCCTAGACTAGTTGCCTCACCAAGGCTGAAGAACCTAGTCCGTCCTACTATTTACCCATAGCTGGAGGGAGAATAAGGGGGTTCATACTTTTCCCAAGGGTATTTGCCCGAAAGTGAACGTAATAGCGCGACTGGAGTACGAACTCGCGTACTACGATTCCGCAGTGCATCGCTTTAACCATTACACCACGAGGACACCCCATTCTCTAGCCCCAGGTAACCGGGCCCAGCAATGAAGAAGTGATTCCATGCTCACCGATTCTCCAGAACAGGATCTGTAGCACTGGATACGGTTTAATATCATACTCAGAATATCCATTTTTGTGGGATCTTACACATCGCCAGAGGGTCACTCAGTCTATACTAAACCCCAACGACAGGGCGAATGATAATTTATATAATATAGTTTCAGTCAACTGATAATATTACTTTGTTTCAAGAGTCCAGTCGACTTTGGATGTATAATACACTGACTATATATCTGCCGAGATGTAATACCCCCTCAACGAGTGTCCTGTTTATGACACTAAAGATAATGCTCGTGAGGCTCAAGAAATAGTGAAGCTCAGGGGAAGTCGAGTACCCATTCATTGCCATTGCTTCCAGGTCCGCTCTGGCTCGGAATGAGAGCACCTGACACAAATGTTTGATATTTCAACTGAGAGTAAATAAATGACTATTGCGGAATTTAAATGTTAGAAATATAACTGTTTTTACATTTATCTGTGTGTAAACGAATGGCTGATGTTTGATTGAATTGTCCGTGATATATTTCAACACTTGGAACTATCTAACATTATTGTCATGCTGAAATAGAATTGTTTGATCATCTAACTATTTAACTATTTGATAGAAATAGGTGAAACCATTTAATAGTGGGGAAAATAGCTCAGACTCCTTTAAAAACTTATCTACAAAACGTGTTTAGAAATGGTAACTTTGATATGTATAAAAAAAGAGTTGGCATTAAATAATCTACCATAAATGATATACCATAAAACCAAATTAAAACTTCGTTTAAAACTACAGTTTTGTGTAACAATTCATAGTATATATAATTTACATACTTTGAGATGTTATCAAGTTTTCCACACTCTCAGCTATAATTCTATTCAGTGATTATCATTTATTTGCAGTTAAATGATTTCATCTATCTCTGTCAAATTTTAGTTGAGTGTACATAGCCTAGTGGTTATCGTGCGAGGCTGCAACCTTGCCATAAAAAAAGTTCGAACTCCAGTTACGCAATTATGTTCCCTTTTGATATAATCCTCTGGGGAAAAGGATAAACCCTCTTATTCACCACCCAGCTATAACTTAAAGAGAGTTACGTTTGCTTGTTGGTTGGTTGTTTAAGTTTTATTGCATATTAACCTTTGTAGTTTATTTAGTTGGTTGGTTGTTTTTTTGTTGGTTTTTTTTGGCATATCAACCTCTGTAGGTTATTTAGTTGGTTGGTTGGTTGGGTTTTATGGCATATCAACCTTTGTAGGTTATTTAGTTGGTTGGTTGGGTTTTATGGCATATCAACCTTTGTAGGTTATTTAGTTGGTTGTTTTTTTTTGTTGTTTTTTTTTTGGCATATCAACCGTTGTAGGTTATTTAGTTGGTTGGGTTTTTATGGCATATCAACTTTATGTAAATAATCAGTTCTATTTAAAACAATTCAGTTTAGCATGATTACAGAGTTTAATTTTCAAAAACATTTCTATTTCAAACTATTCAAACAGTTTTACATAACAATTCAGTTTAGTGTAAGTATAGTTTCAATGTCAAAATCAGTCCAATTTCAAACAATTCAAGTTAGCATAAGTACGCAGTTTAAATGTAAGTCCAGTTTAATTGTGAAAAAACATTTCTACTTCTAAATATTCAGTTTAGTCAAGCAGTTCTAATTCAGCTAATTCAGTTTAGTATGAGTACAGATTGTGTTTAAACCCAGTTAAATGTCAAAACAGTTCTATGTTAATTCAGTTTAGTGTAAATGCAGTTTCATTGTAGGTTATTTAACGCCACATCCATGTTTATGTAAATAATCAGTTCTATTTCAAAGAATTCAAGTTAGCTAAGCACGCAGTTTAAATTTAAGTACAGTTTAATTGCCAAAAACATTTCTATTTCAGGCTACTCAGTTTAGTCAAGCAGTTCTAATTCAGCTTATTCAGTTTACTATGAGTACAGATTTTATTTACTCACAGTTAAATGTTAAAACAGTTCTATATTAAACAAATCAGTTTGGTGTAAGAACAGTTTCAATGTCAAAAGACAGTTCTATTTCAAATAATTCAGTTAAGCATAAGCACGAAATTTAAATGTAAGTATGTGTTTCAGTTTAGCATTTGTACGCATTTTAAATGTAAGTACGGTTTAATTGTCAAAACCATTTCTATTTCAAGCTATCCAGTTTAGTCAAACAATGCAGTTTAGCATAAGTATGCTGTTAGTTCTATTTAACCCATTAATAGAGCCCTTATCAGGTGCTACCACACTGGGCCAGAGGGGACCAAGGAGCAATGGCAAAAAGGGGTGGTGCCGTCAGTGTAATCTACAACCGACTGGGCAATACACAGAGTTAAATATCAAAACAGTTTTATTCCAGATAATTCAGTTTAGCATAAGTACACAGTTTAGACGTCAGAACAGTTCTATTTCGAGCAATTCAGTATAGCATATGTACGCAGTTTAGGTATCAAAACAGTCCTATTTTAAACAATTTAATTTAGCATAAATACACAATTTAAATGCTATAATCAGTATTGTGAGGGAAGTACGGTTTAGTTCTTTTAAACCCTTCGGTAGGACTCTTATCAGGTGCTACCCACCCCCGGTCAGAGTGGACCTGGGAGCGATGGCAATAAAGGAGTACTCTGCATTCCCCAAAGCTCCAGCATTACTGGAAATTTACCTTCGGATTGTTTAGTGTCATATCATGGACACTCTTTGGTGGGGGGTCTTACCCCTTTGCAGAAAAGCTGTCGGTGTATTCTGCAGCCCCTGCTGACTGGGCAAGAGAGATATGTTTGTTCTTCTAAAAATATGGCTTTGGTATTAAATAACCGAAGTACTTCCATATGTTTTTAAGCAAAGAAACCAACCGCGTCCATTGTAAATTTTTCAACAGATCTTTTTGACCCATTGATTGGACCCAGACACTCCAGAAAAAGCCGATCTGGGAGTAATCTCAATGAAAGCGAATTACACCCAGGGCTCCAAACCTTGAGCTTCCACTCGATATTCTGTTAAGTGCTATAGAGCAAGCACATCCTAGGTGTATATGCGCAATAAACGTAACGAGTACCCCTTTACAAAAACTGAATCCGCTCCTCACGCTCAAACCTGGACAAAGCTGTTTGTATTTCATTTAAAGCTAATGCCCTTAGTTAAGGAAGGGATCCATCTCTTCCTCAAAATAATGTTTAACGGTAAAAAAAAAAGACGTTTTCGCTAGCTAGACTAAGGTGACTTGTCTAAGAGAAGTAAATATCTGAATTCAAATAAGCTTTATTCCGCTTAAAATGGCCTTGTGTCATATCATAATCATGATGGAGTTGTTTAATAAACCGATTTTCGGAGGCTGATAGTCTGGTTTCTGTGTAAACGATGCATAAAGGTATTTTAAGATCTGCCTAATTTTGTCGGAGTCAGTACTTGTACGATATTAAGTGTGTTTCACTGTTCATATCGATCACGGTAAGTGATATATTTCACTGTGCTTAATCATGATTTCAAATCCCATCAGATTATATACTGTTTAAAACTGTTGATCGCTAACAGTATGGTTGCTTTTATGAAACTTGATAGATACCTATATTAATCATAAAAAAAATCTCTTCGTCAACGTGTTTTTCTTATGCAAAAAATACTGAAAAGAATCAAAAAGTGATTTCCATTATCACAAAACAATCAGTATTTCATAATATTATTGCAATATAACATGTCTTTTGAAAAGGTCGGTGACTTAACAAACACATTTCTTTTATGTGTGCCTTGCTTACCAATGTAGTGGGTAGCTTTTTATCGAGTCTTCAGTGTTGTCTCATCTGTCGTATCTGAATGCCATAACTCAATGCTAACATTGAGTGAAGAATAATAATTTGGACACTTGTAAAAGAAAAAAAAAACAAAGTATAGTTTAACGTCTCATCGTGGTTTACAATGCAAAAACAATTCCCGACGAATTAACAAGAACATTTTATTGCTTGAGTAAACATAATTGTATGGATACAAAAATGATATGAAATGCTAAACGGGTTATTTAACACGATATGTGGAGAAATGTCTTCCATTGGTTGAAATGTACCTTTTCTATAAGTATAAACTTTTAACTATAGAAATTTTCAATGAAGACTAACATGTTTTCGAAAGGCTGTTGTGTGCGAAACAATATAAGGTTATTGAGGGCACGAGGCCTTTGTCCATGTGAATGGAAACGCGCACACTCGTGCTTTCTTGTTGTCGAAGCCAAAGAGAATACTGACTTGTGTACGCTCACGTTATATGCTACTTAGGCAAGGTACCTCCAGTTGCCATCAGCGGTACTATTTGAGAGATATGGAATGTCATGACCTTTTGTGTATCAGGGCACCATATGTCAGAACTCATTGACAAGCAAGGGAGCTAAAACCTACACCAGATGAAAAGAATAGAATTTATAAATAGTTTCTAATTATTTCTGAGTATGTGATTATACGTCCGTGAAACAATTTTATTATATTCATCATCAAAGCGTACCTATACACGGATTACTTTGACTCTCGCGACCCACCTCAATTGGCCATCACTCTTCAAATGCAATTCAGACGGTAACCAGTATCAGCACAGAGTTGAAGTTCGCCCTTACTTCCATAACAGAGCAGATTTTTGCTACAGAGTCGTGCCTAATAGATCTAATAAAAAATATTTGGTAAGGATTTTAGAAGATTGGCGTAGTACAGTGGCAAATCGAAAATAAATGTTTGTTTTTTATTCTTTATCATTGAAATGAATAGAAAATAGGAAAAACAGAATGTCTTTCTAAGAAGCCCAAATGATTATCAAATTTCTGGGTAGTAAAAAAAATACAAAAACATGAAATTGATTTTTCTAACCACAGAAAGAAAGAAAGAAAGAAGGAAGGAAAGGAAAGCTAAAATCGGAGACAGCTAGTTAAAACAATGGCAGAGCAGGAAATAGTGCCACGAAGGGGGCAACGAAATACAGGGCCGATTATTTATGGGAAAAATCAAACTTTGAGAAATGGAAACTTTTTATTCAATTTTTTAAGTGAGTGATCTGAAGGATATGGCATATGAATCACGTGATGAGAGAAGACCGCCCCCAGCGGATAGAAGGGCACAGAGAGCCCTCATGATGGTAGGAGGAAGGGAGTCTGCACCCCATTGTAGGACGCAACAAATCTCCTCTTCTGGTGGCAGGCTCAGGGATTCATTGTTAGAGTGGCAGAGACCAACGGTGAATAGAATTAATTGAGGAAGATTAATTAAGGAGAAGGCCGTTGATGACACACGCCTACTTGAAAATAAAAGAAACAAGTATGTAAACACAGTTTTTGCCGAAAAGTGACAGAGTTGATGATTAGCTTCAGCGTTGAGTAGTTGCGGAATTGAGATAGAAGAAGGAAGGAGCCTCTGTAAAATGAGCCTTGCACCAGATTCGGAGACAACCAGAATTTCTCATATCTCTGTTGTTCCAACAAGATGAAGATAAGAAATAACGTAACATATTGAGAATAACCGGGCTGTTGGCCTAATGAGTAAAGTGTTCACCAATGGTCCGGGAAACCAGAGTTCAATCCCTGGTCAAGTCATGCCAAGGTCTCAAAAAGGTACTTGATGCCACCTTGCTTAACACACAGCATTATAATGTATGGACCAAAGGTAAAGTGGTGCAATCCAGGGAATTGAGTAGCGCCCTCCCCTATTCCTCTGTGTTGTAGCTATTGAAACGGGAGCCTTCGGGTCACCCTTGACTAAGGTCATCAATTTAATTTTTTATTGAGAATACTTACTGGGTCTACGTGAGGAAGACTGACTGCTGCAAGATAGGGGCTATATACCGACACATTCTGCTTCGTATTTACGGGAATGGAATATCTAAATAGCAACATTTGTTTTTTTAACTGTTACTTGTCATTTTTTTCTGACTAAAGACATTATTATTTTATTATACAGTTCCCTGTCTATCATTTTCTGGACTTCAACTTCTTAATTCTATTTTTATTTTTTATCATCGAATGATCAGCAGGTCTGGTTATTTCAACTTTCGGCGTAAACGGTGGATTCAGCTGTCTGGATCGAAACGTTCACAACGTGGACGGACGGATGGTTCGGTTGAGATTAGCCCGCCCACCTGGGAAGGTCAGATGTCGTAGGTCGAGTTTGCGGCTGGGTGACACTCCGACTGTGGCCAACATATCTAACTATTGAAGGATGTTGCTTCCAAGATTTTTTCCATGTTAGAATGGAGCATCCTTGTATAGTTCTCATCTAGCTTTTCATCCAAGCGTTTTGCAAGAGTCCAAGTGTCGCAATTTTACTGTTGTACGAAATCTTTGTCTGCCCTCAAGATATGACTGAAATGTTTGATGTAGAATCACTAATTTTGATATGTACTCACATTTTCTCTAGGGAAAATGTGGTTATAATTGTGAGACTGTCGATAATAAAAAAACGTTGGCGACCTTAGTCAAAGGTGACCGAAGGCTTCCTTTTCAATAGCTACCAAACAAAAGTGTACGGGAGGACGCTACACCATTACTCTACAATAATTAGGTTGAAGCTATAATTTTCTAAGACAGAACTAATCTTATAATATTCAAAATTAAAAATCAAAAATAGAATAAAACAATTAATTATCTCTTTTATTCAACTGATAATGTACATTTAATTAATCATGAACAGTTAGGTCAATAGATAGTTTTTGTTTGTTTGTTTTTTTCAGGCTGGATTATGCAATAATTGCACATTCATTAAATTTCTGCGAATGTATCGATCTGGACAAAAATTCTGAAAATCTAGATGTTGACTTATACAGTAGAGCTAAAAATCACATCTTTGACGCAGGTTCGCCTACCAGACTTAAATGTTTGGGTTTTAGCCATGTCGTATAATCGAGCACTGCTTTTAGAGAGATTTTTAAGCGTGAAACATGTCGACTTATTAGATCCAATTTAATGTATTTATTTTCGAAGTACGGCTAACTAGACGGAGAAAGTGTTTTGATCGAGACATATTGTCATTTGCTTGAATATGAAAAAAAATGATCCACAACAAACCTTTTCCCCAAGCCATATATATCTGATCAGGATATATAAAAATAATTAGGAAATATACGATGTTTTTGTAACAATTAAAATCATGCTGTGCAAAAGTCCTAATTCACTGCAAAGACTATTAAACCTTTCAGCTATGTGCTTCTGAGCCTTAATTGTCCCTCTTTTAGTCAATTGTATACCTGTAAACCAGTGCTATGTTTTGGAAAAAAATAAAAGTACTGCCGGTATATATCGGTGTTATGGGATTTCAATGTTAAATCAAAGGCGATTCACTTCCTGACCTCTGATAAGAAATAAAAGGCTATTTCAGAAAAAAATAATGCCTACCCGTAACTGATTAAATTTAATGGCATGTCAATCTGTCTTGGGATATCTTATGCCTGCAATTTAAAGAAGAGCGTTAAGTGTATGATCCTATTAATATGTTTTGCGCATTTATCTCTGAAAAGGATCGTTTAGACACACGGTCATATCATAAAACTAATGGTTTTTAAAATTATCTATTTGTCTGAGACATTAGACCTTAATTGGTATAAGCAATCTGAATAAAACGGGAGTCGGGATTAATAGCCAGGAAGAGGTGCTCCATACTACCCAGAGCATCACCATAAAAAGTAATTCAGTATCATACTCGGGATACCTTTTTTTGGGGGGGATGTCTAACCCCCCTAAAGTGGTTTCAGTCAGCAAATTCTAAATACCGCCAGCAGGGCGAAGTGAATTATAATAATAGTAATAATAAATCAAAATGTAATCCCACCCTCAAAAAATGAAAATGATCTAGCCCCAATACTTAATTGTAAAACAATTAGTCTGACCAAATATGAAATGAATAAACTATTCACTTAAAGATTATAGATAATTGGAAAGTCGTTTATCAGGAAAATTCAAGCTTTACTATCTCTAATTTTATCGATGGATTAAGTAAAGTTGACGACTATAGTCCAGGGTGACCACAAGGCTCCCTTTTTAATAGCTACTACATCGAGATGAAGGGAAGGGTGCTCCTCCTTTCCCTGGATTGTTCCACTTTACCATTGACCCTTACCTTATAAGGCTGAGTGTTAAGCAAGACGGCATCAAGTACCCTTTTTTGAGTGTTTGGTATGACTCGACCTAGGATTGAACCCAAGTCTGCTTCGCCATTGGCGAACATTCAAACCATTATGCCTATAGTGTGTCAATTTGAAGGTGGAGTTTTGTGATCTTTATTTGAATTTAGAATCCTACGGTCAAAAATGGGAAAAAATGTAAAAAGTTTATCTGGAAAATATAATGAAAGTAGAAACCAAAAAGTTTTATCTAATAAATATATAAAATTAGAAATAAAAGGTTTTGTAAACTCTGAAAAAGGTGCAACTTAATTATCTTAAAGGTTTAAGTATCACTCTTTTTATTTTTACTTTTTATTTTTTGTGATCAGCTGGAAGATCTTCCTCTGAAGAATACCAGGACATATACGTGACGAGAGCACAGGAAGTGATAAACATCTGGGCCTTATATAGCCACATTATAATACCCATCAAAAATGTCTTATCAGTATCACATTCAATGAGGAACTTAGATAATAGATTTGAGGGTTATAATTGCCAGGTGCTCCTCTGATATGGGGGTACCAGCTGGAATCTTGGAAATGTTAGCAGTTCTAATATCACATAGAGAAACTAACAAAGCAGCAACTCAACGATGATACACCAACGGAAAAAGGGTCAAGAGACGACAGCAGGAATGTACTTCACTGTAATTTTAAACGTAATGCTGCACAAATAAGGTGTTGAAAAAAGACGATAGAAATTTGGGCAAAATCAACCTAATCTAATGCCAGACACAACTTAAATGATTTTAAAGAAAGATTGGTCCTGGTTTTGATATTCTAGAAATACATGGACATCTAAGTCGTGAAGAATGGGAACATACAAGAATTGAAATATTAAATAGTGAAGTGAATAACTCCCAGAACGAGCTGAATCACAAAATACTGAAAGCCAAAATTCATCAGACACCATTACCACAAAACAAATGTTAAGACAGGAAGACAGAATAAATTTAGAATTCATAAAGAAAATCATGACAACAAGGAAGATTACATTACCATCTCTTGGGAACCAAGACTGGAAAAAATTGGGCTAGAAACCGAAAAGATACTCTGATTATTAAGAAAACATCAAAACAAGTAGCATCAATGAACTAAACGAGCTAATTTATGCAGGAGATAAACAAATCTGCCATAAAAATCAGTCGGACACCCGATGAGAAATACAAAACGGGGTGGAGAATTAGGCTAGAAAGACATATATAGAAAAAAGAAAAAAATAGCAAAAATATGATGGAAGAAAAATACGCAAAGTATATGAATGTGTGATAAGACCAAAACTAAACAGCAGACAAGTCTGGAAGTATAACTTGAACAGATAATTCAAAAGATATTCGCAAATGAAGGAAGGCTCATAAGATACCAGGACAGAATGAAACAATTCTAACAAACAAGGACATTCTAAAATAAGGAAAGAAAATTCTACTCCTAAGAAGGTAGAAATACAGGCCAAATCAACAATCAGATGTAGAGGAAGTAGAAGGATCTTGGAGAAAAATATTGGGAAAAAAATGACTGAAAGGCCGAATGGATAAATATGATAAAAAAGAATTAGAAGGACAAGAAAAAGGCCCTAAATCAGACATAACCCTGGAATCAGAATAGAACAAAATTGGAAAATGTCAGGTAATGATGGCATACATGGATTTTAGTTTTAAAAATCCATGTCAATTCATGAAATATTGGCTCTTCAACTGAGTAATTACCTAGAAGAAGCAAGTATACCCGAATGGATGACTAAACGGAAAAAAAACCTAATCCAGAAAGATACCCCACCAAAAAAAGAACTATACACAGTTAGTATAGACTGATAACGTGTCTACCTAATACTGACCGAAGGGATCAAAGTGATCTATTACTCACTTGTATGTCGTGGACTATTTCCGGAAGAACAGAAAAGATGCAGCAATGGAAAAAGAGGAACTGGTGACCCACATGAAAAGATGCATACATCCTCAATCAGACCAAAATGTAGAGGGAAAATGTGGCTGGGGTACGAGAAGAGAACCATTTGCCGAAACGGCGAATGAGACACATATCGAATTTACGATGTGAGTTACTTGCAAATTGAACGGAGAAACGACCCAACCCTTTTATCTGTTATTCCATTGTCATGTTTCCCCGGATGCAAAAACACTGAGAATAAGATAACAGGGACCCTGTTGCTTGAGGTGAATTGCTTTGGGTTTTGTTATTTTTTTGTGTGAAACCGCAACTCTCTCAGATGATTTTCTGTCAACGACATACAATCGCCGGTGACTATGTAACACTTGAAAACTTTCCAGTGATCTTTTACTTTTTTGGCCAATAAGATTGATTTAGTGCGGCAATAAATACATCTTATTTATTATTTCTTAAGAAAAAATCTAATAAAAAACAAGATTTAAATAAGTTACTGTTGAGTAATAAGTCATTTAGATGTGTGTGTATATATATATATATATATATATATATTGGAAGGTGTTTATTTTAAAAGGAAAATCTATATTAGCAACTTTTTTCTTGTGGGTCTGGCAACTTCTCGTAGCATCCAAATGGAATCACTTTTGTAATTTGACCCCATCACCGAGCAGAGATGGCTAAGTGTAATGTATGATAGTCAAATCAAAAGCACAGTGTTCACAGGTGGGCAGAATTTTGGCGTCGGTTTTAAAGCCTGTACGAAACGACCCCATGACACTATGTAAGCATGAGGCCACCCACACAAAAGAGGAACCAAGAAACAGTTCCTGTTTTTGAAAAGTTTTGTAATTGTCGGGAAGATTCAAGAGAGTTTTACCCCCAATCGATGGATATAAAAGCCGGTCTTATTAAGAGGTAAAGTAGGTTCCACTGAAAATTTTGTAAGTTCCTTCTGTTTCTTTATCTCTGCCACCTGGTTCGTGGAGACAATGAATACTATCAAATTAAGAAATAGAACATTGACATAGTGAACCTTCGGGTTGTCCTCGTGGTGTAATGGTTAAAGCGATGAACTGCGGAATCGTAGTACGCGAGTTCGTACTCCAGTCGCGCTATTACGTTCACTTTCGGGCAAATACCCTTGGGAAAGGTATGAACCCCCTTATTCTCCCTCCAGCTATGGGTAAATAGTTGGTGAGGCAACTAGTCTAGGAGAAGGAAAACTCTGAATTCAAACCTGTTAAACTCCGCTTAAAAATTGACCTTGTGTCATATCCTGCCCGAGCGGAGGGGTTGGTAAATAGTACCTTCAGAAATCAATGAGATGAAATATCAGCACCTTCGAAAAGAGACAAACAGCGAGGAAGAATGCAGTGGATCGACCCCGATTACGGGTAATGATGATACAAGATATATTTCCTCGGTGTCCATACATTTCCAGTAGTCGCTCAAGAGCATTAATGTCCCACAGTGATGGTGGATTTTCCATCAAACCAAAGAAAAAAGCCAAAAATTAACTAGAATAATTCAAGTAAAATTACTGCAGTATATGAAACTGATTATATTAAAATAATTGCTTACTCAGCTAAAATAATAAACTTATTTAATTTTAATTTTTATTTATACTAGCAAATAGTTTTATTTATATATTTGGAATTATTATTACAGTTATTTTGCTTTACTTGAGCAAGTTATTGCTTGTTTTATGAACTTAAACAAATGAAATAATATTATTTAACGTTAAAAGGAAAAGATACATTTTATATATTTAAAAAGATTCTTAGCCACTGACAATTTTTGGCAGCTGGCACCATAAAAACAATGCTAAGATATTTTCTTTTAAGAAGGTTAAGATTCAACAGTTCCATCGAGGGGAGGATGGGAAGCAAGGTCAATTTTTAAGCGGCGTGGAGCTAGTTTGAATATAATGTTTTCCTGGTTGCCTTACCAAGGCGAAAAAACCTTGTCTGCCCAAACTATTTACTGTATACTTGTGGAGAACAGATCTTTCCCAAATATTTATCCATATCTAGGAAGGATATATTTATGACTTTCCAAACAATATCAGCACAAATTTAAAAGTAAACAGACTCGTAGAGGATTTGAAGTCGGATCGCTGATTCCATTTTAAGAACATTAACCGTTACACCTAGCCCGACGCCATTGGTTATATTGGCATCCCGATGCTATGATATTTGTTTTATTCCACACCAAATCCCAAACTTAAAACGTCAGTGATATATGCATAGATTGTAAATTCGCCGTTGAAGAAAATTAATTCAATGAAAAACATAAGACAGAAAAAATCCGATAGAACTTTTGTAGACTTGCGGTTTAGTCATATTCAGAGTCTCTTGAATTAGTCAAAGGCGCCTTATCGTCTATTCACAAGCGCCATCTTATATGTTTAGTTATACGCTTGTATCATTTGTTTGTTTTTTTTTATGTTCTTTTTTAACTTGTGACCGACTTCAGTATTTTCCACAATGAGTCAAAACGCTATGTTACTTGCTATACGTATACTTTGCTGCTGTAAAGCGCACCTTAGCAAAAGAAAAAAAAATTCCCATTATTTACTCTCCACACATTGATTTTTTATCTCATTAGAGACAAAGTTGAGGGTTTGATGAAACATTGCAGAAATATGGTTAGAAAAAAATCTTTTTAGAACTGAGATAACCAGGTAAAATATTGGCTCATGTCCATCTAACCGAGTAGTATATATTTGTATAAGATCAAGATTCAAATAGCATTTTTGACGCCATTGAACTAAAATGCAAAGAAACTAGATTTTTTAATAGTCTAATTTAGCAGTCTTGAATAAAGAGATGATGTATTTCAAAGGGCTTAAAGCTGATCGTATAATTAGGTGTACTTATAAAATCTTTCTCCTATTTTTCTAGACATGGCAAGTAGGTCAAATTACCTATCTAATACGACACGATATCTTACAGTGCCGCGCGTCCTTTCGGCGGCGCTAAAATACGCAGACGGTACCATTAAAAGAGTGGTATCCCCCCAAATGGTCGTGATTATGACACTAAACTACATCTGTCAGGCTCCAGTTCTCCAGATTTCAAGACCGTGGTATGCTTCTGCATTGCCATTACCTCCTAATCCACTTTGACCGTGAGCAATAGTGCCTATAAAATACCATCTATGTTTTGAATAGATCTGTTTGTAGCAGAAAAAATAATTTCAAATTTTATTGTCTGGCACAGGAATTGAAGTTTTGATTTATATTTTCGTCCAGTGATGATGATTCATGCCATTCTGCTCAGGTGATCTGCCCGGGCAATATGAAAGACTGCGCAAACGCTCTATCAGTCTCTTCCTCATTCATTCTCGCAGCAGAACAGACCAACTTTGAAGAGAAGAGCACATTCAATATTTGGACCATTGTTTTCTCTAGAAGATCATTCCTTTATCATTTATGCATTCATTCTAGACGAACTAGTCATCGAAGATTCAAGTTGGATGCTCTATTCCTAATCTAACATCCGTAACTGCTTTCTTCCCTTTGTACGACTCACAGTACAGGGTTATCTCTCATTTTGACATTAAAGTTTTTTGAACTCATCAATATTCTTGTACAATCATTTGTTTTACTCCTTTCTTAATGTAACAAGGCAAGACAACCAAATTTGCCTTGTTACTAAATGTTTAGAAATTACTCGTTTTCAACAGAACAATGTATAGAGTTACTCAATATACATTTAACCCATTTGACTACTAATAACCCTACTAATGATAGTGTTGAGTACTTTCTTCTTTCAGATCTGAAAATAGAATTCTATAACAGACATTAATCCTTGATAAGAATGTCTTGGACAAAAAAAGAAAAATATTTTGCGTCACTACTTATTCCGGGACACAATCAATCCAAACTCTCTCTAAATTGATACAACCCATTAATATGATAGTAAAAAAAAATTACATGTCCTGGAAGCTGATATGATAATATTTCTAAAATATTCATTGATTTGATGTCTCTAGCTCAACGGATGCATTTTTACAGGACTTATTCCAAGTGACCACCATTGTGCTTGTCTCAGTAATAGATCATAATTATATCAATGCATTGCATCTATTCTGAGACACTTTACAAAAAGCAAAAGTAAAAATAACAACAAAAAAGACGTCAATTAACAACGACACTAAAAAGTAGATATAAAGCCCAATTAATACCCACCTCAATCACGGAGGCATGGAATAATCCGAGATAGTTTAGCATGTCGTTAAAAAACAATCGGTCAATCTATCAGATGTTTGCTCAGCGAATATCATAATATGCACAGTTTTCTCTAAAATGAAGAAGGAGTACTTGTAGCGTGGTGGATAATGTGCCTAACTGATGTCATAGTAAACAAGTTCGATACCCAGTCTTGGTACGGCGTTCACTTTCGAACTTGATAACCTTAGGAAAGGCATCAACCCCACTGCAACTATGAAGCAAATAGTACCATTATTATTCTTCTGAAAAGATGAATTCGGCTTTAAATAACCATCAGAGATTGATGTGCTATAAAAGGAAAAAAAATAAAGTTACAGATAACATCAAACTCAATTATATATTATTATGGCGATTGTTCATATCGCTTGAAAAAAATTGTTTCTTTTACAGAGAGTAAGCTTTAGCTGAATTGAATGAAAAACAGGAATCCTATAAAAAAAATATCTCCTTCGGCTACTAACATATCTTCTTTGATTTTATTTTGAAAACGTTTTGGCACTCTTAAGCATGAACCTTCTTTGGGAGCCAATCGTTATCAATTATCACCACCATGAAGTCGTGCTGATAGCATGGGCTCTTTTGATTGTTTCTCAGTATCCGTCCCCGACCAATTATCACTCTTTGTAAGTCGTCTAGACGACATCTAGTATCCACAGGGAGCTAAAGAATGTAATTATTTGGTCACTAACACTGTTGTGTCTATATATAGTAGTCAACAGGTGAAAGTCAGATGAGTGCGTCCCCGCTTCACCATCAATACCTACCATACCTTGCTCACCTTATTGGATGGTTTAAGAGAATGGAAGAAAGTGACCATGAGTTATGATGATATACCCCATGACATTACTTATGGACCCTCCCCGAGATTATATCGTGAAAGACTGGATAAACGTGTCAAGCGAATCTAATCAGTTACCGGTAACCATTACTGTCTGTATTTCCGTCCATATATACAGCTGTAAACATTACTTGTCTTTGTGTTGCTCATTTCTGGCCCTTCAAGTATTTGCTGTTTTACTGGTTTGTAGGGTGCTGCTTTTGGATTTGTGCAAAACATTATGAAGCATTTTTATATAGTTTCTATAGAGCTTTTTTGCCCCTAGCATTTCGATAAATACCAGCTGATGGAGCCACTCAAAGAAACCTACCATCTTGTAAAAATTCATGTTTTATTTTACCAATGAACGGGCTTTTTCATTGACGTTAACCTATCAATAAATACCTATACGTTTTTATGCATATGTTGAGCTCGTTTTCCGTAAATGAGATACTGCTACTGAGCTATGTGAAATGATCTTTCAATTTCGGAGGCTTGCCATGTAATGTCGAGATGGCAACATTATGTTTTAAAACTCATGAACTGTGTTTCATCTGGGGTCAAGTCGAAGAAAATGCCTCTGACTGCCTGCTGTAGAATATACAACAGTGATTCAGATTGAGGAGCTGTATTTGCGTTAAACGAAACCTGACGGCGTTGTCTGCATGTTATAGTTTCTGCGAAATACAGTCAGCTTTGACCTTTTTTTTTTTCAGTGAAACCATTATATTATATTAGATTTAGAGACACTTATTGTACGTATCCTAGAATCTAAAAATCATTGTTGATTATAAGAGACTTTGATTCTTACGAGGTGTCCGTTACTTCTAAGCTTATTACATAGTTAGCCTTTTGTTTAGTAAATAATGAAAAGAAATCCACACATCCTCTGGTGATGTAACGTTTATCTAACTAGGCGAGCAGACAGATATACCTGAATTTCATTCTCACCTGGTGGACATTTTTCTAATCTTGTCTCCTATCCAAGCGAGACTTAGCAAATAATTGAAGAAATCCATACCAGGATACCTCTAGGATGTAACGCTATTTGAGCAAGCCTAGCAAACCAATACTAATGAGTTTGATTCTTACAAGGTGTCCAATCTTTTTGTCTTGATTTAATTTTTGAAATTACTGGGATCGTTAAACATTTGAAAAGGTAGATAAACCGATCATTATCAGTGATGTTGATTCTCAAAGGGTGATTCCTATCTCTGGCTTTCTTCTTTGCCCTTCGATTGCCTCGATCGTTTTTTAATGTGGCTACCAAAACATATGTTCAATTTTGACTGGGTGCACTATAGTAAGTAATTAAAGTTGATGACCGTAGTTGAGGGTGACTCGAAGGCTCTCTTTTCGATAGCTACAACAACAAGGTGTAGGTGAGGGCGCTACTCTTTTCCCTGGATTGCTCCACTTTACACTTGATTCATACCTTACAATGCTCAGTGTTAAGCAAGGAAGCATCAGATACCATTTTTTGCGTCTTTGGTATGAATCCACCTGGAATTGAACCCAGGTCTCTTGGACCATTGGCAAACACTGTAACCATCATGCCAACATCCGAACTTGGGTAAACTTAGCGCAGAATTTCTACCCCTCAACTAAAAAAAACTATAGATACTCATCCTAAAGATTGGTTGATTGATTTATGATTTAAATTATTTTGACGGCATGTCAACCCATCTAGGGTTATCTTCAGCCTAGAGACTTGTGAATAGTATTCATTGTACGTTCGCATTTACATTTTTGTGTTGTTAATCAAAGTTTTTTTTTCTTTTTTCTTTATAGTCCAATCAAATGCAAATAATTTTCAAACTGATCTTTTTTTATGTATAAATGGATCACTGACAGGTTTTATCAGATATAGAGTTTTCATGTTGTAAATACAGAATGTCTGATGAATCACAACACTACGATAATGACATAGCAAATAATGGTTCCAGGATAAAGATAAATATTTGCATTGTATCTTATATATGCCAAGTCTTAAAAAAATGTCGACATTTCCAAAACATTTATAAATTGAGAAAATATAAAAGCCTCTCATAATTAGGCGTTAACTGCTCTCTGCAGACGCTACATACTATATATATATATATATATATATATATATATATATATATAAACTTGGGTATAAGTATTTGAATTTAGTAAAATAACGTTGCAAATAAGCTTTTCAGGATAAAAATAAACACTCTAAAAATATCTGGTTTTTGTCAAGGTGTAATTCTTTCTGTTAATTTGCAAGAATTTCTATATTGACAAACAGACAGAATAATTCCGTTCGAAGCTATTTTTGCTCTTCGTAGAGGCTGCTTAAAAACATATAAAGAAAGTTTGTACCAACTCCACAATCTTGAAAAATAAGATTGTAAATAATGTTTCCAGATTAAGAAGCGACACTCACCGTGAGTGCCAAGCCTATGTGTTAATTTGAAAACAAACCTTCGAACCGTGAAAATATCTCGATAACGAGGTATTTTTGCTCTTTGTTGACACTTCTTTGACATACATGCTCAAGTGTTTACCAGGCCCATAATCTAGGAAAATAGCATTAAAGTCTTTTAAGGTTAGAAAGGCCACAAGTAGTTTGTTTATTTTGACTGGGTTTTATCGCATATCAACATTTGTAGGGAATTTAATGCCCAATCCATTTTTACACAAATAATTTCTTCTATTACAAACAATTCAGTTTTTCAAAAGTCCCCAGGTTAAATGAAAGTACACAGTTTAATTGTCAAAAACGTTTCTATTTCAAGCTATTAAATTTAGTCAAACAGTTCGTATTAAATAAACTCAGTTTTGTATAAGTACAGTTTTTGTTTACACACAGTTAAAAAGTGAAAAAAAGTTCCATTTCAAACATTTCAGTTTTGTATACAAAAACAGTTACATTTCAAACAATTCAGTTTAGGATTAGTACACAGCTTAAATGTCAAAACAGTTCTTTTTTTAAGTAATACAATTTTTATACCAATAAACAATTCTATTTCAAACAATTCAGTTAAGCATAAGAACGCAGTTTAGTTCTATTTTACCCATACATAGGACCCTATCATTTGTGTGTGTGTATGTGGGGGGGGGCTTACCTCTCTACAGAGATGCAGTCAGTGTATTCTACAGTTCCAGTCAACAGGACAAAACACTAGTAGTGTCTCTGGCAAAAGCCAAAATAAAAATCTCCATAAAAAATCAGTAAACGTTCCCGTCTTGACAAATACTGAAAACAGCGCAATAACGATAATTTTTGACGTTGAATAATATTGAAAATAGATTTTTATTAGTTGGGGTGGAATTATTTTAAAGCAACCCTTGTTGGTTCTTTAATGCTAAATCCTATTTATACATACATAACCAGTATATATGATTTGTAAACGAATAATTTTAGATGACATTTCTAAATGAGCTAGGTTTCACTTGTTTTCACGAAGTTCAATGGTTTCAAGTATTGCTATCTAACACTAATTATTTCATTAAATATTAACCAATTGTTTGCACACAGTAAAGTGATTCCAAGTATTGGTTTTATTAACAGTTGCATTTGCATACTGTTAAATGTTCTCAAGTATTGCTTTTTAGCACTCATACTTTTCAGCACTATTTATTGGGAAACATTAATTGTGGTTGTACGTATTGTTATACAATACTAATAATTCAGTACATGCACATGTTATATTCTCATATACATTTTCATACAGCATCATAACGACACCATAATTACGACGCAGTGACAAAGACAGACACACGCAGAAAGACGCAAGAAGGATAAAGACGCAAGAAGACTTCTTTACAAGAATATTTTACCTCTCACTTTATTGCAACGGTTCGAAAGGGTTGTTCAAGGGTTGCATGTGAGAGGGAGCTGGAGAACGAACATAAACTGTAATTTCTTGACAACACTTTTATGACCGTCACGTTGTGTCTTTCTTGTTCTCCTGATGCTGGGGTCCACTCCATCGGGGTTTCCGAGGGCTCCCAAGGTCGGGTGTGGGTTTCCCTACCACATCTGGCCTCTGGCTGTCTGGAATTCTACTGGCAACTGCTTTTTGGACTCGAACTCAACTGAGTTAAATAATAATTCAACGCCCACACGATCGCCCACTGGATCTTTGAAATCGAATGTTTAATCGTCATCAAGCGGAAACAACTGTCATGCAGTTCAGAGGTCACTCTCTTCCGGTGCATCAGTCTGTATTGGCACAGTGGGACCTTCACCATGTCCCATATTATAAGCCTTAATCCGCCCACGCGATCTCTTTCGATTACTGGCAATTGGAATGTGTCACTTCCTTCCGGTGCATCACCTTGGAATAGCATTTTTTTGTCCCGGGTCAAAGGTCAAAACATAACACAGATAAATGATTTAAGTATTCCTATCTAACATGAATAATTCTATTTAGAATTAACTATTTGTTTGAACACACTTAAATGGCTTCAAGCATTGGTATCCATATTTACCAAATCCTCCGCTCGGGCAGATTATGAATCAAGGTCAATTTTTAAGCGAAGTTTAACAGGTTTGAATTCAGAGTTATCCTTCTAGACTGCATTCAGTCTCGTCCAGGATTTGAACTCGTGTTTCTGTGTCCATTTCCTCCGACGATAACCATTACACCACGGGCACCTCCGAATAATTTTATTTGCACACAGTTAAATGTTCTCAAGCATCGTTATGTAACACTGATATTTCAATTTAACATTAGCCATTTGTTTAGGAAATAGTTCTATTTGATCCATAGATAAGACCCTGTAAGGTCCAATGATTCTGACCCAGAGTAGACTTGGGAGTAGTTGCCATGAAGGGGTCCTCTACATTCTCCATGGGATTGTTTAATTTCATATCCAGGGAATTTGTTGGAGCAGGGTTATTTCTCATCTGCATAAAATCCATTCGGCGTAATCTAAAGCGTAAACCTTCGGAGCAAAGGAAAAGGATTTTCTTATTAGGAATGAAACAAAAACAAAAAAAAAACTCGCCTAATATCTGATGTATGCCGAAGCTTAAACTTACGGAGCACTCATTTTGGTTGGTTGGTTTGGTTTTATGGCATATCAACCTTTGTAGGTTATTTAACGCCAAATTATCAGTTCTCTTTCACTCAATTTAATTTAGCAAGAATACAATGTTTAATTGTCAAAAACAATTCTATTTCAAACTCTTCAGTTCCTTCAAACAGGTCTAATTCAGCTAAGTATAAGTACAGATTTTGTTTACACACAGTTAAATGTCAAAACAGTTCTATATATAACAATTCAAGTATAGTTTCAATGTTGAAAACTGTTCCATTTCAAACAATTCAGTTTAGCATAAACATGCTGTTTAAATGTAAGTACAGTTTAATTGCTAAAAACATTTCTATTTGAGACTATTCAATCGTAATTCGAACAATTCAGTTTAGCATAATAATGCAGTTAGTTCTATTTAACCCGTGATAGGGCCCTATCAGGTGATAACATTCCGGGCCAGAGTGGTCCTGGGAACAATGACACTGAAGGGGTACTCCACATCCCCCAAAGCTCCAGCATCACTGGAACCTCACCATGAGATTGTTTTGTGTACTATCCAGGGCACTCATTATCGGGGCCTTACCCCTCTGCAGTGGTGCAGTAGGTGTATTATACAGCTCCAGCCGACTGGGCAATCTCATTAAGTGTATCAAAAGGGTGTTTTTTATCC
>OY757924.1:64041527-64404027 GCA_963585895.1 Sepioteuthis lessoniana | reverse complement strand
ACGATTCCGCAGTCCAACGCTTTAACCATTACACCACGAGGACACTCCCCAGTCGATTAGAGTTTTTTTTCCAACGTATGGGGTTAATTACAGTAACCTGGGAAAAACTGAAAGTTTGTTTGAGGTCTAACATGTAAGAGTTTGATGTTGCGAAAAGGAATCGGAGTCAGAGCCAATAACCCTTGCCACCACCACTCGGATATACGAGGATCATTAAATAAGTTTCCAGCCTTTTTTTTTGTATGGGCACTTATATTGATAGTACACACATGAAATTCTAGTCTCTTTTGAAGTAATCTCATCCGGCTGCAATACACTTGTTTTACCGTTCCAACAACTTCTGAAAGGCCGCATGTAAGTCCTCTTGTGTGAGCGTGTCAATGACCTTCGTCACAGCCTCTTTCATCTCCTCAATTGTCTCTTACCGACACGACAGACCCCGAGCTTAGGGAATAACCAAAAGTCACAGGGAGCAAGGTCTGGACTCTAGGGATGGTGAGGAACTGTCTTGATTCCCATCTTGGTCAAATAGTCTGTGACTAGGATGTAGTTGTGAACTGGTGCATTGGCCTGGTGGAAATGGCATTGACCCGATTTGAAGAGTGCTGGCCTCTTCCGATGGAATCTCTTCCTGAACTCCCTTAAAACCTCAACATATTATTACTTGTTGATTGTCTGTACAGTGGGAACCCAGTGCATGTAGATCATGCCAGTACTGTCAAAAAATGGGATCATCAAAAGTTTGGCTTTCTTGGGTCTGGGAGAGCCAGCATGATTCCACTGGTAACTCTGTCTCCTGGTCTCTTGATCATAGCAGTAGATCCAGCTTTCATCGCATGGCATTTTTTCCAAATTTATAACAGAATTTTATGGCATATCGTTCTTCTAAAGTGTCAGGTTGCATTTTTGAAATTCACCAGCTGTGAAAATCAGGGTTTAGTTGCGTGTATTCCAATTCTGCTGTAGCAGTTCACTTGAAGCTGAAATCATAAAAAATGGTCAGTCATCTTATAAGATGTATAGCAATAACATACTGAATTTGCAAGAGTCTAAGACCATTTTAAATGCCATTACAAAAATGTCTGGAAACTTATTGAAGGCTCCACCGTACGTCTCTGTCTCCCCCTTTCTGTCCCCCCATCTTGTGGTCACTCCCTCTTTTTATTTTTAAATATCTGTCTCCTCCTGTGCTGAACTTTAGAAAAATTCGTCATTCTGATTGAGTCTTTCTTAAATTAAGACAAAATATCTGCTTGTTTATTTACTAAATCTACCATTTCTCTGTGTGTGTGTGTGTGTGTGTGTGTGTGTGTGTGTGTGTGTGTGTGTGTGTGTGTGTGTGTGATGGTAATTCAAGAGAGTTTTCTTTTTATAATCTTTTTCCATAAATGAAACCGCGACATTGTTTGAAATCATTTTTTTGGAAAAATATTTTAATCTTGGAAATGTATTTGTTTTGAGTATTTATAAACGTGCATACCCCGCAACAACAATTACCGACGCCGACTACGCCGATGACATAGCGATACTGGCAAATACACCTGACCAAGCCGAAACACTTCTGCATAGCCTGGAACGAGCAGCAGCAAGCATAGGCCTCCATGTTAATGCACACAAAACGGAATATATGTGCTATAACCAAACGGGGGACATCTCCACTCTAGAAGGAACTCCTCTTAAACTAGTAGACAAATTCACGTACCTGGGAAGCAGCGTCGAATCAACCGAAAAGGACATCGAAACGAGGTTAACGAAAGCATGGACAGCTATCAATAGGCTATCGACTATATGGAAATCAGACCTAACCGATAAAATGAAACGCAGTTTCTTCCAGGCAGCGGTCACATCGATACTGCTATATGGCTGCACTACATGGACGCTAACAAAACGGCTGGAGAAGAAACTAGATGGCAATTACACAAGAGTGCTGCGTGCAATCCTGAACAAGTCCTGGCAGCAACACCCCACAAGACACCAACTGTACGGCCACCTGCCCCCTATCACGAAAACTATTCAAGTTAGGCGAACCAGACATGCAGGACATTGCTGGAGAAGCAGAGATGAACTCATAAGAGATGTACTCTTATGGATCCCTACACACGGCCGCGCAAAAGCAGGACGACCAGCACGAACGTACATTCAGCAGCTATGTGAGGATACAGGTTGTTGTCCTGAAGACCTACCTAGGGCGATGAACGATAGGGAGGAGTGGCGAGAGAGGGTCAGGGATATCCGTGCTGCCAGCACGATATGATGATGATGATGATAAACGTGCATAAAAACGGAGTGTGACAGGCCTGACGTGATGTATGTTTTTTGGGTGGCTGTGAAGTGCAAACGACGTGATGTTTATTGAGAAATATATTATGTCAATTGCAGAGAATTTTAACCCCCAAAATTGACAATTAAGCAAAATAGGGTTAAACTCACTACGAACCTGAATCGAAAACACCGTCAATAGAGTAGAAAAACCAAGACTCGCCAATAAAGAAAAAGATCTGAGCATAGCAGTCAGTAAAGAACGTTATACTGACTGTCTTTTGGGACATGAAATATCCGTCACTGTTGATTATTTAAATAAGACGTGTTAGCGTCAATCAGTGGTTCTCATTACGAAATCCTTATGAAGAAATGCCTTAACTAATATATATATATATATATATATATGTATACACGCATATATGGATTTTGTAGTGGAAATGTGTTATTGGTGTTGTTTATTAAGAGGACATTTGTGCAAAATGATATATGTATGTCTGTGCGTGGATGTGTGTGTGTAAGTAATTAAAACATTTTTAACAATTTTTTCTACTAAATCTGACATTTTTCGAGAATGACTCATGCAATCCTCGACCTCTTAACATGTGTTTATATGAATAAACACAGTTTTTATTTGTGTGTGTGTGCTCTATTTAGTATGTATATTTATATATATATATATGTATATACATAAATGTGTATGTTTACGTCTGTCTGCTTGCTATGAAATGTGCGTTATTATCTGAGCGTTTAAGTCTTGTGAACCAGCATAAATAATAAATAATAATCTCTTTCCGAAATATTTTACGCGCACACACACTTTTAAATATATATATATATATATATATATATATATATATATATAATGCGCTCACGCTAATGCAAATCGGAAAAATGGTAAAAGATTTAGAAAAATGCCAATATTCGTATGCATTTCTTTGCTGTGAACTTTTGTGAATCAAATTCCTTTGCGTTGGGAACTGTGTTATGAAATAATTCATGGCCAAATGATATTCCATTACTACTGCATTTTCCTAGCATTATCTAATGTGCAAACTCACACTACCCTCCATCCACTCCCATATATATATATATATATATATATATACATAAAAACATAAATGAGAGTAAAAAAAGAGTTTTAGATATCAATAACATTTGAAGGATCAAGCCCCAAAGGTTGCACAGAGATATTCCACAATTTGATAATGGGTTTTCGAAAACCCTTTTTGTTAAGCCTAGTATGTTCTCTTCTTCTGGCCTGTGTAGATTTTTTTTTGTTTATGTCTTTTTTTTCATGGCAATGACTGAATATTCAGTGGTTTTGTTGGATAAATAATATTCAAGATCTCGTTAACATAATAACACTTGGAAGTAGAAAAAATTCTAATTGCAGTGAAGATAAAAAGAGCAGTTCTTATCTGTAATTTTAGAGTGTTGAAAATACGCTTTGCTATGTAGTTGTTCGCGTATATATATATATATAATATATTTATGTGTGTGTGCGGGTATGTAGTGAGAGATATTAATAGTTAAAAAAAAGATTTGATTCATACACTTGTGTGTGTGTCAGTGTGTTTGTAGTCAACGTATGTCTGGGTATGTAGTCTATGTATGTCTGTGTATGACAGATTTTCCAATATTCTTAGGTTTACATATGCAGTAATATATGTTATATAGTGTGTACTTATACAAGGTGTTTTAAAACAATAATGCATCCTTATTCTGGACAACTTATATCTAAAAACAAAATATTTTTTCACCAAATATATATACCAATTTTGTAGCACAGCAATAAACTATTTAGCTGTCTTTTACAAGTCTCTAAGATTAATAAGAGTCTCCGGCCTGAACTCAAATTAATCTTTGCGATTAAAAATAGCTGGTACTATTCAATATTCACTCGAATAAGGTTTGCGCAAGATCAATTGTATTAACTTGCTACTTAATGTAAAATCGGGAAATACAGTCAATGTCAGGAATGCAAATCCAGGAAGAAGATGTTTGCGTTTCCTTTACAGCTAATGCTCTTGGAAAAGGCAGGAACTAATTTACCCTCTCCTCTTCGTAAATATTTGTGCATACTTGGTTCTAGAGCTTTAATTAAGCTATAATTTAATGAGGGATGATAATTATATATGGTAATATTTTTATTTGTGATGATACATTGTAAGTTACGAGAAACTTCGAATGGAAGCGTACATCGTGAAGTTCATATGGTGCCCTTGTTACGCGTGTCGGAGGAGAAGAGACGACAGTCAACCTGTCATAACAATAGTTCTGTTTCGAAATCAACAGGTAGGCCAAATATTGAAAAGTAAACAAATTGAGGTCATGTTAGCTGGCTTGGGTGATGACGTCATACATGAAGTTTAAACCCATGTGTCCTTATATCATTAGATTATGGAATAATTAAGATATATTGTATAAGTAATTTTTTTTTGTTTCCGTGTGGCAGTTCATGGTTCAGAGCTCAGAGGCAGAGATGGTCGTTTTTGACCAAGTAAAACGTGGTGCGATAGACAACAACTATTGAAGGCAGTTATTACTGGGGATACGGTTACAAGACTCAGCATTTCTATCCGAGGTCGCGGTAAATCACCTGAAGAAGGCCAGAGGTGAAATTTGGCCGAAACGTAGTCAAAGAAGAAACAACACAAAAACTACCGAGATGAGGACAAAAAATTCCGCAATAAATAAGAAAAAATAATTCTCAAATACAAGAGATAAACGGTATTTTTGTAAGCAAAAGAAAAAACACAACCTTCCGACAGATTTCTTATTGAAGAAAAGAACGGTAAATGATTTATTATGTTCTAAAATTTCTGATTTGCTACTATAGAATATGGTGTATTCATTACTGAGCTTTGAGAATACGGAGCACATCTTTATTGCCATTGCTCCCAGGTCCACTCATGCACGAAGTGGTAGCACCTGATATGGTTCTATGTATGGGTCAAATAGAACTAAACTGCGTACTTATGCAAAACTGTATTGTTTGATATAGAACTGTTCATTTGTATAAAAATAGATTTGCATTAACCTAAAAAAACTGATATGCCTTAAAACCGAAATTAAAAATCAAAGAAACAAATCTCTCTCTCTCTCTCTCTCTCTCTCTGTATATATATATACATATATATATATATATATATATATATATATATATATAGGTGAGAAAACAGACGATTAAAAACATAATATTCATATATGACCATTAAAAATCATTTTGCCCATCTTAAAAAGGTGATGCAATTTAATGTTGTGTGTTCAGGCTTACAATATAAACCATGTCTCCTCATACCATCTAATGTAGTCACCATTTCCCTCATTTCTATTACCCTCCTCGGATTTAATGGATGCACCAGTCGCAATAACCTGTTGACCTGTCTGACCTGTCTTCAATAAAACTAACATTTCATTATTCATAATTTGAACTACCATGTGGTTTCCCTTGTTTTGGCATTCAAACAATGCTGTGTATGGTTTTCTATTTGTTCGCCTACTTCGGGGGTTACATTCAGTGTCTTTGAACATGGTATGTAAGCGGTTGAAATCATACGATTCTTGAGTTCTTCTCAGGATCGGTAATATAGTAGAAATTGAGATTTTTAAAATTATTTTGCCTTGGTAAATGCACAGCTACATTGTACTCAAAGACACGGTGACCCCATTTCAAATCCTAGACGAAGCTGTTTACTTTTCTTATAGTGCTAATACCTTTGAGAAAAGTATATATCCTATTATTTTCCCTTCAGCAATATCTAAATAGTAGGGCAGATTGGTAACTTAAACCTTGTAATGACACCCTGTCTACAAGATGGAAAACTCTGAATGTAAAGCCATTGAATTCAACATAATAATAGACATTGTCTCGCAAACATTCTGTTTCAAGTTTTCCTTTGCCATGTTTACCTGCCTCAGGTATGTGGATGTGCCCGTGGTGTAATGGTTATCGTCGTAGGAAATGGACACGGCGACCCGAGTTCAAGTCCAAGACGAGACTGTTTTCTTTTCACCATAGCACTAATACTCTTGGGGAAAGATATTGATCTAATTATTCTTCCACTAGCTATGGGTAAATTGTAGAGCAGACTGGTGAGTCAACTTGTCAAGGGGAAGGAAAACTCTGGATTCAATCCTGTTAAAAACTGCTTAAAATTGACCTTTTGTCATATCCTGTCCTATCGGAGGGGTTGGTAAATATGGTGTATATGCCTCAGGTATATATGACCCTATCGAAGAGACTAAGGATGCGCTGACTATATATTCTTCAAAGGGATTAAGATATAATACCCCATTTCAAAAGAGAGTGCCCTAGGAATGACACTAAAACGTATTCAAGGGAAGTTTTTTATCGTACGATCGTACTAATAGGGTTTGCGTTTTTTTTCACTATTACGCGATATTAAATATTCGTCTCTAATAAGATAATTTACACACATTTGTTTGGTTTAAAGTTAATAATGATGATAATAATAATACCTAGAGTCTTGAGGAGATTGTCACTTAGACTCCGGCGAAAGACTAACCTCAGACAGACGACCAGACCTAGTGATAGCCAAAAAAAAAAAAAAAAAAGAGACCGCCGGCTGAACACTGAGTTAAAATGACAGAAAGCGAAAAAGAACCTAGACCTTGCTAGAGAACTGAGCATGAAATCGCGCATGAAAGTGACAGTGATACCAATTGAAATTGGTGGGTTCGGTAGAGTCAGCATAAGATTGATAAAGGGACAAGAGGACTTGGAAATAAGAGGGTGCGTGGAGACCATCCAAACGACTGCATTTTTAAGATCGGCCCGAATACCAAGAAGAATCCTGGAGAATTGAGGAGACTTGCAGTCACTTTGATTCCTATGGAAAACCATCGACTAACTCTAGTGTGAAAAACTCTCAAAGGAGTAAAAAAAATTTTAAAAACTAATAAATAAAATGATGATAAGCGAATGCAGCAAACTAACAAAAAATAGTATAAGATTCAACATGACAGTGTGAAAAAGGTGATCCACTCACAGACTACGTTATAAAAAACGGAGAGGAAAACGGATTACAGCCATCAGAAACAATTCAGAAAACACGAGCATCAACAGAACAAAAATAACCAGAAAACAAAGGTAGGTAGAGAAAAAACAGTATAAATATTTCGAACGACAAAGAAGCGGAATCTCACACGTGAAAACTTGAACGCGGCTAAGAAATTGGAAACCTTAAGAGAGAAAGTGAATCTCCTCTAAGAGCGTCACAAAACAACGGCATAAAGACTATGTCAAAACAAAAAGAGAACAGACGCAACAAAATAGCAGATGTAGACTAGGGTGGTGATAGAGACGAAACAATCAATCACATTATAAGCGAATGCAATAACTTAGTGCCAAAAGAGTATGAAACTAGAGACGACTGAGCGGTGAAGGGGATTCACTTGGAACAGTGTAAGAATTTTAAATTCGGCCATACGAAAAAATGCTATATACACAACACAGAATCCGTCCCGGAAAATGAGATGCACAAATTTATCTGATATTTTGAGAAACAAACTGATCACCTAATCTCGGCCAGACGAACAGACCTTGTGATAGTTAACAAAAAAATAAAAAGTGAGAACCGGCTGAATAGTGAAATTTGCCATCACGGCTGACCACAGGGTAAAACCGGAAAAATAAAAAGAGACTTAGACTTTGCTCGAGAACGGAAAATAAAAAAAACAGTCAAACATGAAAGAGACAGTGAAACTAATTGTGATCGGTGAGCTAGGTACTGTCACCAAAGGATTGGTACAGGGACTGGAGGGACTTGGAAATAAGAAGACGAGTGGAGACCATCCAAACTATAGCACTGTTGAAATCCGCTTGAGTACTGAGAAGAAACTTGCTGTCACTCAAACTCCTGTCAGAAAGCATCAAATAGCGCTGGTGTGAAAAACTGTCAAAAGAGAAAAAGTAATAATGATAATAATACATTCTAACAACGTATAGCCTCAAGTAATTATTCGGAATTCAAATATTTTACTGTTAAATGGCGTCTAGCAATTTTTATAATACTGATAATTTTTAAACAGCTCTAATCCCCCCATCGATAGGAACCAAACCCGTCAACTCTGTCAATACGCAAATAAGTCTCAAAAACATTTATCCATGGAAAATGTCGAAGTCGACACAACACAGAGGAATAGATAATTATTTAAGGCAGGCGCATGATGGAATCATATCAATGTCTGACCATTATTCTTTCTGAATAGTGTTTCTATGCAGCTGATATTGCAGCATACAATTTATATGCCAGTGAATTCAAATCTCATACATTCCACCGTCTTTTCAACGTGTATTTTCTGAATTGGAACCCCATTAAAGAAAAGGTTGTCCTGGGTATCACACTTAGCTGAATATTGTGTAAGACTGGGGAGTACAGAGTCCGTCTTCATTGCCATTTCTCTCAAGACCATTCTGACCCGGAGTGGGAGTACCAGTAATGGTTGAATCTTAAAGTCAAATATATATATTTGAAAGTAATTGTTATTTAATAGGACAGTGTGTTAAAAAGAAACAATAGCACGAAATGCAATTCTGTACGTACAATGAACATTATTTTTAACTCTTAGGTCTCAAATAAACCTAGATGGTTTACCATGCCGTCAAATCAATCAAAACAGAAACTTTTTTAATGACTGAAGCTCTCACCGATATATCCAACAATTCAACTCTCTCAGCGAAAATAATATTGTAAGAAAACTATCTTTGCAGATTGAGTTGAATATTGCTCTTTTCAGTGCTCAAAGCTTTTAAAATAATTCAAATAAGTCGCTTTTTCTTCAATAGACTTCTGTCAAAAAAATAATCCTCCGGTAAATACGGCGTAATGGCTAATGTTCTGGAATGCTATTATGTAGTAAGCGAGTTTGAACTCCAGTTGTTTCTAACATTCACTTTCTGATCTATACACTTGGGAAATGTATGAATCTCTTAATCCTTCCTGTTATGGGCTAAATAGTATTAAAGTTATTCTTCTAAAAGCATTATTTTGGCACTAAATAAGGAGTTGTAATGGTTATCGTCGCATTATTTTGGCACTAAATAAGGTGGCGTAATGGTTATCGTCGTAGGAAATGGACACGGTGACACGATTTCAAATCCTGGCCGAGACTGATTGCATTTCACATAGCACTAATACCCTTGGGAAAGGTATAAATCCAATTATTCTCCCTCCAGCTATGGGTAAATTGTAGGGCAGACTAGGTTCTTCAGCCCTGGCTAGGCAACTAGTCTAGGCGAAGGAAAACTCTTAATTCAAACCAGTTAAGCTTCGCTTAAAAATTGACTGTGTCAAATCCTGCCCGAGCGGAGGGGTTTGGTAAATATAAGCCAAGAAAGTTAATGTTATTAAAAGCCAAACATCCAAAACCTTCATTAAGGGTTTCCGGATTATAGTCTTCATGTTTATTGTTATTTCCACAACGTTTCGGCCGATATGTCCTTCGGCCTTCTTCTGTTTGTCGAACTCGGGAACCTTCACGGAACTTCGAACTACGTCCTTAAATCCACAAGGGTCACCTGTTTTGATTCCGTCAGCCATAATCGGGTACAAGTGTTAAGTATTCCTGTATTGTTACTCGCCTGCAGTCAGGATTGAACCTGAAACCTCCAGATTATTGTCTCTTGAGAAGCTTAGGTAACCAACGCCTATAACCGTCACGCCATGTGTCCTGCTGGACAATTCGTGGTGAGTTTTTGGAACATATAAACTTAATGTTCTTACTTTACTAGAATTACTATTATTATGCATGATTTTTACCTGTGCTCATCTTCAGATTTTTTTAACACTTGTACCCGGTTATGCGACCCCGTGGATTTAATAAAGGACGCAGTTCGAAGATCATTGAAGGTTCTCTAGTTCGACAAACACCTGAAGAAGGCCGGAGGACATATCGGCTGAAACGTTGTGGAAATAACAATAAGGATGAAGACAATTGTCCGAGAACCCTTAATGATGAAAATCACCCAGCTTCGTCTGAGAAATTTAGACATCCAAAACCTTTTGTGAACGCTGTGTATTCAAGTTGAATGTTTTGGTAATCAAGTATTGGGATTCGGGAAATTGTATTTAACTCTTAAGACACCAATTTATTGCATAGAACTTGCATATATCTGATAAAACACTGTTCAGTTATTTGAAAGTTATAATGAGATCTACAGAAAAAATCTCCATCTCGTTAGTGAGAATATCAAATATGGAGGATTCGTGTTTCCTTCAGCTTGTCTATTAGTTTAAATTTCGTTTGCATTTCTTTGCAGCCAAATCAGTCATTATTCACTGGAGATGATTCAATGTGTCTTTTCATATTCGACTATTGTTTTACTTAAATATTCCTGCTTATTCTGCCTTACCTTTTTTTTTTGCAGTGGTGGGGACTTTTATTCCCAATTAATTTTTAGGTCTTTGCCAAGCTGAATACAAAACTAAGTGAATATATTAATAAAAATCAAAGTAAAACTCAAAATTGGACGCTAACTCTTCATGTAACTCAAGAGAACGAAGATGTTTTTTTAATTAAAAAGAAACATAAAACAAAGAAGAAAGAAGAGCAACTCTTTGTCAAAGGACGAGGATAACATGTCAATTAACGCATTTACTTCGGTGTCGAAGAATTCAATTTCGTCAGGCGTCAAGAAAAGCCAAGAAGATAAAAAACTTCTTTCATATCTATTTTATTCGAAAAATGAAGCATAACTTCTATTTTCTTTCTTTTAAAGTTTTAGTTTCTCTTTTAACACAAAACACTCGGCCTATAAATATATGGTAACGAGGAAATATAATCAATCTAAAACTAAAAATTTACAACTTATTAAAAGGTAGAATAGTTTGGTACGTGGACAGAAATCAACTGATTTTATTCAGGAACATATATATCATTCCATCCCTTGGAAGGAGTCTGTTGTGCTTTGGAAATCGCGTGTCCAACCTCGTGTTTTCTCGGTGCTAAGTGCCGGAGGTTTGCTTGATCTATTTAGGTGCCACATTTGTAAACCATGCAATCACCGAAGTGTTGGACTGCAAGATCGTAGAATGCGAGTTCAAACTTGAATTGTTCAGTCGGCTGGGGCTGTAGAATACACTTTTTGCCACGAGTGTCGTAATAATACACTAAATCTGATGGTAAGGTTCCAGTAATGCTGGATCTTTGGAGAATGCGGAGTACTCCTTCATTGCCATTGCTCCCAGATCCACTCTAGCCCGGCATGGTAGCATCTGATAGGGCCCTATCTAAGGGATAAATAAAACTAACGGCATACTTATGATGAACTGAATTGTTTGACTAAACTGAATAGCTTGAAATAGTAATTTTTTTGACAATTAAACTGTAGTTACATTTAAACTACGTGCTTATGCTAAACTGAATTGTTTTAAATGGAACTGTCTTATGAGATTGAAACAGTTCTTAGACTAAACAGATTTGTTTGATATAGAACTGTTTTGAAATTTAAATGCGTGTATACGAAATCTGTATGTATACATAGCTGAATTAGAACTTCTTGACTAAATAGAATAGCCTGAAATAGAATTGTTTTTCACTATAAAACTGTACTCAAATTTAAACTGTGTACTTATGCAAAACTGAATTGTTTGAAATTCAACTTTTTTTGACATTGAAAATGTACTTAGACTAAACTGAATTGTTATATATAAAACTGTATTGTTTACAGATTTTGTTTACTATGTAAACAAAATCTGTATTTATGCTTAGCTGAATTAGAACTGTTTAAATAAACTGAATAGTTTGAAATAGGAATGTTTTGCCAATTAAACTGTGTACTCATACTAAACTGAATTGTTTAAAATAGAACTGATTATTTACATCAAAATGGGATTTGGCGTTAAATAACCTATAAAGGTTTATATGCCATAAAACCCAAACAACCAATCAAACCTTAACCGATTTATTACATTCATTTTCAGATGAATACTCTTCGGAAAAGTATTAACTACTTTGTACTCTTAGCTATAGGTGTTATAGGGTCATATATATATATATATATATATATATATATATATATATATATATATATATGAAGAGTAAATAAATGATAGTAATCAGACAATATGTAGAAAAACTGATAACATTACTCCCACTTGGATCGTTGTTATCAGTTTTTCTACACACACACACATATATATATATATATATATATATATATATATATACATGCATATACATGCAGAATGAATCAAAATTTAAGGACGAGCGAAGAACTTCTTTAGAAAAATATGTATTTCTCACTTTATTGTAAGGGTTCGAAAAGGGTTACTCAAGGTTTGCGTGTGAGAGGGAGCTGGAGACTGAACAGAACTGCAATATATTGACCCCCACTCTTATGGCCGTCAGCGTTGAGTCTTTCTCGTTCTCCAGGGCTGCTCACCCGCAGGCCCAGGGGCCCAGCTCTCTGCTGGATGATGGCTTTCTTTACTGCATCTTATCAGCAACTTCTCTGGACCCCAACTCAATCGGGGACATCAAGCCCCTTTGGCCTGGTGTGGATTTGCCTACCACACCTCGTCTCTACTCCAACAGTCTGACTTCTTGTCTTGACTGAGTTATATAATAATTCAACGCCCACTCAATCCTTGGAATGGCATGTTTGATCGTCATCAAGCGGAAATAACTGTCATGCAGTTCAGAGGTCACTCTCTTCCGGTGCATCAGTCTATGAGTGTATCATGGGATTTTTTCCTTGTCCCATTTTTTTAGCCAGATCCACCTACGCGATTTTTCCTTATAAGTGCCATCGGAATGCGTCACTTCCTTCCAGTGCATCACTTTGGAATGGCAAGTTTGGCCGGGTCGAAGGTCAAAATAAACTATAGGTTGAGTAGTACCACCACGCTTCTCCAACAAGGAAGGCTTTGGAAATAATCAACTCATGAAGGTTGTCAGGTCCATAAAACCAAAGGAAACAAACCCAAGACAAGTTCATAAAAAAAATACATATTTATATTTAAAAGTTGATGGAAAAAATAATTTTTTTGTCCTTTACTCAGTTCATGTTGCACTTAATGAGGCATCCGTTACTTAAAATGCCACTCATCTAATTACTTTATTTACGAAGTAATGCTTATGGTGGCACACAAACTATCTGTTGCTTACAATACCTGAACGGACAACTAAGTACTTGATAGAAAAGTGTGCTTAGTTTAGTACAGAGGAATCTGTCTGCTTAAAATATATGCAGTTACTAAAGTAGTACCCATCTAATTATTTTAATTACTAAGCTTTGCTTAGTCTGGCACTCGGGCCTCCTGTGGCTTACACTGTCTGTTGTTATTGAATTGGCACTTATCTCAGTAATTTATTAACTAAGATTCGTTTATTTTAGTACACAGTCTGAGTAGAGTACACACTCTTGTTAAATAGTCAGCCATCTAATTGCTTTGTTTTCAAAGCCTTTTTTAGTGGGATACACCAGCCTTAATTTCCTTGCTGTACCAAAATAGCAATTTACTAACTAGTGCTTAGTCTGGTACACATGTCTCAACTTGGTCAAAATCCTAACTCTTATTAAATAGCCATCCATCTAAGAATTATTGAAAGTAAACTTTACTTAATGAAGCCAATAAGCTTCCGCTTCTTTACAGTATCTTCGGTTTCTAATAAACTACCAATTAAAGTACGTTATCAACTACGATCTTCGTTGTCGTCATTATCATATTTCATATCCTGCTCGGGCAGGATATGAAACAACGTCAATTTTTTAAGCAGAGTTTAACGGGTTTGAATTCAGAGTTATCCGTCTCCAAGACTAGTTGCCTCACCAAGCCTGAAGAACCTAATCTACCCAACTATTTACCCATAGCTGGAGGGAGAATAATTGGATTCATACCTTTCCCAAGGGCATTAGTGCTATGTGAAATGTAATCAGTCTCGTCCAGGATTTGAACTCGTGTCACAGTGACCATTTCCTACGACGATAACCATTACACCACGGGCACCTCACTGCACCACTGGTACCTCCTTATCTGCATTATAGTTTCTACTTTTTTTAAAAAAGTAGTCTCATTTTATTAATATTCTTGCTTAACTTCGGTGACTTAATTGGAACTGGCTCTTATTGCGTAATCTGAACATAGACAATAAAAAAATATGCCAGTTTTTCTATATTGTTCAAGGTTTTGTATTTTTTTTAGTTACAAAGGAACATTTTCTGAAAGAAGATATGTATCCTGCATAAAGGAAAAATTTACGTCACCAATACATCAAAACTAAGAACTTACAAATGATATGCCTTTATTAAATGATAAAAAAACTCAGTTCTGCAATATTGTTCAACGTTTTGTATTATTTAGTTACAAAGCAACATTTTCAGAAAGAAGAGATTTTTCTGCATGAAGAAAAAACTTACGTCACCAAAACTTTGTATACATCAAAGTTAAGAACTGAAAAATGATGTTCCTTTATTCAACGCAGCGTTGTGGAGAGTAAAACAATATACAAAAGCAAAATCATTTATTCATTCTTTGTTGTATCATCAGTTTTACTCGAACCATTTTTTATCCTTGAGTAAATCTTCACCGTCTACAAGGAGATATAAAATCCATTCACCACACACTGTTATCGCTCGTCTATATCCCCGCAAAAACGACTCCTCCACCATTAAGGCTTACGCCAACAGCAATCTCCTCTAAAATAAAGCGGAATCAATCTGCTGGCACATCAGAGAATGTATTGACACGGACCATAAAGAAGAAAACGAAAATAAGCGAGGAGAAGGAACATGCGAGGTGAGTTTGGACATCTTGGAAAACAAAATCTACTGCCCGAGCAGCCGAGAAACCTTCGAGTCCTCCTAAATTTCAAGGAAGCTGCGTAAAAATAACAATAACTGTACGAAGGTTATCACAGTTTTGACGGCTAAAGAGATCGAAGGGTTTGGGGGAGGCCACAGAACTGTCCGTACCAATTTTATTCCTCTGCTAATGAAGAACTGTAAGGGAAAATCTTTAATTTTCAATTTACTCGTTTAAAACAGCGAAATGAATGTTTTTCCCCGAAATATATCGGTCTCTTTCGTCAATATTCCATAGATAAAGAAATGGGGCAAAAATCCATGAGCCATACCATCTGCATCAAATATCTGGAAATATTCAGTTAGAAAACGCATCACATGTAAAAAATATCACGATACATTTTACTTTAGCTCATGTTAATATATAATGTCTGGAGACAGTTTATAAAAGACAAAACTTTTTCGAAAATTTCAGAGCCTCAGTTTCAATATTTTTTTTAATTCAAAAGACCCACTTTCCATCCAGTAACCGCATAGGTATAATTTTAAAGAAACATTCGATATTTTTTGGCTGCCTGCTTTGTCGGATGCACAAGAAATTTTTACTTCTTTGAACGAGAAGTAATTATATTCGTATTTTTTCACAGCTGACAAGAAGGCTGTACGTGTCGAATGCAATCATAATTGACAACGTTTTGGTTCATCGAGGTTTATGTATCCAAAATCTCTAGTGAATTTTCCGACTTTCGTTAGTTAACCAAACCTTTTCTGAAGACACAGACACTGGTCGTTTTATTTGTTATTTTATAAAACTATCAGTCTGTGTGTCTTCAGACTGATAGGTCGTCCTTTATCTGAGTGTTGATTGAGGTCTATATTTGGAAGTGATACTAAACATGACTTGACTGTAAAACATTTTTGCTAATTTGTCGAAAGGCTTTATATTGAAGGACGAATATCAAGGTGTAATGGCTAACGTGCTGGACTGTGGCTTCAACGTAAGCGAGTTCGAACTCCAATCGTGCTTTTAAGTTCACGTTCGGACTAATACCCGCGGGAAAGGTATCAGTCCTCCTTATCCTACTAGCCATGGGTTTAATAGTAGCACTTTTTCTTTTTTAAGGATGTGTTTGGCATTAAATAACCCACGAATGTTGATATGCTAAGTAAGGCAAGATAAATTTAATTTTAGAATATCTGGTTCCGGGAAATTTAACATTTCATTTTTGAACGAGAAGGATTTTCAGAACCAGATACTACAAACCTTATAAAGGCAATTGACGGCATATGTTTGCAGACTGGCTAAATTTCTTCTTTTTCTTTTTTAAGAAAGAAAATATACAGAACTAAAACGACAACGAAATAAGTCAATTAAAATTTTTGTATACGTTCAGCGAAAAAAAAACAGAAAACTTTGGAATACGAGCCAGATTCTTCTAAGTTTGAGTAAGTGCGAAGATACGCTTATCTTTATTTCTATCACGGGGAGAGAATTCGTAGTTCGTCGACTGGAACATATTGCATCTATTCATCTCCCAAGAAAACACGACAAATATCAGTTCGATGTGGATCTAACACTTCTATGTTTGAGCAGACACTATTTATAATTATATATTTATTTTTGTTTTTGTCTCAGCCTGTGACACAAAAGCATCAAATTCTCATTTATGGTTTTTCGAAAGCATGAACAAGATGTGCTAGATATGCTTTCTTTCGTTTGTGTCGAAAAAAGAGAACATTATATATATACATATATATATATATATATATATATATATACTCACCCACCTCTCTCTCTCTAAATTTGGAGGGGATGGGGGATTTGTGTGTGTGTGTGTGTCTAAGTTAGGATAATGTATACAGAGATTAAACGGTGCTTGATAGCTGTCAGTTACTCGCCTACATGTTCATTAGACCCAGTGGAAGCACATTGTGGCCGTCCCTTTACATACTGTTTAGTGGAGCATTATGGGAAGAGTAGTGAAATGTGATTGGTATTTTGGGAAGAATACTTAAGTCAGAAGAGCATTCTAGTTTAAATGCAGCGTTATTTACGGGGCTATATAGTATTCGTTTTATGGTTTGTCAATTTTTATTTTATTTTATTGTGTTCAGTTAACTATTTTTTCGTGGAATTATTTTTGTGTGTTGTTATATTATCCTAGCGATTTTTTGTGGCAGTGGTATTGGTATTTTTATCATTATTGCTTCCTTCTTTAGAATTTTTCACATCAGCGTTGGCTGATGATCCTTCACTTGAGTTTGAGTGACAGCAAGTCTCCTCAAGTAATCAGGGCTCTTCTCAGTATTCGAGCTTTTGTCAATACTACATTAGTTTGGATCGTTTCCCTTCGCCCTGCAATTTCCAAGTCCTCCAGTCCCTTTAATAGTCCTTTAGTAACTGTACCAAAAGTACCTGTCAGAATTGGTATAATTTTCAATTTCATGTTCCATATTTTTTTTTCAAATCCCCAGAAGACCCTTCTTTTCATTTTCTTTCACTTTTACTCGTGTCAGTCGGGACAGGAAAGTTGACAATTTGGCAAGTTCCCTTTTTGGTGATGGTTATTATTATCATTATTATTATTATTAGTAGTAGTAGTAGTAGTAGTAGTATACACCTTGCGAGTTGTTTACACAAGGCCGGTAATGTTTTTTCATTGAGTCTGAGAGACACCAAATATCCCCAGATATCTGGCACGCTTCTCAGTATTCTGGCTGATTCCAACAATGCTCTTGAATGGATCGTCAAGACTCAAAATCCAATTTCCAACCCTTTCAGGCTTTTTCGGATCGCTCCAAGTGCATTAACTACCATTAATATAACCGTTATCATCATATTCTACAGCTTTCTTAATTTACTGGCAAGATCTAAGTATTTCTCTTCATATTCGTTTTCTTTTGTGTTCACTCAGTGATCCACTGGGATGGCAAAGTCTACTATGCGGCAGGTTGTCTTCTTTTATTAACTATCACTAGATCTGGGTTTCTGTCCAGGATTTAGGCGATCAATTTGTGTTGGAAAACCCCAGGTAATTGTATGTGTTACATTGTCATGAACGAAATACCAGTTTGTGCAAGTTCTATTTCGGAAATTGCCTGATGAAATGGGACGAGGTAAAAAAAAATCCCATTATACTCTCATAGACTGACGCACCGGAAGAGAGTGACCTCTGAACTGCATGACAGTTATTTCCGCTCGATGACGATCACACAGGCCTTTCCAAAGAAAGCGGAAGTGACACATCCCGATCGCCAGATATCAGAAGAAATTGCGGAGGCGTGTCTATATCACCGCGTGGGAGTTTGAAGGTAATATAAGGCTAACGAATTGAACAGAGGACAGTTGAGTTCGACGAGCCAGGAGACAGGCGAAAAGGAGGGCAAGCAGTATAGTTGAGTTCGAGTGCCAGTTGGAGAGGAGTTGTGGTAGGGAAATCACACCTGGCCGAAGGGGCTCCGGTTGAGCAGCCATGGAGAACGAGAAAGACACAACGCTGACGGCCATAACTTTGGGGTCAAAATATTTCAGTTATGTTCGGTCTCCAGCTCCCTCTCACACGCAAACTTTGAGTAACCCTTTTCGAAACCTTACAAATAAAGTGAGAGGCAAAATATTTTATAAAGAAGTCTTCCTACGTCGTTTATTACTGCGACTGTAATTCCTGCGTGCGTCTTAATTATTGTGTCGTTGTGATGCTGTAGATGAGTATATAACAAATCACTGCATTGACCAGTTGGCTTGGGGAATGACTGAAGAATGTCCTGATATGACACTAAACAATCTAATAATGAGGCTCCAGCATTCGATGGCCCAACCGGCTGGTGCTGTAAAATACACCGCCAGCATCTCTACAGAGGGGTAAGACCTCCCCAACGAGTGTCCTGGATATGACACTAATCAATCTGATGGTGAGGTTCCAGTAATGTTGGGGCTTTGGGAAATGCGGAGCACCCCTTCATTGCTATCGTTTCCAGGTCCACTGTGACTGAAGAATAGATTTTGTTAAAATACAGTTATATGCCAAAGTGCTTTGGCATATAACTGCATTTTAACAAAATCTATTCTTATACTAAAATGAATTGCTTGAATTAGAACTGTTTGACTAAACTGAATAGCTTGAAAGAGAAATGTTTTTGAATATTCAACGGTACTCTTAAAAAACTGAATTGTTTGAAATAAACCTGGTTATTTGTATAAAAATTGATTTGGCATTAAATAACCAACAAAGATTGATATGCCATTAAACACAAGAAACCAATCAATCACTATATAATCGACATTTGCAATTCTATTTAATATGATCCATTTTCACTGCAAAATAATTATCCCTTATGCGTTGTTTTTTTTTCTTTTTGCTACTATTAGAATATATATAAGTTTCCTCTTACATATTCCCTTTTATAGCAATACCCAAGACTCGTTGTGTGATATTTCATCATTGTGTCTCTTGAAGAACCTATACAGTTCTTTTTCTTCCAATTTCGGTTTCCTAGTTATTGTTAAATGAATTGTCCTTATGATGACATTGCTGTTACAGGTCGCTGCAATTATTCTTTTTTGTTGTTTTTTGATGTAATCGTCGAATTCACGGTACTAATGTAAACTATTATTATATATTTTTTAAATTCTAATTTAATTTTTTTTAGTGTTCAGAGTCGTTAGTTTTCAGGTTGCATGTTAGGAATTCGTTTTTGACGCCTTCATTGATATATGAGGACTGATCGTTTGTTTAGCCGTTTGTTTTGATCTCGAAAGGTAATTAAGGCTAATTTTTAATAAAAGGTTACAGTTTTCAGTTGTAGTTGTATGCTGCAGCCATTTTGCAGGGGGGGTACATTTTTTACGTGAATTATACAATTTCTTTTTAAGTATATTAAATAAATTTTTTTTATGTTTTCAATGCTGCTGTTTTAGTGTATTTCTATATAATATTTTGTGTAGTTTGTTTGAAGTATGTAAGCGTATTTCTATTTGTTTTATAAATATTTAGATTTTACATTTTTATAGTATAGTGGGTTAAACCAATAATGTTTCTTTATCCATTTTAAGTTTCTCTGAAAACCGTCTGTTTTCTAAAGCTGTTAGGTAGTCTCCTTTGGTTTTATTGAAGATGTTTAATGAGTGATCTCTCTTATTTGTGACTGACGGATCATAGAATTTTGCTTTATTATGATGGGTAGATTATTGAAAAAGGGGTTAATATAAAGTAGAGTGTCGATTTTTTGTCAAAATGGTTGGCACGTTAATTTTGTTAGGTTCAATGCTACATTTATAATGTCTGTTCCATTTAGGATATTTTTTGAGATTGGTATCAAATTTATTTGCTTGAATATCACTGTGATTCGAAAAAATATATATTAGGTAGTCTGCCGTTTCTCAAAATTTTATATATATCTCAAACTATGACGACAGGATGAAATCTCTTGAGTCTCTCTTGACATTCGTCCTTGTTTGACAACATTTTTGCTAAGTTTTCTCGGCAGCATCCAGTGTCCGCAGAGAGATGAAGTTTTGTTAGTATTTCCTAGTCAGGCTACTCTGCCAGGCCCATGTGTAAGACTCCATAGGATAACGTCGTCCTTCTAGAAGTAGGGGTACTATTTAACTCATAGCTGAGAGAGTTAGAGGATTCATACCTTTCTCAGGGGTATTTGTGTGAAAGTCAACGTAGTAGTACTACTGGAGTTCGAACTTGCTTACTACAATTCCGTAGTCCAGCGCTTTAACCATTACACCACAAAGATAACCCCAACGTTTATGGCTTCTCCCTTACTTCACCGACTTCGCCCAATATGTCTTGTTAATTTTGCTTGGAAGGATTGTGAAATGGGAGGAAAGTAAATATATAGCTGATTTGTTAGGTACTGCTTCCAGGATTTGTTTAAAACACCAGCGGTATCGTTGTGCACATTATATATATATATATATATATATATATATATATATATATATATATATATATATACACAAATATATGTGTGCGTGAATTACAACAGTAAATTCATTGGTGCGATGTATGTGTCGTGTTTTTCTTAGATAAATCATAAGAATCGGTTCCATTGTTATGACCAGAAGCATACAGAACAATGTATCTAGTATCAATCGATAATCTCATCCCCATTCCGTCTATCTACTGTCAGTGTTAACAAACGTATTGTGAGGGTTGATATTTACGGCCGATATATAGATTTAGGATTTGAATACTCAGTTTTGACTCTTCTACCGTTTCAAGAACAACTAAACATATGGCACCAACCAGCGTTTGGCCTTATAAATCACAGAAACGACAATCGTTCCATAAGTAGACGAAGGTGGGAAGGCATATTTAAATTATCGATACTCGACAGATTTATAGAAACAGCACCAGACATATACAAAATACAGTCTATATATTATCTCTTCAGAAGCAAACGTATAACAAAAAGCGACAAAATAAATTTGGAGATGATAACATTGTATTCGCTATGGGAACTCGGAAGAACCAATGATGCTACCATTTTTTCAAATCACTAAGTGGTTTATTTTATTTCATGAATTGTGGTCAAAGTATTCAAGAGGAGCATTTAAGTACATTCCCTAGGTCAGGATATGCTACATTTGAATTATTGAATTACGGTGGCCATAAGCTGAAAAAAAGTGAGTCAGTTTTTAATAGAATTGTAATAAAAAATAATGCTCGATTCAAAGATCTTACAGTGTTTTTGCTTATTTATATCAAGTAATATTCTGGAGTCATCAAAATTATAAGTTTCTAAATTATGTCCGATTAAAGCATCGCTGTTTTTATGCTTCTCTTATGTTCATGAATGAATTTTTGGATTAATCGTGGTGTTTACGCCACATATTTTTATTACATCCCAAATAATGGATAGACCAAAAGGCTGTTTCAGATTTGATATAGGTATGTTATTAGCATTAGTGTTTGTATTCTTAATTGATTTTTAAGAGTTTGTAATTGTTTTGATTAAAAGATTGCTTAATTTTTTCATACGATGATGATTGTGTTTGTATTATTGGGTAACGTAATGAATCTGTGTCTCCGATTATTATTGGAAACTTGTTATTAAATTTTTTTGAAAATATTAACATTTGTGATTTTTAAAGCTTTTATATTATCATTTTGTATATAGGGTTTTGGATATTGAAGTACTGCTTGGAAGTTTCCTAAATTGCCATGTTCATCGTTTAAGTAATTTTGGGTTCAAATCCTAAGATTTCTAAGGTTAAAAAATTAAAAATCTATAGTTGACCTACTTTTTATTTTCGTGTCCATATGGAGGTAAAAATGAATACGGTAATTTTTATTAGTGGATTTATAATGAACTTTAAACTCTAATTTGTTGCTATTATCTTCAGTGATAAATAAACCAAAAAATGTACAGTGTTGTCAGTTTTTACTTCAGAAGTACAACACGAAGGGGTTCAGTTTTGTTTAGCGCAACTGTAATTTTTCTTACGTCTTTATTTTGTCTATATGTTATTAATATATCATCTCTTTAACGGTAAATGTAAAAATCTTTGTGTATTAAAAATTTAAAGGGACCGAATTCGTGGTATTCAAGCAATAGGCAGGCAAGGACCTTACTAAAAAGTAAAGCCTTGGCTAAATTAAGTTATTTTGATTAAAAAAAGTGCCATTATATTGAAAGAAAGGTAATATTTAGTGCATAATGTGCGAATTTTTAATTATTTAGTTAACAGGTAAACACACTGACATGTTGATTATCTTGAAATGTTGCTCTGAAGGTTTAAGGCATTTATTTACACAAATATTGGTGTATAATATTATTATGACCAGACTGGCAAATGATTTATTTTTCGTGTTTATGCTATTTATTTTGCTGTGTAGATTTTTCAGGAGTTCTTTATGTGCAAATTCTTAATTATATCTAAAAGAGGAGTGAACATTTTAGCTAAAAATTTAGCTAAGATTTACGTCGCACTTCCTATTGCAGAAATAATTGATAAATGAATTTAATTTTTGTGGTTTTTAAGAAGTCCATAAACTTTAGAAATTTTTGAGTAGTTATTAAGATTAGACTTTGTTTTCTTTCCAGATTCATTTTTTGTAGCACTATTATTACTTCATATCAGTCATTATATACGCCGAAAAATATTGTATTTATGCCGAAGTTCAACGTATTTTGGGCTTAACTTTTTAAATAAAAACTGAGACATGTTTTTAAATTCCCGCTAAGACTGTTCTTTATTTGTTGGTTGCAGAAAATTTCAGCATTTTTTGTATGTATTTAACCAACCACTCCGTCATGGTCCCGTTGCGATGCAAGATCATTTTTAAGCGGAGTATAAATAGTTTTAATTAAAACGTTTCCACCACTTAGACCTTTTATC
Organism: Sepioteuthis lessoniana; assembly: GCA_963585895.1. Taxonomy (NCBI): domain Eukaryota; kingdom Metazoa; phylum Mollusca; class Cephalopoda; order Myopsida; family Loliginidae; genus Sepioteuthis; species Sepioteuthis lessoniana. The sequence continues at coordinate 64,380,640 of OY757924.1, read as the reverse complement.
AAAACAAAGTTAATAAGGGCATATTCTGCTACTATTTATCAAAAGCTTGTGGATAATATTTGGATCTATAACTTTTCTCAGGGTATTATCTCTACGTGAAATGAAAACTGCTTCGTTCAGGATACGAACTCGACTCACAGAATCCCCTTCCTATAGTGAAAACCATTACAACACATTAAGTATTTTCTAAGAATTTTAACTGGCATATTTGTGAGAGGTGATTTTAACAATCCTTTTAAACAAAGCTATTTTAAACAGACAGTTTCATCTTTTTAAGTCTAAACTATATACACCAGCACATTTATTGATGTGAGTTTTGAGTTTTTTTATCGGTATATTCTGTTTTTGTTTTCTTTTTTTTATTTTTCATTTATATTTCTATGTACACACGTTTGTGCGAGGTAGCTGTAATCTCTTCTGGTGGCCACATTTATTTTCTTATTTTATAAAGAACTATAAATGCATGTATTGAAACCATCCTCTGACTGTTAAAATCTCATGAAGAAATATTAAGACAAAAACGAGTTCAACTTACTGTCTTCTTAACATGATAGGTGGAAAACTGAGAACTTACCTGTAAAAGAAAAGAAAAAAAAGATCATGAGTTAACTTGAAGTATCAAATATATTTATGTAAAAAAGAACTTAATCATCACACAATAAAATTCTCATATTAAAGTTAGAGCTGAAAAATGTTACTAATTAAAAATTGAGACATAAATGAATCAGTTGTTTGATGCTGATATGTAATCACACACACACACACGGCTTACCACGTGCTAAATTTTAAGTCATTGGCGGTTAGGTATACATATGTACATATAGAATCACGTATTGAATGCAAACTCACCTATGGATCGACAACGTAAAATCTAATCCGTTAGATTTTATATTGTTTCGCTATGGTTATATTTCATACTTGAGAGCTACAGTGATATTGTACACAGAGAACAGTAAAGATTACAAGTATCAGAATAGCTCTAATCGTTAAATTTACATCATATTTATATATTTTATTTTGATCATATATGTGTGTATAAGTACTTTTATGTATATTTCTATATAGCCTTAAGTAGCAATGTCTTTATTTCAGCAATTTTCTTAAAGTTCGAACTTATGGAATAAATTCCATTACAATCTAATTTGCACCTGATTAATAATTTTGTTGGATGTTAACCCGTATTTTGGTATTTTACCGAATCAACCTTTTCCATATCAATCAAATAAAATGTATGTCCTTCATTCGCCTATAAATAAAAGCAATTATATAATCATGGACAACATTTACTACTGGAAACCATCACTTGCATAATTTATATAATTAATATTAAAACCGAAAGAGTAACCATTATAATAATCACCAAGATGCGTAGATCGGATGAATTTCTTTTGATTATTGTTCTTACCAACCGTTACCAACGGCCACAACATTCTACTAGGTCATCTAGACGGCACTCAGCATTCACACAGAGCTGATGAATGTAAGATAAGTCGGCCACCACTCGTATGTATATGGATGCGAGACTATACGAGCACCTAGCTGATGAGTTAATTCTTATTTTACCAGCATTTCCTAACCTGGATTGTTTGTTTTACTTCATTAAAATAGTTTGGAAGATTGACGGTAAGTGGTCAAAAATATGCTGTCAAATGGGGTGCTGCTTCTAGGATCTGTTCAAAACAGCACGTAGCATTCTTGCGTGGTTTCCATCCAGCTTTTTCCTCGAAGTGATCATGCAAAGGTACCGACACGTCTACAGCTTCCAAGAATACCCATTTTATTTTATCAAAGAGGTCAGATTTTAAATTTAAAAAAAGAGTAATGGTCTATCTGATAGGAATTGAAATTCTGAATTCTGCTTAAATCGACGATGAACAGCATGGAAATTTATTTTTTCTTAATTTCTCTTGTTTATATATTATTAGAAGCATTGTTTTATTTGAATTTCAAAACAATGACAATATATTTTCTTATTTGACAACAGAGCCGAGAGAATGCTCACTGTATTCAGATTAGAAACACACATGTTTTAACCGTGAAACGTAGCATAGAACAGAACAATCTATCTACAAGGACATTATTTTTCCTTGCGTACACGACTTGAAATGAATGTATTTTTCTATATGTTACGCCCATTGTTCTTCGTATTACAACATTCTTATATACTCAGAATCAACCGAGCTTCTTGTATCGACCACGTCAATGAGGAAACCAATTTATTTGTCATCATCATCTTTTTTTTTAACTTGTCGGGGTGTAATACAGTTTGGATCAAATTAGATTCAAGCCTTAGTAATTACGTTTCTACCCGTGAATCACCTGCGCCACAAAAACAAAGACCAAAAAAAAAATACAATTCATTTTATAGAACATAAAGTAGAACCCAGTAAAGCAGAAGTAAGAGAAAAAAAAAAAAGAAAAAAAGAAAGCATGAAAGAAAGAAAAACGATTTTAAATGAATTTGTTTAACGTATTTGCGCATGCGTAAGAACAGGCATTGTGAACGCCTATTTAGATGTACAAAGTGTATGTATAGAACCTCTTTTCCCTATAGTTTCTATATGATAGAGATTGATTTATGTGTGGATAAAACTAAATTCTTAATCCGTAATAGAGATAAATATGTATTAGTGTGTACAACCACACCTGTTTATGTGTAATTTAGCTTCTGTATCATTTATTGTTTTGTTTATTTATCTTTGCAAAGTGTAGAAATATGTCTTCTGATTGCATATGCACTTATTGTTCCTTACTGGACGCTCATTCATTTACAGACAAATACCGATTATAGTTTACGAGGTGCAGACGATAAGTTTCCAGACTTTTTTGTATGGGCATTTAAAATTGTCATTGACACTTAAAAAGTCAGTATGTTATGGCTATAAATCTTAAGAAATGACTGACCATTTTGTATGATTTCAGGTTCAAATGAACAGCTACAGCAGAAATTGGAATACACCCTACTAAAGCCTGATTGTCACAGCTGGTGAATTTCAAGAATGCAATCTGACACTTTAGAAGAACGATATGCAATAAAATTCTGTTTTGAACTTGGAAAAAATTCCACAGAAACGAATGGAATGCTTCACACTGCTTTTCGACCGTCTTGCATGAATCGAGTTTTTGTGTGGTATAAGAGATTCAAGGAAGGCAGGGAATCTGTGAGGGATGATGAGAGGTGTGGGAGGAGTAAGGAAGTCAATAGACCAGAGTTAATTGGCCAAACAGTTAGGGTTAGGGTTACTCTGCTGAGGTTTAAAGGGAGTTCAGGAAGAGATTCCGTCCGAAGAGGCCAGCACTCTTCAAATCGGTTCAGTGGAATTTCCAACAGGACAATGCCCCAGTCCACAACTCCATCCTTGTCACTGATTATTTGAGCAAGATGGGCATCAACACAGTTCCTCAGCTTCCCTATAGTCCAGACCTTGCGCCCTGCGACTTTTGGTTATTCCCTAAGGTCAGAGGCTGTCGTTATGAGATAATTGAGGAGATGAAAGAGGCTGTGATAAAGGTCATTGACACTCTCACTCAAGAGAATTTCCATGGGTTCTTCCAGAAGTTGTTAGAACGGTACAAAAAGTGCATTGCAGCTGGAGGAGATTACTTCGAAGGGGACTAGCGTTTCATGTGTATACTATCAATAAAAGTGCCCACACAAAAAAAAAAGTCTGGAAACTTATCGTATGCACCTCGTAGCTTCTATGATGTCACTAAAACCCATGCATTAAGCATGACTTAGCTTTAGCGGGCATAAATATTTCATGTTGTTTTCAGAATTCCACTTACGAAGAGGTCACTCAGTTAAATTAACTGAGCAAAGTCATCGCTTTAATTATCTAGAAGATTTGGCGCTTTAAACGAGGTTCATTGTTTCCCAAAAAATTGCTTAGTCTGGTACACTTGCTTTAAATTGCTCATATATCATCTTTTTGGTTAGATTTTTTTTTTGTGGTCACTACTCTTTGTTCTGGTCAGATTCTTCGTTGGTTTAAATCTAACTTAACTATGATTAAATGAACTGATATCGTATCACTGATTTTAAAACCCTCAAACACCACTGAAACCATATAACTAACCATTAAACACCTTTATAACAACATAGACTCTTTCTCTCTCTCTCACACACACATACATATATGATAGATAGATAGATATGTATCTTTGTGTATGCGCTTATGTCTATCTATGTTAGTACGTGTGTATCTATGTGTGTACGACATTGCATCTATGAAGATTTTTTTCTAACCATATTTAGCATTCTGTCGGAAGGTATTTCTAAACATCACTGAACTTATTTCCTCGTACCTCTCTACTTATTGATTTCAGTCTGTTCATAACATAATCAATATTTTATTCATATCTTTCTCTATATTTATTGATCAGCTATTATTGAAATAACCTCATGTAACATATCCTGTATGTATATATTTTGTTGATTGAATCATATATATATATGTAAGTAAGTAAAGTTGGTGACCTTAGTTAGAATGACTCGAAGTCTCCCCTTTCAATTGGTACTACATCGAGGTTTAAGGGAGGCCGCTACTCTATTCTCTTGATTGCTTCACTTTACACTTGATCCTTACCTCATACTGCTGAGTGTTAAGCAAGACGGCATCAAATAGCATTTTTTAGTCTTTAGTATAACTCGACCTGGGATTGAACCCCAATCTCCTGGACCATTGGCGAACACTATTCATTAGGCCTGACTTGTGGATTCATTTAGAATACGCTAGCTGCATCTCCGCAGAGGGATAAGAACCTCATAACATAGTCTCTTGGGTATAACACTAAAGAATAAGAAGTTGAAGCTCCTGTCCTGGAGATATGGGGAATGTGGAGAACCCCGTCGTTGCTTTTACTCCCGGTCCGCTCTTATTCGGAGTGGCACTACTTTTTAAGGTCCCATCATTGGCTCAAATTCTATTGTTTTATCATTTACAATAAGTGAAATGGTTTGAATTTATGAAAATAAATAATCAAAGGTTAGATTAATAATTGATTATATATAGCAATACTTGAAACCGGTAAAAAAGCGTATAAACGAATAAATAATGTTGAATAAAATTTGAAATGTTAGCAATGCCTGAAACATTTCGGATCCAGGATATGGCATTAAAACGCCCGTAATTAAGGAACTACCGTCCTGGAGTTTGGGTAATGTAGAGTTCTCTTTCATAACAATTACTATCAGGTTCTCTCTGAATTTAATTATTATCTCTACTTGAAACCATTTAAATGAGTCCAAACGTATGAATACAGCGTATAGTTTAAATAATTATTTGATTCAATTGGTTAGGTTGGCTTTCATGGTGCATCAACCGTCGGAGGTTATTCAAAGACAGATTATACTTATACATGTATATTAAATGTATGATTTTTCAACGTATTTTGTTGATGATATTTTTAAAGGAGCCATGGCTATTTTTTTTTTTTGCGCTCAATTTAATTAAGAATTACCGTATGACTATCATAAGTTAATTAGACATCAGTCATTTTGCTTGTTTGGGTTTATGGCATATCCATATTTACCGACCCCTCAGCTCGGGCACGATATGACACAAAGACAATTTTGAAGCGGAGTTTAACAGGTTTGAATTCAGAGTTTTCCTTCTCCTAGACTAGTTGTACTGGAGGGAGAATAATTGGATTCATACCTTTCCCAAGGGTATTAATGCTATGTGGAATGCAATCAGTTTCGTCCAGAATTTGAACTCGTATCGCCCTGTCCATTTCCTACGACGATAACCATTACACCACGGGCACCTCCTAAATATCAACCCTTGTAGGTTTATTTAATCCTGTTTATACATATATATTGAATACATATGATTTGTCGACACATTTATGTAGATAACATTTTTAAACAAATCTAAGCTAATAATTTTTGACCACTGTTAATTTTTTGTAAGTATTGCTACATAACAGTCATAATTTAACATCAGTTATTTGTTTGCAGTTTGTAGAAAATTTCATTTTTAAAGGAATTAGAAATCATTTGTTTACATACTATTTTGTTATGGTTTCGAATATTGCTATCTAACACTAATAATTTGATATAATATTTATAATTTCTTTGCAGACTGAAGTGTTTTCAAGTATTGATAATGAACAATAATAATTCTATTCAACATTACTAATTCGTTTGCTCATAGTTAAATATTTCCAAGTATTGCAATGTATCACTAACAATTCAAGTAAACATCAGTCATTTATTTACACACTGTTAAATAATCAAGCAGTTCTATTTCAAGCAATTCAAGTTAGCTTTAGTCATTTAGTTGCAGCCAATTTAAATGTCAAACAAATCACTTTGACCCATTGATAAGACCCGTTCAGGTGCGACAACTCTAGGTCGGAGTGGATTAAAGAGCAGTAGCAATGAAGCGGTAGTCACCATTCCCCCAAGCTCCAAGACTTCAGCCACCTCATGAGATGGTTTTGGGTCAAATAGAGGAACCAGCTCTCTTGCCTAGAGGGTAGAGTGTTTGCGAATGGTCTGGGAGACCGGGGTTCAATCCCAGCTCGTGTCATACCAAAGATGTTAAAAATGGTACTTGATACCTCCTTTCTTAACACACAGCAATATAAGGTATGTATCAATGGTAAAGTGGAGCAATCCAGGGAAAGGAGTAGCGCCCTACCCTACACTTCGGTGTAGCTGCTATTGAAAAGGGAGCCTTCTGGTTGCCCTCGACTACAGTCGCCAACTTTACTTTACATCGGGGGAAGTCTTACCCCACATCAGAGATAAGGTCGGTGTATTCTACAGCCCCAGCCGACTGGACCTAATGGTTTAAGTCGTGTGAAGAAAAACACATCTTTGTTTCTTTACATACGTTGTTTCTTTTCGATTCTTGTCTTACTGAGGTCCGAGATAACAGTGAATAGCTAAAATCTTGTAATTCAGTTGAGAATCTTTATATACGTATATACGATTATATTCTCCTTCGTAGCCAGTGATATATGTGTTGAGCCGTCGGAAAAGAAGTGGTAGACATTTTTTAAAGAGTTAATCCTTGAACTTCCTGTGTTAGTACAAGCTTAACATTTTTTTTTCTTTTGCTCAGAAACAAGTGAAACATACAATGAACAAGAAAAATCAATGAAATTCATTCGCACCGCGTATAGATTTAGGTTAACGTTTGAAAATAACAGCTTAAAAAGCTGGCAACAAAAAAGAGAAGAAGCATATATATCTTTTACGTCAGATCTGTTTATGAAAGTTATTAGAAAGGTGAATAAGACTTGGGAAAATTCCTTATGCATCCTCACGTTTACTTGTAGGTAAAACTTGAAAAAGTGACACGTTTAAATAAATAATATTTTGTCATGAATTTGATTTTGATATACGGAATATACGAGATAGACTTAATCTTACATTAAATCTATAAAGAAAATGTCAAGTCAATTAGGAAATATAATAAAATGTCATCATGTAGTTCCTTTTGAAAAAATGTTCCGGTGTTGAAACATGTAGTTCCTTTTGAAAAAATGTTCCAGTGTTGAAACATGTAGTTCCTTTTGAAAAAATGTTCCGGTGTTGAAACATGTAGTTCCTTTTGAAAAAATGTTCCGGTATTGAAACATGTAGTTCCTTTTGAAAAAATGTCAAGTCAATAAGGAAATATAATAAAATGTCATCATGTAGTTCCTTTTGAAAAAATGTTCCGGTGTTAAAACATGTTGTTCCTTTTGAAAAAATGTTCCGGTATTGAAACATGTAGTTCCTGTTGAAAAAATGTTGCCATATAAAGACAGCACCGCATTATCAATAAGGCTGACAAGGCTGAAACCTAAAGACCAACCGAGAACGGAGTCCCTACAAGATTATAAGAAAGTTGAGCATGAAAGTGCGAGAAGGATGTAGAAGAATGCTAAGAAGATAGAATCTTAAGGACGCTGTTATCGTTTAATCTGGCACTCAATATGGAACTTTGTAAAATATTTTCTGTGTACCCCACACCAAATAGTTTTAGCTTTACGAGAAAAAAAGATCGACAGGCCTTGCGGCAGTAAAATGACGGCTTGTTACAAGAGTAGCGTTAATGTTTTAACGGATTTTAAGTAACAAGATTTCAATAATAAATATTTCAATATTGTAACAGAGGGGTTTTCACGATATAATGAAGAAAAGGTTAAATTCTGAAATTAATCTTAAATAAAAATAAAGCTTTAAAATAACCAACAGAAGTGTGTACCGAAACAGAGGATTGGAATTTTATTTATTATTGCTGGTAAGGAGTAATTATATATTCTGCGAATATTAATCTCTCTATGCGTACTGTGTAAATAAATGTTTTAGCATTTTTTTAAATGATAAACTTGGATATTGACTTGAAGACATTTTTGACATCAGTCGATAGAACTGCGAAAGTCGTACTCTAGAAACAAAAATTACCGGAAGTACACCTGGTGCCTAAAGTTAACAGGACCTAGGTGTTCTCGGCGTAAATGCCGTATAAATTGCATTGGTGGTATGCTAGAAGGAAGCATGATCCCGTACATTGTGTTGGCGACGGCTGGAGATGTGATCACGAGAATTTGAATGTGTTTATCTCAACTGTCTTCGACCCTCTCTAACTTCGCCCATCCGTAAATTTTAGGTAATAAAAGGAAAAAGAAAAGAAGCTGATTATATCTTTATTCTGTTATATAAAAGACGTATAATGGTTTTCCTGAAGTGGCAATTTAAATCTACGAGAGGTATGCCACACAGCCACATCACTATGATTGCCTTATTTATTGTAAAACAGACTCCAGTCTGATTAATTTTAGACTTAAATACAGTTTTCGATAAAATAAACACAATAAGATTGATATTTACTTTATATTTTATCTATGGAACAAAAATGACTAAAGGAAATCAGACTCAATTAAAATTGTAAAAACAACTGTTAAATATTTCTTCAAGCGTTGGTTCTGATTGAAAAAACTTGAAGCGGGAAATACAGATTTCTATCTTTCCCGCAACAGACGATATCTAAAATCTAATTAAATTGCAGTTAAACTATAAATGAAAGTAAGCGATTTTCAAACTCAAAGTGTTACAAAAGAATTCTGAAGATCATTTTAAGATCAGTAAAATTGACTATTAAATCTTTTATACAAAATTGAAAAGTTTCCATTATTAAATTTCACAAAAATTCACACTATCAATATAATAGTGATCAAATTTTTATAAACTTTTGCATGGGAAAAATAATGTATCTCAGGGATACATTTCAAGTGCAAAATCTTCAAAAAAATCTTGGCGAATAAAATAGTTTCCTGTGAAATTTACAAGTGTGATTTTATCCGGCCCTATTGGAGGAGAATACAATACACTAACTCTATCCTCGGTAGAGAGGAACGTAACTCAAAAAAAAGTTTAGTGTTCTACTCAGGACAGCATATCTCATGGTGAGTCTCGGATTCTGAATACCACTAGAGTGTAAAGTGCTGCTTCGTTGCTATTACTCACAGGTGCAGACTGGGCCGGAGTGGTAGTACGTCTTATAATAATATCTATAATCCAATCTGAAGATTTGTTTAAACATTCTTATTCGATATGAATAAGTAATGCAATATATCTGTAAATTATTTGTATTAAGAATTGATACTTGAAGCTCCAATAAAGTCCTGAGGATTATGTCTTTACTAACCTCTCTGCACGACTTGGATGCGACACAAGGTCAGTTCAAAGCGGAGTTCAACAGGTTTAAATCCAGAGCGATTACAACCTAAAGTTTAAAGAGCTCGATTAGTTCTTGTATTTATCTATGGCTGGAGTGAGAATAATTGGATTCATACATATCTCAACGGTAAAATCGTAATGTGAAATAAAGACAGCCTCGTCATGGATTTGAACTCGAACATTCCACTGTGTGAAAAGAAATGACAATTACTAAATAAAAATAAGAAAGTAAAGTTGGCAACTGTAGTCGATGGCAACCAGAAGGATCCCCTTTCAATAGCTACTACACTGATGGGTAGGGGAGGGCACTACTCCTTTCCCTCAATTTCTCCACTTTACCCTAGATACGTACCTCATATTTCTGAGTGTTAAGCAAAGAGGTATCAAGAAGCATTTTAAAAAATCTTTGGTATGACGCGACCTGGCATAGAAACCCGGTCTCTCGGACCATTGGCGAACACCCAACCCTCTAGGACAATGAACTGGATACGATCGTTTCTTTTTTTTGGATACGCATAGCAAAATCATACAGCTGTGTGCAGATTATTTTGTTAAACGGAAATGCTTAATATCATATAATTGTGTAAAAAAATCACAAGTGACAGCAACAGAAAATATGTGAATATATATGTATAAGGATGCAGTTTTCTTATATGTCCAGCATGTCTAGTTCGTATAATTTTGATAGTTTTCCTGATGGGTGGTTGGTGGCAGTACAACTGATGCTTTGTGGGATGTTGTCTCTAGGACTTGTTCAATATTGCTCGAGACATTCTTGTTTCGTTGGCGTCCAACTTTTTCTCTATACGTTTAGTTAGCGTCCATGTAGTGCATCCATATATTGCAGTATCGAAACGACCGCCGCTTGGAAGAAACTGCGTTTTATTTTATTGGTCTGGTCTGATTCCATATGACCGATAACCTATCGATAGCTGTTCATTCCTTTGTTAGTCGCATGTTGATGTCTGTCTCGGTTGATGAGACACTACTTCTTAAGTAGGTGAACTTGGTTACTGATTAGTCATATATTGCGTGCGGGTTATTATCACAAATCCCATCACATTTAGCCATCCGGTTAAAATTTTACATCTATCAACTTAACTATCTTCCGACCATTGGCTTTTTATTATCAATTGATTTACGGCCGTGGATCAATTCATTTTAATGGCTATAATGTTTAACATTTAAAATTACACATCTTAATAAGAACAATTAGGAAACCGAAACGGGAAGAAAACAACTGTATGGATACTTCAGGCAACAAACTGAGGAAATCTCACACGATAATACTTGGACATGGCTGTGAAAGGGAGACCTTAAAGAGATACTGAATATCTTCTGAGAGCAGCACTAAACAACGTCATGCGGACCTATTATATATAAAAGTGAAAATAGATAAGAACGAATAGAATAGCAAATGTTGGTTATGAGATTATAGATCTGGAATGATTTTTCTCTTAATAAGCAAACGCAGCAAACCAGTGCAAAAAAGTGTACAATAATAGACACGTGGAGAAAGGGATCTACTGGGAATGGTCCAAAAATTTGAAACTTGACCATAAGCACAAACTAGAATCTGTCCTGGAGAATAAAACGCACAAAATTCTCGGGAATTTTAAGATACAACTAGATTATCTAATCCCTTTTAAAAGACCAGATCTAGTGATAGTTTACGAAAAAGTGACTTTAAAGTCCTGGCGGACCACAAAATGATTTAACAAGCATTGATGAGATTGGCCAAAATACTGAGAAATGTCCTACAGACTTGGGCAGAATTACTTTCATTTAATTTCATTTCATGAAAGATGAACAGTTAACGTAAGTTTGAAAAATTCACATGGAATGATAAAATGATAAATAGGACTTTAGATTAAAAAAATTATCATTTTTTTGTTAGAAAAACAGACTTAGTATCAATTATCAAGAAGGAAAGAACTCGGTCTCTAGTTTATTTTACCGTTCCAGCGGACCACAGAAAGAAAATAAAAGAATGTGAAAAGGTTTTCGAATATCTGGGCTTTTGCCTGAGAATTGAAAAATCCGTGACTGTGGTATCAGTTGTAGTTGGAGCCCTTAGAATAGACCTTAAAAGCCACATTAAGACGTTGGAGGAATTAGAGACAAATGGAAAGATTCGGGAATATTCAGACTTCAGCACTGGTAAAATCGACTTGCATAAAATATTTATTGATATCTATGGAGACGAGAGGTCAGTCAGTCTTCAGTGAAAACCCACCAGTTAATCCGATGAGAAAAACTCGCAAAAAGTAATATAAGACGAATTACAAAAAAATAAGTCCTATAGCCAAAAAATACAATCTATAAAAATTATACAGAATTAATATTCGGAAATCAAATGAAATATTAGATTCTATTTCGGTCTCTATTTAATAGCCGATCAACCTTCGTGGATTATATAATACCAAAACCATCCTTGAGGGACAGTAGTGGTACTATTTAACTCATAGCTGGCGAAATAAGAGAGTCAATACTTTTCTAAAGGGTATTGAATAGAAAGTTAATATAATAGCTCGACTGAAGTTCGAATTTGCTTACAATGATATTACAATCCAACACATTAGACCCTACGACACAGGGAATTTCAATGGAATATTTGATTATAGTGATCGGAAGATATTTCTTTAGTGGCCTACTCAGAAGACAATGTTGTCATCCTTCGAATGGTTGCTATTCGAGTACACAAATTAAGACCTCTTAGATAGTTATGCTAGTTCGCAATATCAAAATACCGCAAGAGGACAGAAAACCAATTCAAGTAGGAAGGGTGGTAGATTTGTAATGCAGTGTTATTTTAAAAGTGACCCTACTCAAAGATGCAACAGGAAACAGTTACTGAGAATATGGGAGGAATCTGCAAAATGTCATAGATTAAACCAAATAGTTGAAGACAAAACGAAATAGATTCGAAAGAAGGGATTGTTCTTATGATTGGACAAGTAAGGAAAGAAAGCAACTCTCAGAAAGAAAGTTGTCAGGATAATTCTGGAAAGGTAGAAAGTCCTGACATAACAGAAACCATCACAAACAACACTTCTCGAGTGTGATTTTATCATCATCATCGACTTCATCATCATGTCGCACCATCAGCACTGACATACCTTACCCTCTCCCCTCTATATCGTCCATCGCTTCCGGTAGCTCTTCAAGGCTACATCTTATATCAGTACCGAGCAGTTGTATGTTGGTTCTATCTGGTCATCCTTCCTTGTCTCGTCCAGTGAAGACGTCTACAGGAGTATGTATGTCTCTTATGAGTTCGTCCCTACTTCTCCAGTAGTGTCCCGCATGTCTGGTTCGCCTAACTTGGATAGTTTTCCTGATGGGTGGTTGGTGGCCGAACAGCTCATGCTTTGTGAAGTGTTCGCAGCCTTCTTGTGTAGTTGCCGTAAAGCTTTTTCTCCATATGATTAGTTAGCGTCCATGTTGTGAATCCATACTGCAGTTTGTTCCAGACTATGTAGCAGGGTTTCGGCTTGGGCGGTTATATTTGCCAGAATCGCTATTTCATCGGCGTAGTCCGCGCCTGTAATTGTTTGTGCGAGGTACCTTCTGCTTCTTTCCTTTGTTAGCTTGAAACTGTTTTCTTTAATTTTATCTATAGACTTTCTAAGCACGTATTCTAGACAGATGACAAAGAGGTATTGGGTTTATGTGTCTCCTTGCTGCATACCTGCTACAATGTTGAAGTAGTCTGTGTCTCCATCCCAGTAGCGTAATTTTTTACTTAATTTAGATTAATTTTACAGCATATCAACCATTATAGGTTAAATATAGCAACATTTTCTTTATATATATATATATAGGGGGATTTCGTTTGGTTATATTTTACGGTGTATTAACCGTTGTAGGTTATTTAATGTCAAACCATCTTTATACATATATTTTAAATATTGTATTTGGTTGGGTTGGATTTTATTGTATATCAATTATTCAATACTAAATCCGTTTTATAATATATATATATATATATATATATATATGAATTGTCACTAACTGTTCAGTTAAACATCATTCCTTAGTTCATACACAGTTAAATGGTCAAACAGTTCTATTTCAAAAAATCAATTTCGCAAAAGTCTTTTGTTTACACATACTTTAAATGCCCAACATTTCTATTTGACCCATGCATTTGATCTAGTCAGGTGCTACAAACCCGGGTCAGAAAGGAGCTAGGAGCGCTGGCAATGGAGAGGTACTCCACATTCCCCAAAAAGACTACTATAAAATAACAAAAAAAAAAAAAACAATGCTACGACAGGATGAAAAATATGGAAATGATAAAGAAAATCAAAACAGACGAGAATATAGAATGGGATCATGTTAAAAAGGAAAGGGAAAAAGTGAATAAACTTCTCAAACAAATTCCAACAGAGATCACACACCTGAAGAATGTTATATCTGCAGGAGCAACTAACTAGTTTTCCTTTTAAGAAGACCTAAAAAGAACAAAGGAACAAAATCAGGATGGTAAACGATACCGGAGTAACCTTTTTTTATATAATTATATAGAGATTGTTCGTTTGGCGGGTTTTTATGGCATATCCACTTTTGTAGATTATTTAATGCCAAATAGATTTTATACGAATAAAAAGTTCTATTTCAAACAATTCAGTTTAGAATAAGTACACAGTTTAATTTGTCAAAAGCATTTCGTTTCAGGCTACTCAGTTGAGTCAAACAGTTCTAAATCAAACTATTTGTTTAGAATAAGTATGGTTTTTATTTACACACAGTTAAATGTCAAAACACTTCTATTTCAAATAATTCAGTTAAATGTAAATACAGTTTAAATGTATCAACAGTTATATTTCAAACAATTCGGTTTAGCATAAGTACGCCGTTTTGTTCTATTTTAACCACAGATTGGACCAAATCAGGTTCTTCTCCTCCGGACAAGAATGGACTTTCAAGCGATGGCAATGAAGGGGTACTCAGAATTCCCTAAAACTCCATCATTATTGGAACCTCACCATCAGATTGTTTAGTATCATATTGAGGACACTCGTTAGGAGGGATTCTAACCGTCCTGCAGAGGTGTAGTCGGTGTATTCTACAGCCCCGGCCGACTGGGCAAAATTATGAAGAGATGAAAAAGGTGCAGGAAACTCATGGGAAAGAAACAAATGAAAACAATAGCAAGAAATACGGGCAATCAAACCTACCAAAATACACTGGCGAAAGGAGGAAAACAAGGAATCACCAGCGATATATTTTAATTAACAGTGATATCAATTTCTTTGAGAAGAAAGATTTTGTGAAAAAATTAAAACAAAAACAAATAGAGAAATGTAAATAGCTGTCGCAAGGTCATCAAATTTTATAAAGCCTATTTTCAGAAAATATACTTCTACTCAATGAAGTAATCTACAAAGATTTTTGCTTAGATATGGCACGAGGCCAAATAAATGGGGTTCTCCAAACTTGAATTCACTCGTGAAAGTTTGCTAGTCTAGCTTGATAACTATTATACCATCTGAGGCGCCCAACTTCAATTCAATATATGTATTACCAAACATTTCACAGGGTCTGACAAAAGGTTATTTTTGAGGGGCTTTAGGGGTTGAATTAAGATTTTTTTCTTCTTCCAGACTGGTTGTCATACCAAAGTTAAATAGTCCATTCTGCCCTTCTATTTACTTATAACTTATTATAGTTTGATGCATACTGAGGGGTATTAGCACAATGTGAATGCTATCGATCGCGTCCTAGATTTGAACTCGGATCATCGTCTGCATCTCTTTTGACGATAACACTTACACCGCGAGTTTCATAAGTGAGACAACTCTAAGAATAAATTGGTAGAATTTCCGTAAATTCTATGTTACAGTATTAGTCATATGACATTACCGAACCCACAGACATCAGTTTGAAATGACTGAATGAGACCCTAGCCTCATCTCGGCATGTGTTCACTTCTGTTTTGTCAGCTATGTTGTTAGGCAATAATGGACATTTTTTGCGTATGTCAACATTGTGTTTGATTGATAATTTCCGTTAAACTGGGAATAAAGAGAAACGAAAGATCAGTTTTATAAAGTGTTTGACGATGTGCCAGACGATTTTACCGAATCATCTAAAAAGAAAGACGTGTTCATCTTTTTTTTTTTTCGAGACACCTACTCACCATAAAAGAAGCGACTACATTATCTCTCATTAAATGTCTCCATATACACATTGTAAAATCATTATCAATTTAGTTCTATAATATTATGGAGTACTTCTACATTGCTACTTCTCTCAGGTTCACTATGACTCGGAGGTGTAGCAACTGACGGGATCCTATCAATGGGTCAACTTGAACTGTTTGATTGAATTCGCAGTCATAGTTTAACAGAATTAACGAGAGGAAGGAAAGATTAATTTTGTAATGTTCGTGTTCATATTTTCTTTTTTTTTTTTTGAGACACCTTCTCTTGAGAAAAGAAGCATCTACATTATCTCTCATCAAATGTCTCCCTGTATACACTGAGAAATCATTATTGATTTTGTTTCTCGATAATCATATCATTACATCATTACCATCACACGAGTGACAAGCTGGAAGACAAAGATAGATATCAAGGAAAACTGTGCCAACTCGCTCGAAATATAAACGTTGAATAATTATTCCAGTTAGCATAATGTTAGGATCGTTTTCTTAACATACTCATCTTTGCACATAGGTAGATGGGATAACAGCCAACTCAGCTGGGGCTGTAGAATACACCGGTTGCATCTCTGCAGAGGGGTAAGCCCCCCTTTAGCGAGCGTCCTTTTTATGACATTAAAGGATCTGATGAAACTTTGGGGAATATGGATACCCCTTCATTGCTCTTGCTCACAGGTTCACGCTGGCCGGAGAGGTAACATAAGATAGAGTCCTATCTATGGGTCAAAGAGAAGTTTTACATTTTAACAGTGTACAAAAAAAAAACGACTCATGTCAAATCGAATTATTAGAAATTGGTTCAGATTTGTTTAAAAAAAAAGACTTAAGTTCAGTTTAATAGTTTCTGATACACAGCAATACTTTGAAAACTTTTAACCGTGGGCAAACGAATGAGTTCGGTTGAATGGAATTATTCGTGTTAAATAGCAATACTCGAAACTCTTTAATTGTGTACCTAAGTTGAAATACTGTTATAACATGACAATACTTGGAATTATTTGATTACGTCCAAATGAATGAATTGTGTTCCATTGAATAAGTAGTGTTAAATAGCAATACAAGTAACCACAAGAAAGGATTACAATCGAATAGACGGATTAGAATGTAATAAGTGAAACCATTTAACTGCGTCAAAACAATAGCCATACTACAGTGCAAACAAATTAGTTCTAACACATTTAAAAATGAAATTACAAATAAACTAATTATAACAAATCATATATGTATTTCCGTTAAAATTCGAACAAACGAATAATTAATAGTAAATAGAAATATTCGTGTTAGAAATGCTTGAAACCATTTAACTTTGAGCAAAGAAAATGAGCTCTGGTTTATTTAAAAATATCAAGAACTAAACGTGTTTACAAGTCATGTATTTAATATATATAAAGAGTGTTCTGCTGTAAATAACCTTCCAGAGTTAATATGCCGTAAAACCCAACAAAACAAAATCAGATATAATAAAACGCAGAACTCATTGACATTTCTACGGTGTTTATAACTCTCCAAATAGATGTTGACTGGCTAATGCCATCAGCTAGACGCCGTTTGATAGTGCTTTTATGAGTGGATCTGATTTACATATGATACCAAATCTCTATGAACATTGGAGGTTATCTGCCCTTAATTTCCCTTTTGCTTCTCCTGATTATTCTCAGGAACCTGTGTTGTTTTTGCAGGTATCTTTTTGGTTTCTTCACACGGGTGATCTAGATCAAACTTCAATTTCTTCGTCAATCTCTACTAGCGGTTCGTTATCTCATTCTTCCATACGCTCCTCTCTTTTATCGTCAAAATATCAGATCTCCTCCTGGTATTCATTCCCCAATTATTTCTCTATTTCTACGTCTTCAGGTTCGATTCTTGATCTAAACTGATCTGCATGATCCAGTATGCCCTGTCCATTTTTCTGTAATACCCCTGTGTTATGCCTTTTGTAATAGGGATTTTGATTTTCTTAGATTTAATTCTTTATCTCTTTTATAGCAAACATGTTCTTTTTGCTGGAAATGGCCTCTTTATGGGAGCTCTGATGCCTACCCATTAAGGCAAAAGGACTTTGTTTTCTTCCTACTTGTCGAATCGTTCGGTAACTTAGGAGCCATCCTGTTTGGTAGGCGTGTATGTTTTCCTTAAACGGGGTAAATACTTTAACATCATTTTCTGTTTGAACCATTTGTTCTGCATTACAATTAGGTTTGTGGATGGCATCGTGGTAAATTTCATGGGATTTATCAAAGACATTTTACCCGTGAAAAGAAACTCTTGTTGCAAAATTCTGGCGCATTTTCTGTCACTATACTTAACCGTTGTGGCATTTCTGTCCGTCATATGAATTACCAGTGACCATTCCTAAAACCAGTCCATTAGTATTCAGAATAAGCTTATATGATTGACGTGTACACATTTCAAGTGGAACTTAATCTACAATTCTTTTTTTTTGCCATGGGTAAATTTCTTTTTTATTTCTGCACATTTTGGGCATTTTTAATATAATCTCCCCCTTCTGTCGAATATCCCGGCCACCATGCATCCAACTTGAACTTTCTTTGTGTTGCTGTTACGTCACAATGAACATCATCATTAATTTGTCCTTTCTAAGATTTTGAGGAGGTACTAATATACATTCACTGCATATTATGCCTTTCTCGATGGTTATTTTGAGTTTCGTTTCTTTGAAGGATCTCTCTGCCACTCAGCTATTGCCTTTTTTAAAAATATTCTTTCACGTATCTTTCTTAATAAGGGCCATTGCTTTTTTTAAATTCTGAGTCAATTTAGAAGCAAAAAGTTAGTTTCCACTCAGTGTAGTATTTTGTCTATGCATTTTCGGGATTTTTAACCTTTTTATCACCAAGCACTTGTCTAGATTGGGTGTCTCAACGTGGAATTGTATTCTCATTTACGAACATTTTCTCAAAATCGAATGTCCATAGTTTAATTGCCCATCATAAAATGTTCGATGATGTAACTCAAGGCAATTCTTTTCAATGATTAAATATGAACTCTAGCATTTTGTGGTCCGACTTGAATAAAAATTCCAGTCTTAATAAGACGTTTGGCGTTTTTTACCTGCTCCACACAGTTGCTATTTTCAATATTTGAGCATCTTGTTTCTGCTGCCGTTAACTCACTTTGGAAGTACGTTAGTGAGTGAATTTCTAATGAGATGATTGCTTCTACTGTATATTCTCTCGTATCTGGGGTTAACGTTACTTCCTTCTTTGGATTAGAGTTTTTTCTTTATCGATGTTTCTTTTTTTAATGCTCTTCAAACCTGACTTGACAGTCATTGTGTCCAGTTACTCGAAACTATTTTTGCATTACTTTGCGAACGGTTCGATCAGATCACTGTATCTGGGTTGATGCTAAAAACGATGTTTAATCAGAAAATTTTTTCGATTCTTTTTTGTTCACAGTGTGATCACTTCTGGTATTATCATCGATGGTCACTTATTAGGCGAATTTCCATCTTTTGATTCCCTAAATATGATATATTATCACTGTTTCGTTTGCATTTATCCTTGCTAAAGGTCATACACGCTTTCTTTAACTTTTTCGAAATTTACAACGTTTTCAGTTACAGTTCTTTATTAGGGAATGACCCCATACATTTATCGCACAGAGATAATAGATTTTACCCTTTGAGATATTTTTTATTACACTTTGAAAAATGTTGCGCGAAGTCAATATGGCGAACGATAGAAGAGTCTAAGTAAGCCTATCGGGGTGCTTATAGTGACAGTTTGATAGATGACTTCTATAATTTCCATCCGCTGATTAGACAACAATTTTTATAAATTAGTACATTCTTGCTTATTCTTGACTTCTTAACATTTGACAATGGAAAAAAATCGGCGCGTTCTAGTGATTAGCTCCAATCATGTAATCTCTCATAATCTTAAATCTCCATCAGGATTTTTTACAGATACAATAGGAAACCTACTTACAAAGATCTTCGAAACCTTTTTCAAGAACTCGTTACTAGTGGTAATTACTTATCGCTTTGCTTTGATATTCTACTAAGCCGAATTAATGGGGTCCCTTATGATACTCGAACTCAATCTTTCAGCTTTGCTAATAATGCTTGCTAACAATTACTCATCCCAAAATGCTCTAGAATTCGTTACTGTATCATAGTTTAAAATCTAGCGAATACCATACATAGTGTATGAATTGGTTACGTTTTAGATTTCACATAATTTTGCTATTAGTTTTGGTGTAAACAAATGCTCACCCTATTACCTCTGAACAATCCTAAATTGTTTTCTTCTGCTTTTATCTAATTAATGAGTTTTTTGGAATCAAGTTTCAGTACGCCAATTCCTAATAGTCGGTGATCTTTATTGCATGATTCTGGTGTGATGGAAATCATTTAGAAGTGCTTTTTGGCTTCAAATGTCCTTTCATAAGTGCCCATTACTCTAATTAAAGTCTGTCGGATTGTCAACTGGAGATTGTTCTTTCTTAATTTCTGTTTTCTCATTCTCATCAAGAAATTTCTCGGTATTAATGAGACAATTCTCCCGGTATCGATTTGCATATATGCAATATGCCATTCAACTTCAAATCTCTGGTTTTGGTGGGTGAATTTATTACATATATTCCATTTCTTTTTCTTTCTAATGGTCGGTGACGACTACCTTTACTTATTGTTGTATTTCGCTCTGGCCAAACAAACGACAACACAATAACGACGAGCGACACAGTTCTTAGAAAAATATACCTCTCACTTTATTTCAAAGGGTTGTGTGTGAGAAGGAGTTGGAGACTGAACAGAACTGTAACATATTGACCCCCACTCCATTGGCCATAACCGCGTTTCTTTCCCGTTCTCCTGGGCTGCTCAAACAGAGGTCTGGGGGTCCAGCCTCTCAGGGATATGTTCTCATTCCAACATCTTATCTCTAATTCGTATGATCCCCAGCTGCAACTGTTCAATCGGGGGCCTGAGGGCCCACTCTGCTGGGTGCTGGCTTTCTCTACCGCATCTTGTCTCCAACTGGTGTGGTCTTCAAACTGATCTCCTGTCTTCACCGAGTTATATAATAGTTCAACGCCCCCTTCTTCTTGTGGGCATCACAATTGCACTCATACAACCCATCCACGGTAAAGGTTATAATTCCGATATTTTTCCCGACCGGATGCACCTGTTATTTACATAGGTGCATTTCCTATTTGGCAGCCCGGTCGGGTCGTAGGTCAATATACAACACTATTCTATTTTCGCAGTTGCATACAACCTACAAACGCATAGTTATTTTTGCAGTTTAAACATATTTATTATTATGTCTCTCATGTTCCTTGACACAAATATCTGCATTTGACCTAGGTATTGGTTCTGTCATAGCTCCCGAGATAATTTTTTGTTGATTATCCTCCTTAATCAATTCTAGTAGAAAAATTCTATGCATCCTTCTACGTTTATGTTATCTATCTGTAACCACTCAGGTATTTTAGGTCTGTGTGATTATTCTGCATGCCTCCCACTGATCAGAGAAAAATTAATTCATCTTCCATGATCATGTCAAAACAACGGATTCATGTTTCCATATGCTCTGGTTTGTCCAGTGTTGTAAAGGCTTCTATCTGTGACACCATTTCTATAATGTGCATATCTCCAAGATTCGATGTTGTCTGTCTAATAGCATTAGCGAAACTCTGGTTGATATTGGGATTCTGCATTTAAGGATGCATCTAATTTACATAAGATACTCCATACAGAATCATTCTGTGATGTACCTACATTACCTTTCGCAAAGTCTTGTCACATAAGCTAATGAACGCAATTGTTGATAGCGTTCATTACGTATTTTTCTACTTATGTTTTCTCCCTTCTGACATAGCGATATTGTTCTCTGGCCTATTTACACTAAAATCAAAATTTTAATGAAACTGTCGTATAATCTTTGTCCTTGATGTCTTGTCAAAATCGACTTATCTTTCTTTTTTTTCGTTGTTTACATATTATTATCATTATTGTCATTGGTTTACTCATTTGAAAGTTCTTCCCACTCGTTTTAGCTGATGATTTTCCGCTGGAGTTTGAGAGACAGCAAGTTACCTGAAGTCTCCTGGACTCTTCTTAGTATTCTGGCCAATCTTAACAATGCTGTAGTTTCGATGGTCTCCCGTAGTTCCGAGTTCTCCAGTTCCTGTTCCAATACTTTCGTGATAGTACCGAGCGCGCCAATTACAATTGGTATCACGGTAACTTTATGTTCGATAGTTTTCTCAGTTCTCTAGCATGGTCTAGGTATTTATCCCTCTGCTCGCTTTCCTTTGGCTATACTCTGTGGTCAACCGGAACACTTAAGTCCAGTCTTCGGTAAGATCATTTTTTGCTGACAATTACTTAGTTTTGTCGTCAGGCCAAAGATTAGATGATCCATTTGTATCTCCTAATCGCATAAAATTTTGTGCATTTAATTTTTCTGGACGGATTCCGGGTTACGCATATACCATTTGTTCAAATTTAATTTTTTTGCACAATTTCCGTTGGATCACTTTCCTGTGTCTAGTCTTATACTCTCTTTAGGCAAATTTTCTGCTTTCGTTTATTATGTGATTGATCATTTCGACTCTATGACCACATAACCTGCTGCTAAATTGTTACATCTTCTCAATTTTTCCATTGACAAAGTTAGTTCTAATAGGATTCTTTTGTGTTGCTATCTGAAAAGATTCATTTTTTCTCTTAATGCTTCCCTTTATTACTTATGTAAGTTTTCTCTAATTAGGTTTTGCTTGTTTGTCGCTTGAAATTTTCATACAAAATATGTTTTGCCATTCTTGTTTTCGGCTCACTTTTGTTCTGTTGATATTTGTGTTCTCTGTAATGTCTCTGGTCCCTGTGATCAGTCTTCCTTCGCGCTTTTTTATTTAGTCTTCTGGTCGCCGTTTCGATATATTGACGTTATCTTGAATGCCCTCTTCCGCTTTCTTTTCTTAGCACATACTGTATGTCTACGTCATCTCCGGAATGTATGCCCTTATGCATCATCATGAATGTTTTTGTTTTCCGGCCATTTATTGGAGTTCTTCTATTGTTCTCTTTAAGAATGTTTCAAAGTATTTTTGGAATAGGACAGCCTGGGTATTTATCCTTTTGATGATATTTCTGCAGTATAATTATGGTTTTGAGTTAGCATTATTATCATTGTTTTCCTTTACGTTTTTCTTTTGTTAAGGTGTTTGTTTCGACAGTATTTACTATAGATCTTTTCAGATGTTTTTCTTTTTTAAATCACCGTTCGTCTTTTCGTTTTCGTTTGCTTAATTCGGTGAATTAGAGGACATTGGCCCAGCGGTTAGAGTGTTCGCCAATGGCCCGGGAGACCTGGGTTCAATCCCAGGTCGAGTCATACCAAAGACTCAAAAAAATGGTACTTGATGCCTCCTTGCTTAACACTCAGCATTATAAGGTACGGATCAAGGGTAAAGTGGAGCAATCCAGGGAAAGGAGTAGCGCCCTTTCCTACACCTTGGTGTAGTAGCTATCGAAAAGGGAGCCTTCGGGTCACCCTCGACTATGGTCGCCAACTTTACTTTTTACTTAGAGGATGAGAAACGTACCAGCTGACCTTAAGGGTAGACAAAAATCCTTACAGATTTGAAGATGACTAATAACTGATACTGGAAGTTAGAAAACTCACCGAGTACATATATATATATATATATATATACCTTTACGAGTATGTTGTCATGAAAGGATTTCCAAGCTACTTTCAAGGTCCATCTAACAAGTCCTGGCAGCAGCACCCCACAAGACACCAACTGTACGGCCACCTGCCCCCTATCACGAAAACTATTCAAGTTAGACGAACCAGACATGCAGGACACTGCTGGAGAAGCAGAGATGAACTCATAAGAGATGTACTCTTATGGATCCCCACACATGGCCGCGCAAAAGCAGGACGACCAGCTCGAACGTACATTCAGTAGCTATGTGAGGATACAGGATGTTGTCCTGAAGACCTACCTAGGGCGATGAACGATAGGGAGGAGTGTCGAGAGAGGGTCAGGGATATCCGTGCTACCAGCGGGATATGATGATGATGATGATGATGATGATGAGATACCTTATACATGCGGCCTTCTAACAAAGATGTACTTAATTTTGATGGAATGTAGAGGCGTGCTAAATACTTTTTTTTCATTTCTTCTGTCAAACATAAAGCGAGAACAGCCTCGTAAAACAAAAATTTAAAACAATTATTTTAAATTTATTCTCCGAATAGCAAATCCCATTGTATAGTTAGCACGCTGCACACATTCTCGTGGCCACATGGGTAAGTTGAGGAGTTTGATTATTTCAGAAACCCTTCTGGGGCGTCCTCATTGAGTAGTAACTAATGTGTCGGACTAAGACAAGGTGTCAGGCAGGTTTGAACACGAGTCATGCTATAACGTTCACTTTTGAACTAACTGCCTTAGTAACTCGGCCGTCCTTCTACAAGGTTTTTTTGGCATTAAATAACCTACGAAGATTGATATGCTATTACAGAAAGAAACCAAATCAAACCAGTTTGCCTTCCTTCATAGCAAGCAAGTCAGAATAACATACCTTATCGAATTTAAATCAACGGTGATTTAATAGAAAACTCATCTCTTTCTGGCTCCCGCCTTTTGGAAAATGATTTATCTGTTCGCATCCTGCGACCATTTTATTTTAGCTTTCAATCACACATTATTACATTATTTCCAATAAAGATAGACCCTGTATGGTGAACTTTCTACTAGCCGCCGTGACAGAGGAGCACCAAAGAAATATTTTAAAGATTCCCTCTAGAAGACCCTAGGTATCTACCACGTTGATCACAACCAGTGGTCGACACTTGCTGCTGAATTTCAGGCCTGGCGCCGCAGTGTCCACTAGGTCGTCTCCACTTTTGAGGACTCCAGTGTCAATCTGGCAAAACCAGTGTCCACGGGGGCCGAATAACACTAAAAGAAAAGTGAGTTCTCGTTTGGGTGGAGAAAGCTACATTTTCGGCGGAAGTGGAATTGTAGGATTTTGATTCATTTTATTCTATTTTATTTTCGTATTTGGTTTATTTTCCTTTTCTCGCTTTCTTCTTGGTTTTAATTTTTACTTTCATATTCTGTTTTTGTTTTACTTTTCCATTTCGTATATTTATCATTTATTTTATTTTTAACTTCGGTATTTTCTAACATATTTTGTTTTTTTTGTTTTATTTTTCATTTTTTAAAAATTTATTTTGATTTTATTGACATAGTCAGTGAATGGTTATATTTTCTATTTCCCCATTTTGTTTATTTTCATTACACTGACGTATTTTATTAATTCATTATTTCCCCTCAAACTACAAACTAATCTGGTTAAAACTCTTCCTTCAGACATAACTACTCTACCTTTATGAGTGAAAACGAATCAAATTTAATGAATGACTGTGCTAGAATTTTAGTAGATATTTAAAATCTTAACCTCAAGTCTGAATCGTTTGATAGACTATACGATATCAAATATACCAAATTCAGCTGACCATAACTTATTCCGTTAAAAACTTCAAAGCGTTATGTAGAAAAGACGGCAATGAATTAAAGAACAAATAAATGAACAAGTCATTAGATTCATTTTGTGCATAAATAAACAACGTAAGGATTTTCGATAAGTTTCTAAAGGAATTTTATTGGAAAAACATCGCTTTAATTCATTTGCTGTTAGATAAGGATATTTGAAAATTGAAATTTTGCAACGTATGCAATACGTATTTATTAAGAGATAGATAGTGAAGGAATTGAGATTTGAAATGAGATAGATGGATAGATAATGAACAGAGAGATATGAAATGAGAAAGAAAGAAAGAACATCGGTTGAACATTTCATATGATGACGTCGTCATATCTGCTGTTCATGAAGTTTTGGTCTGTGGGATTCAAGTACTGCAACACGGAAGAAAGCGACCATGTTTAAAAAGAAAATTCTTATTTTGGTCACATTCCATGACATTATATTGGTCAGCCTATAATCCATGCAACAGATACTGATAGATGGACATTGACTTTGTATATGATTTCGTAAAGAAAAATCTCTATAGTATTTTAAGAGGAATAATAATGTATAATATTACGTTACGTGTGAAGTTTAGACGCCGAGAAGAAGAAAACGAAAGAGAAATACAAAAAAGACGTCTTTAAAATAGCGTAATGAAAAAATCAATGTTCAATATAATCCTAATAAATAGAAAGAAAGCAGAAAATATTGTAAAAAGTAAAAAGATAACAAAAAATAGAAGAAATGCCAAATGTTAGTGTCGAAAAATCTTCTATTATTATAATGCAGTTTGTACAAAGTTTTTCATAAATTTTGAGGAGCTAAAAATATTGTTAAAAGATTGATAAACTGAATGCGTTATTCAAATTGGGTGACTATATCGGCTTTTAAGATGGCGTCAAGCTGACTATATTAGCTTGGATTGCTTGCCAGCAAGAATTCATTTAAAACAGTAGGCTTCAAAATTATAATCAATATTTCTGTTTATCGATCGTCTTATCGAAGCTATCAAACTCCGACACATAAAAAATAAAATGTTCAGAAATTTTTGGACATCATTTTGGAGTGGTTCATTACTTGACGAGTTTTGAGCAAGGCTTTTTTCCTTGTAAAAAAAGGTGTGACAAAGATAAGGGGAAAATATTGAGAGAGAGACGGTGAAAGAAAGAAAGAAAGAAATTAAAAACAAGAGAAGAGGGAAAGAGAGAAGGAAAGAAGAAGAATTTAAGAGAGAGTGTAGTAAAGAAGGAGAGAGAGAGAGGGATTGAAGAGGTAAGATGGAAAATTGGAAATTAATAAAAAGTAGAAAATCAAAATATTTCGTTCAAATCAATACTTCCTTTACATCGATAATGCAAATAAACATTTCATTTTGTTTATAAAAGGTAACAGATTCAAAGCAAAAACTATTCAAAGCCAAGATAAATTTATAGCGAAAACAGGAAAAGAAAGAAAAAAAAAGAAAAAGAAAGAAGGAATAATACTTGCCGAATATTTACTGTTTTATGGCTATGGCAATTCTCTACATCAACATCTCAACGTAATAAAACGATTGTATATTTATTTCGGTTTTTAATTTAAAAACAAATAAGTCAAAACCCAGAAAGCAAAATTACGCTGCAACTCAATGTAACAATAACGCACATAACTATTTGAACATACAGTCAATTTTAATATCATCGCTATGATTTCAGAGTAAGAAATAGGAATCTTACGCAACATACCACGTGTTACGTGCCCTGAAACGGACATGAAACTACATCCACCAGTAAGGCAGAGGTTCTGGATCTTAGGGCTGTAGGGTATCATCTATTTATTACCAGGACTCTCAGCTTCACTCTGACCTTTAATGATATTATCTTTTTGGTTTTCTCGATTGTTTAATTGATTTTCACGATATGCCAATCCACCATGAGTTATTCTGTGTCATGAGGTTGCTCACTTGTATATCAAGTACAAGTATAAGCAATCTCATATAAATAAGCAACAAACACGTCTAATTGATTCATAGAGGATATACAAAGAAGCACTACCTCTCCCGGTCAGAGTGATGGCAATGAAGGGATCTTTTATCATTCACAGATCTTCCAAACTGGAGCTTTATCAGCATATAGAGTGTCGTGTCATAGCAATGAACTCCACCTTCTGAAGGAAGAGTATTACCATTGCGGATGGAGTTCAGTTGGTTTAGTCAAAGGCCAACCGACATAAATTTGTCAATCATCCCATCAAAGGGGCAAGTATGTCACAAGACCAATTTTTTTGGTGAGTAAGGCCATAGCCCAGATACACCTGGTGAGCACAAAAATGCTTCGGGCCCCGTCGGCATTCTCCTCAAAAGTGACGTCGCAGGCGATAAACCTAGCCCCTCCAAGGATGATTTGGGCCTGGGGCGCTCACTGATGTTCAAGGATATGGGTCAGTATTGCCCAGGAGACGCAACCATTGGGTTTACCCTGCAATCGCGTCAAGCAGTCTCGACCGACTATGACCCCAAATTCACCACGGATCCAAAACCAACCGTGTACCCAAAGTGGCTGATCAGAAAAGGAGCGCCATAATGGGTACAAAGCCCAACCAACAGGGCGGAAAGTTTTTGAGGAAAAAATAAACAAACAAAACATTTTAAAAAAATGAGAAATTAACAAACTCGTTTTCCTTAAAACTAATGGAAAAATATACACATGCTTAAATCAACTGAAAAATATTTTCTGATATATTTTCATTGAATTTTTTTTTTCATATGGATTTCTAAAATTACTTGTGTTAGTCAAATTTCATGCAATATTTTGTTTTGTGTTAGTTGGAGGCGTGGATATCACGTCATCTTTGCAGTTTAAGAAATTGGATGGTTTGGTTTGGTTTCTTTGTTTAGTGGCATATCTACCTTTGTAGGTTATTTAATGTCAAAGCCATTCTTCTGGAAGAACATTAGTGGTACTATTTAACCCATAGCTGGGAGGAAAAGGGGTTTCATACCTTTCCCAATGGTATTTGTCCCAAAATGAACATAATAGAGCAACAGGAGTTCAAACTCACTTACTACGATTCCGCAGTCCATTGCTTTAACCATTATACCGTGAAGGCACCCCCAAGCAATTGGAAGTACCCGCTGTTATTGATAACATTGTCGTAGTTGATGTGCTTACACCTTGTGTATAGTTTTCCTCCAAGGAACATTGAACATTGATGGTTCTAGAAATTGCGCTTAGTATGCTAAAACCACGATGACCAGGCAAGTTTAGGTAGGCCTAAAACAATGATTTTCGAAGCCGTGCTCCAAGCTATAGACGCAAATTCCGCGAGCAGAATTTTGGAGAGTATCAGGTAAGTTGGGCGTCTCACAGGCCAGTTTTTTTCTTTCCTTAATGACCTCAGCAAAAGCATGTGGAGTTGCCGAGTTAGGTCTTACGTTAATAAAATATTTTTAAAGTTCTGACTCACCCAATAATTTTGTGCTGTGCTGATTAGGGCATAATCAATTCAACTCTCAAAAATCTTTTTTTTTTTTTAAATTATATTAATTTTGTTGAAAAGAGTATTTTTCTACTAAATTATTTTTTTCAAACATATTTGATAAGAAATATTTCCACTTTAAACTTAAACTTTCACACGAATTAAAAAAAATGATTTTTTAGAAAATCCAATATAATTTATTTTATGCTAAATTTCTCTCACACTACCAGAATAGCTAAATTACTTATTCAAACTGATATTTTTATCTAAATCCACGGCACATATTATGACTAGTTTAGAGTTCGCTAAAAAAATAAAAGATAACTGATTGGAGTTACTTCTTAATAAGATTACTTCGGTTTGGTTTGGATTTATGGCCTGTCAATAATCGTAAGTTATTTAATGCCAAACCCTCTTTATACATATATATTAAATATATATGATTTAGTTTGTTTGTATTTTATGACATGTTAACAATTGTAGTTAATTTAATGCCAAATCCTCTTTATACATATATATTGAGCATTTCCTTAGTAACACATTTTTTGATGACGGTTTTAAACAAATCTAAATTGATTCTTTAGCACACATTTAAATTGTTCGAAGTATCACCATCGAACACTCATAGTTTAATAAAATGATCAAACTTTTCTTTGTCTAACAATTTGATTTAGTATAAATCATATGTTTGCACTCAGTTTAAATGACAAACAATTCTATTCGACTCATAGATAAGACCTCATCAGGTCCTACCAATCCGGGTCCAGGTGGTCCTGGGAACAATGGATATGAAAGAGTACTCCATATTCCCCAAACACTAGCTTTACTGGAGCATCACAATATGATTGATTATTGTCTTATCCAAGACACGCATAAGTGGGGTTTACCTCTCTGAAGAGAAGCAGTCGGTGTATTCCAAAGTCCCAGCCAACAGAACGGTTTTTAATATGAGTTTGTTGACAGACTAAAACTCGTCAGACAACATACTTTTCTTCTAACTCAAAAATGTTTTAAATATGTTTTTCCCATTGGATGTTTGCACACACACACATATATATATATATATACATATATGTGTGTGTGTGTATATATATATATATATATATATATATATAAGAATGTTCCCTTCTTGCTTTATGTTTTGCAAATAACTAGATAAAAGCCGCCCAGGACAATTTTTAAATGAACAGACACCCAAAGAAAAAAATTTCAGAAACGAAACTGAAAGTAATTTTTTAATTAGTACATGTGCACATGCACATGTACACACACATACACACACACACACACACACACACACACAATATCATTTTTTTTACAAATTCTCTATTTCTACCAAGAAGTAACTGAACCTCGTAAACGGAAAAGTTTCCAAAATTCTACGTCATTTTCTCACAATTCTCATGAAATTAAGTTTGAAATAAAGGAAGTTTCTGTTAGAAAATACACCTGGTAATTAGTTGAAATTCAGAACCTAATAACTGCATATTTTGTGAAAGACAAGAACAGTTCAATTGTAAAGCTATTAAATGCATAACAATGGGTAATAAGTAGTACCTCCATGCAATTTAGCAAAATACTACACACACACACACACGCATATATATATATATATATATACAAGGATATGAATAGTAAATTGCTTTCATATCGCAGCTATGCAGCATTCACAAAGACAGGACTTGATATTCACCAAAAAACGGTACTTGCTAAGTAAAATCGTATTATGACACGAACAATAATTGTTACCGCAAGTTTCACGATAAGAAGGAAGATGATTGCTGATTTGTATTTGCGTTTTAATATCGTTCTAAAACTAGTGGTAATGGGAATGTCACAAGGAAGCGTGTATACATTTATTCACTTTGTCTTTTTTTTATAGAGTAAAAGCTCATATCTGAGCACTTTTCTGATTGATGAAAAAACAGTTTTATAGCGATTTATTAATTTTACAATCTAAGAGGTTTTGAATAAATCTGTTGATATGGAAAAGAAAAAAAAAAAAACACAGATAATCAAATTGAAATTTGCCACGTTCCCATGGCGTAACAGGTAACGTGCTGGACTCCGGTTTCAAAGTAAGCGAATTCGAACTCCAGTCGGGGTTTTACGTTCACTTTTGGATAAATAATTTTGGTGAAGGTATAAACCATTGTATCTCCCCAGCTATGGGTTAAATAATACGTTTGCTGTTCTTTTACAAGGATGGACTCAGCTTAAAATAACCCACGAATGTTTATATGGTATTAAACAAAGAAACTCAGCCAAATTAAACCTGTTTCTCTAGAAATTAATTTTATGCTGCAAAAACGAATTCTATAAAAGAGGGGAGAGAGAAGAGTACCACTTATTTTTCTAATAAAGAGTGTAGTGTTTCAGTTTTGAACCTTATACATATATATATATATTAATTGTTTGTTCTACTTATCCTTTTGTAACTTATATTGATTGAATATTAATATACGTTGCATCAATAGATGTGCTCATTTAATATTCATCTTGGAAATGACAACCTGAATCTGTTTTCATAATTATAGTCATGTTATTCAAATCAAAGTTGTGGTCATAAATGTTACTGTGGAGTACTCTTTATTTGAGAAGATTCATTTGTATATCATGTTTGTATTTGTTCTATAGTTATTTTTATTAGATTTGCCGATGTATGTTTGGGAGGCGTGGAAGTGGGCAAAAATCTGCTATAACTTGGTGTAATGCTGTAAAGATTCAATCGTGTTACATGCATTCATGTCACCAGGATTATATTGCCATGCGTCAACTCAGTGGGTTAAAAATGATGCATGATTGTGAAGAGAACAATCGTCATTCTATGATACATTAATCGTTACAACATCGCCAATGTATAGTTCAAGATAAAAAGTTCCAGTTTTGACACAGTGAAGTGTAAATCACAAGTGGCGTTTGACACATTTAAAAAGGAAGAAATCTACGGGGTTTCCAAGCATGGCAGGACGTAAAGTGATTGATGAAACATGGCAAGAGGTAACTATTTCCAAGAGGTTGTCGCATAGACAAAGAATGCATCGTGTATCATAGATATCAGATACGAAATGTTCGTTTCTTCTTTTCGAATTAATACTGATTAGATAAAGGATATTCAATTTTTCAAATATTTTTCTTAGATTTTAACTATTACTAAAGGGTAATAAATGTTTTTGCGCTAAGGAAAAGTTTATGTTGTGGCCACCATTATCCTGTAGAACATTTTAGAGACTATTCTACTTAGCCAAAGGTCATTTTCTAGATCTTAACCAAAATGATCGTAAAGTGCCGTAACATTGATGAGTCGTTCGTTGACGAGCAGTAGACAAAGTTTTACGTATTCACATCATGAAATAGGCAGAAAATGATAGAAAGGTATCAGAAAAAGTGGATTAGCGAAGAAGTGTAAGGTGCTTGTAAAACTGAAGATCTACAAAGAACAAAGTGAAAACCCTGGTGTGTTCGGATCGAGAACAAGCAGGATATGACACAAGGTCAATTTTTCAAGCGGAGTACAGCTGGTCTGAACACAAGGTTTTCTTTTTCCTAGGCTGGTTGATTTACTGAAGCTAAAAATCCAATCTACCTCACTAAGTACCTCTAACTGGAGAAAGAACATTTCCATTCATGACTTTTCGTTCGAAGTAGCGTAAAGTATATCGCAATTACCTAGTTCAGGTTTTGAACCCGGTTTACCGATTTCGATTCCTGCGACGCTAGCAATTACTTTAGAGATGTTAGACAGGTTAGTGAGTAATTCATGAAACATTAAAAATTTCATTTTCTTAACGTGAGATAATCCTCTCAAAAGGAAAGGAAGAATGTTCTATGCACTTTGGTCTAAACCAGGAAGTTTGTAAAAGAAATGCAAAAATAACGTAGAACCGAATTCAATATGTGCCATTTGTAGATCTCTGAGGCTAAAAGGTAATGCCAGAAAACATAGTCGAGATGATGCTGGTCGTTCTTAAACGCAGATATAATATTGCAAACTACATATACTCGTTACTAATATTCTAGATGGATATTTTATTCGATGCGTCGCTTTCAATTTTTCCAGACACATAAAAAATAACTTGCCTTTTAGACAGGAATTCAATTAAGAGAAAGACGTACGTTCAGAGAGGTTGTAAAATTGCAACAAAACTGAATTAGGCTGTAGTCTATTCTTTCCGTTTATTTAATAGGGTCGTGCTTAATATTAAAAGATTTAGAGGTCTGAGAACAAACAATAAAGATTAAAAACAAGTGTTATATTAATGTTAACACCAGTACCACAACAGCAATAATAATAACGATATCAATTAGAAGAGTAGTTTCCCCTGTACAATGGAGTGAAGATAGGGGTCAAACATTATGTAGCGTTTGAAAACATGAAGCATACAAGTGTTTATCGGAGTATTAGGACTCGTGGAAAAAGAACGGGAAAAGTAAAAACAAAGAGAACCAGTAGCTACAATGCCCATCAAATATATTATAATCATTAAAGGAAGAAACCAAAACTTATTTAATAATCGTTGGTTCCTTTGCTTAATAGGATAACTTTCGTGGTTTATTTAATGCATAAACCCATCCTTATAGACCAGGAGTTATACTATTGATGTATAAATAGGGCGATAAGAGAGATCCCAAAGTTATTAATCTGAAAGTAAACGTAACTGTTTGTAAAGAGTTCGAAATCATTTGCTACGATTCCATCGGCCAGAGTGTTAGCCAAGAAGACTCCATTGAATGAAGATAAGACGTCCAATTACAATTGACTCATGATAGAGATTAAGTATAAGGTACGAAAACACTAATGACACCAGTAATCATCAGAGTACTAGGACATGTGCAAAGGGGGAATAGAAAACTCTGAGGGAAGTAAGGGAGGAAGAAAGAGAAGCAATGAAGAGAATGTGGGAGAGAGGCATCTCGAATGCTTTTGGATAAATATAAATCAAGTTAAAGGTAAAAAAAAGGGAGAAAAATAAGTTGAGGGTAATATAAAGAGAGTGTGAAAGAGCAAAGATGTAGTGGAGAATTAATATATTTTCAATATGGATGACGATTGAATTAAAAATCCTTGTCTAAGTAATTAATTTGTTCTGACGTAACTAAACAACATGTCTAGATTTAGCGATATATCAAAACCACAGTCTACGTATCTCAAAATACGGGTAGTCCTCATAGGTTAATGGCTTCACCGCTGGACGGCGGCTCCGCAGTAAGCTTGTTTGAACTGAAGTCACGCTATTACGTTCACTTTCGGACAAATATCCTTGAGAAAAGTATGAAGCTTCTTATTCCTCCTGATATAGGTAAAATAGTACAATTATTATTCTTCTACAAGGACAGCGCTGGTATTAAAAAACGCTCGATGTAGTGTCGTGATCATACTTAACAATGTTTCGCAGTTTTAACATTGTCCACTTCTTCCAACGGAATGTTCAATAAAAAATAATTGTCAAAAGTAATAATGTCCCTATCATTTAAGTTAATATCTCTGATTTGAAATAAATTATTGTTCTATAGTCTGCTTTATGGCTGAGGTCGTTTCATGGTATCCACGGCCATCTATCAAAATTTAGAACCCAGGAACGTAAAGGTATAAGTGATACTGATCATAATCAGAGAACTTGGAATAATTCTAAGGGTCAGAGAAAATAAGCTTTGAATTCGACAAAGACCTGGAAAGACTGAGGCAATCTAAATCAACTAGAATATAGAGAAGGGTCCTGGTGACTTCTCTTGTTCGTATCTATTATTCTCAGACACCAGCAAAATAATCAGCTAATGCTGGTGTGAAAAACATGCAGGAATAATAATAATAATAATAATAATAATAACAACAACAACAACGACAAACGGATCACTTAATCCCGGCCAGAAGACCAGACCTCATAATAATCAACAACAAAAACGAGAATCTGCAAAATTGTTGACTTTGCTGTCCCGGGGGACCACAGAATAAATCTGAAGGAAAGTGAAAAAAAGGATAAGTACCTCAACCTTGCTAGAGAAATAAAAAAAAACAACTGTGGAACATGAAAGTAACGATTGTTCCACTTGTGATTGGTGCGTTAGGCACAATAACTAAAGGATTATTAAAGGGCCTGGAGGACTTGGAAATTGGCGGAAAGGTGGAGACTATCGAAACGACAGCATTGCTGAGGATGGCCAGAATACTTAGACGAGTCCTGGAGACTTGAGGAGATTTGCTGTCACTCAAACTCCAGTGAAAATCTATCAGCTGATACTGATGTGAAAAACTCTAAAGGAGTAAATAATAATAATAATAATAATAACGACTAATAAACAACATTTCGCATGAAAACCTGCACGTGTTAAAAAAAGGAAACTTTAAAAGAGAAACATAATCTCTCCTAATAGCAGCACAAAACAACGTCATTAGAACCAATAAAATCAAAGTGAGAATAGATAAGAGGCAAGAAAATAGCAAATGTAGGTTATGTGTTGATAGAGAAAAAAACATCAATCACCTTTTTAAGCGAATGCAGCAACTAGCACAGAAGGAGTATAAGACTGGACAGGACTGGGTGGGTGAGGTGTTCCACAAGGAGATGTACAAGAAATTTAAATTTGACCATACGAACAAATGGTATATGCACAACCCAGTAGCCTTTTCTGGAGAATGGCACACACAAACTCCCATGGAACTATGACATACGAACGGATCGCCTAATCTCGGCCAGAAGACCAAACCTTACAGTAATCAAAAAAAAAAAAAAATCCAAAATTGTAGACTTTGCTATACCGGCTGACCACAGAATAAAACTGAAAGAAAGTGAAAAGAAGCATAAGTACCTCTACTTTGCTTGGGAATTGAAAAAACTATAGAACATGAAGGTGACTATTATACCAATTGTTTTTGGTGCATTCGGTACAGTAACTAATGGACTATTAAAGGGACTGGAGGACTTGGAAGTTGGAGGACAAGTGGAGATCATCCAAATTACAGCATTGTTGAGAACGGCCAGAAGACTGAGAAGAATCCTAGAGACTTGAGGGGACTTGCTGTCACTCAAACTCAAGTGAAAGACCATCAGCTAAAACTGATGTGAAACACTCTGAGTAAATGATAATAAAAGACTGAAAGAACAAAAACAACAAAAGGATTAACAGAACAACAACAACTAGAAAGCAAAAATGAAAAGAAAAACAACTGATTGGACATTTCAAGCGACATACAAGCAATATCACACATGAGATGACCAGAATATGGTTAAGAAACGAAAACCGTAAAAGAGAAAATGATTCTCTTTTTATCTCAATGATAAAGCAAAAATAGGTAAGACACAATAGATAGTAAATGTATGTAATGTGGTGATAGAGACGAAATGATCTATCATATAATCAGTGAAAGCAGTAAATTGGCGAAAAAAAGAGTATAAGACCATACAAAACTGGGTAGGAAAGGTAATCCATTGGGAATTGTGCAAAATTCTTTTAATTTGACCGTACGAACCAGTGGTATATATGCACATCCGAGAATCCGTCTTGTATAATAAGACATACAAACCTTTCTTTAATATACGGATACACACTTACATCCTTATAGATTATCCAAAGGCAAAAGAAGTATCATTGATACCAACCGATTAACAAACGCTGAATATCATAATATCAAATAATAGGAAGTTGCTGATATTCAACGAAATTAAAGAGCAGCTCTGGTAATGAATGTAGTTAATAAGGAAACAGACAATACATCAAAACAATGAAGCAATGATTTTATAAAAGCAGCAACAACAGAAAATGGATACAAATAAGAAAATATTCAACCTCAAATAGAAAATGCAGACTACACAGCAAATAAGATGACAATCAAGAAAATCAAAGACATAAGAATTAGAGAACTCACAAAAGTAACTAATTATCATAGTAAAGGCAGAGCTCTTTTAAAAATATGACAAAATTACATAACGCAGATAAAGGTAGATAAATATACCATAAAATATTTTCTTCAAGACTTAAAATCAAATCTTACGTATTTAAATGAAATAATATATGCGACAACTATAGTAATTTGGCCAGGAGCCAAAAAACATCGACAAAATAATATTAAGCAACCCAAATGAAATATAAAGCCACACAAAAAATACTGGAATACAAAGGAGAAATATCCATAGTTGATTAAATGAAAAGGGTTTCAAAGTGAAAACTTGGAAAACAAGAAAAAGTATAAGAAAATATTCTGTAAAATCGATTGATAAGACCCCGAAAATTAAATAAAAGTTGACGCAAAAATAACTTCAACTAAAGATATCCAAAGATATGAAAAAATTCTTTAGACACAAAATATTTCAAGACAACCCCAAACTTCTTTCGATAATTAGAAAAAGAGAAAATAAATCTAATTAACCTCCAGGAGTAAAATATAGAAATAATTTTGGTGGAATATAAAGTAAAATAAAGTTGGCGACTTTTGTCGAGAGAGACCTGAAGGCTCCCTTTTCAATACCTACCACACCGAGGTGTTGGGGAGGGCGCTACTCCATTCCCTGGATTGCTCCACTTTACCTTTAATCCGAACCTTATAATGCTGAGTATTAAGCAAGGCGGATCAAGTACCATTTTTTGAGCCTTTGGTATGACTCGACCTGAGATT
This sequence comes from Sepioteuthis lessoniana, assembly GCA_963585895.1. NCBI lineage: Eukaryota > Metazoa > Mollusca > Cephalopoda > Myopsida > Loliginidae > Sepioteuthis > Sepioteuthis lessoniana. The sequence continues at coordinate 64,343,211 of OY757924.1, read as the reverse complement.
GAATCCCGGTTTACCGGGCCATTGGCGAACACTATACTGATTAGGCCGATGACCTGGTGGAATATATGGAACAATAAAAATCATAAAATAAAAATCTTAGTAGATTGACAATATAAAAGACCCTTATAAACATAATGTACCACGAATACATTATAATAAAAGATATCATAAACGAACTTAAACGCAAACGTAAATGGAAATAACCCATGATCATGAGCTAATGACGAAACTTATATTAGAAAGCATTGAAAACACCTTAAAAACCCCGGCTTGGCTACAAACCTTTCTCTAACACACACATACCCATACAGATATATATGAAGAAGATTTGGCAATAAATAAGCTATAATGACTCAAATACTATTAAAGATATGATCATATTTATATATATATATATATATATACATACATAGGTATTATTCCGTTCAGTTAAACCGGAGTTGTGTATATATATATATATATATATATAGGTATTATTCGGACCAGTTAAACTGGAGTTATATATATATATATATATATATATATATATATATGCTAAACTTACAATAACTGAATTCAGTATCATACCATATTACAGACTATTAATGCATTGGTTTGACTCAAAATTTTGTATTGTTTGATATGAAAATATAATTCTCAGTTATTGTTTCAAATTTTTCATCTTTTTCGTTTCGCTTTTTTTATTTCTTTTAAGTGTCACTCAGCAACATTTTTTTCTTTAAAAAACAACAATAAAAGCCCTTTCACATTAAATCTTCAGCTCTCATGTTTTTTATGGAATTTCCGTTGGCTTGTATTTAATGTCACAATATACATAACTGATATTTTGACATAAACAAATGATAGGTCGTGATGTGGGTATATATTTAAAAGCATGTGTATTAATATATATAATGATTTCGTGAAGGTACAACTGTCCCCACCAAACAAGGCGGTGATTCTGCTTTTAATAAGCCGATCCTTTTGCTGGTTTGATATATCTTCAGAATACTCGATCGGTTCATCGACCCACGTTGTCTTTTAAGATCCATACAACAGATATCTCGCTAGTCGGAGTCATTGGTCAGTGAGTGAATTAAACCGCACAATTAAGAAAGTAAAAAGACAAGCTGACGCCAAGAAACAGAAAATTAAACATGGCTTGCAAAAATAACAGTATTTCCGTGCGAAGAAAAAGTCTTTCGGAAATTGTACATATATTCACCCATCCGGCAGGTAGTAAGTTTTAGTCAGAGATTAGTTCAGGAATTAACAGTCCGTCAAATCCTCGGATACGTTTTAGGTTTTTCTATTTAAGCTCTCAAGAGTCTGGCGCAAAGCAATCTTAAATGGCGGTACTATTTAATATCCTCAATCTATGGTACTACTTTGTAATTGCTTATTACGTTAAATTTTTTTGCTATTCTCACAGCGTTCTATTATAGTAGATTTTCTTCACATTCTCTACTGGGGGAAGTCTTGTACAAGGTCAAAGAATCCGAGCTTCGGGGACACTGCTCCCCGACTCACGTGCTGCTCTTTCCCCCGTCTCTTGCATGTATACTCGGTGAGGAAACCCTTATTTTATAAATATATTTCATCTGAGAGCGAGCAAAAAAAAAACATATCAATGTGCTCCTAATTTGGATTTAAACGATTTTTTTCGAACGTGTATTAAGTCTGGATTATTTTAAAAAAAAAGGATAAATTCAGTATTCCCTTCAGGGTTTAGGTTATTTAATCTAGATTAGTCACTTTCGATAATTGAGAGTAAGGGATTTTTTATCTAGATTCGCTTTTTTCCACTTCAAACTGTCCGGCACACATTGATTTGTCAAAACTAATTACCTGACTTTTGACAGGTTTAGTTTAACAAATATCATTATATCAGCTTATCTTGTTTTTTACATAAGAATTCGTTTTTGTAAAATTAATTCTCAAAATAAGACGATTTTTATTTACACTTTATTTCAAGAATCCATTATTCTATTACACATCTCTTATGTATTACTCTATTCTTCCAAAATCCAAATCGATGGCTTTATCCTCTGGTTGATAAAATTTATCAGACTGTTCTCTAACCTTATAGGGTTACATATATGTATAATTTAAAGTTCGATGAACTAATGATTGATAGGTAGTAATGTGGGTGTATATTTACAAGCATGTGTATTAATATATAGAATGATTTAGTCATGTATATACTTTTGTTTTAAGGAACAGCTTAAACCCTAAAATGCTCACGCTTGACAGAAAATTGAAAAGAAAGGTTTTAACTTCCAATTTTTTTCGTATTTTATTTAAAACAAAATCAATTAATTATGTAAAAAAGTGAATATCTCGAATCGAAAGATACTAATTCACTGTTCATATTTTTATATTTAAACTAATGTTGTATAGCCATGACCATATACATCTGCATGCATAATCTTAACGACACAATAAAGACCAGCGACACAGTTCTCTAGAAAAATATACCTCCCACTTTATTGAAAGGTTGTGTGTGAGAGGGAGTTGGAGACCGAACATAACTGCAACATATTGACCCCCACTATATTGGCCATAACTGCGTTTCTTTCTCGTTCTCCTGGGCTGCTCAACCGGTGACCTGGGGCCCCAGCCTCTCTTGGACATGTTCTCATTCCAGCATCTTCTCTCCAACTCGTATGATCTCCAAAATGATTAATTGGGGGCCTGAGGGCTCCCTTTGCTGGGTGCTGGCTTTCTCTACAGCATCTTGTTTCCAACTGGTCTGGTCTCCAGACTGCACTGAGTTATATAGTAGTCCACGCCCACCTTCTTCTTGTGGGTGTCACAAATTACACTCATTCAATCCATTCACGGTCAAGGCTACACTCTGCTATTCCTCGACCGGATGCACCTGTTATTTATACAGGTGCATTTCCTATTTTGACAGCCTGGCCGGGTCGTAGGTCAATATACAACACTAATCGGATGCGTTTTGGAAAAGGATTTCTCTGATAGTAATTTTGGCCGGCAATGGTTTTCAATATTTCTGTTGTATTGTTTTTATCATCCCTATGCATATATTCTCATTCTGTTAATTTATTTCTGCTATGATAATACCATTCCGCAATAAATATTAAGAAATATATAAGAACAACAAAAAAAAAACAAGACACATTCACACCAGAAAATAAAAACGATGTATTTACAAGAAATATCTTTTTTTGAAAGCTTCTATTGTAAAAAAAAAAAAAAAAAAAAAGATTATGTATGTATGTTTTCTTCACTTGAATTAACAGAGAATACGGAGAAAAATTGAAAAACAAAGTAATCCAAAGTGAAGGATTTAATTTGAAACAAACTCGACGTTATACCGTTTCAGTTTTAATAAACCATCATCCGGACTTAAAAAAGATGATACTGCATGTTATTGGATCAACGATAGATGTTTCATGAAATACAAAAGCAAAGGAGGAAATTATATATACCGAGAAAGGGGGACATACCGTTAAATCAATAAATCGACGTTCATATTTTTTAAAACATATCACGTTACTGAGTAAAGCATAGATGTAAAACAAACTGAATCATCAAGAGATAAAATGGTTATAAAGAAAAAGAAGAGACATAAAAAAAATGTGGAAGAAGAAGAGAAAACTAAAGAATATCTTTAAACAATTTCAACGGGATAAAAGAAAGGAATATCTATTATCTGATATTTGTCTCTTGCTCCCACCAGAGATGACTTGACACAAGGTCAATTACCCGAAGATCGATTGTAGTGGTTATTTAAGGGAGGGGAAGGTCGGGCACGAGCCGAGGCTTGAGCCCTGCTTGAAAATGCTGGTCATCGGCCCACTTTGTGCAATGTGGGTCTAATGAGCCTAGCTGGTCTTGGATCTAAATCTGAGTCCAGGCACGTACGCCTGAATATAGCAAGATCCAGATCTATATAAGGGGATAAAAGTGTCAATGTTGCAGCTCACCCACCCGAATGTGGCCCAACCAAAGATGGGGGCCTTTCGGCCTCAAATCTGCCATGGAGCATTAACCATCCGGCACGAATGCCAGACAATCCGATGAACAGTCAGCGAAAAAAACCTATTAAAATATCTATTATCTCTTTCACAGGTAACCAAAAAGTAGGTGGATCCTAGAATACGCTGAGTGTATACCCAGAAGAAATCAAACCTCCCTCCCAAAAGAGGTGTCCTGAGTAGGACACAAAACTACCTCTGAACCTGAAGATTTCAGCAGACTGGAATGGGATATTCCAGTCTGCTGAAATCTTCAGTGCCATTACCCCCAGATCCACTCTGAGGGGTTGTGCTAGTTAGGATCCCTTCTAGAGGAGAAATAAATCTGTTGGAAATTTATTCTTATTCGATTAGACCCTGTCCAAAATGAAAAAAAAAGAAACTGTTAAGATGCAACTACACAGAAAATCCAAGGGGGATGAGTACTCTTCACAGCCAGTACCCCAAGTGTTTGATCCGGAATTAGACCTATTCTACAATTATTAGTATTTGACAGAAAACTTGATATCATATCATCATCATCATGTCGTGCTGGTAGCACGGATATCCCTGGCCCTCTCTCGACACTTTTCCCTATCGTTCATCGCTTCTGGCAGGTCTTCTGGCCAACATCCCGTATCCTCACATAGTTGCTGAATGTATAATCGTGCTGGTCGTCCTGCGTTTGCACAGCCATGTGTGGGGGTCCATAAGAGTACATCACTTATGAGTTCGTCCCTGCTTCTCCACCAGTGTCCTGCATGTCTGGTTTGTACGCTAATCTGATTTGTTAGAAATAGAACTGTTTTTACGTTTAACTGTGTGTAAAAAATATCACTGATGTCTAGTCGATTTGTTAGTTATACATAGTAATACTTGGAACCATTTCATCATCATCATATCGCGCTGGTAGCACGGATATCCCTGACCCTCTCTCAACACTTTTCCCTATCGTTCATCGCCTCTGGTAGGTCTTCTGGACAACATCCCGTATCCTCACATAGTTGCTGAATGTATATTCGTGCTGGTCGTCCTGCTTTTGCATGGCTATGTGTGGGGGTCCATAAGAGTAAATCACTTATGAGTTCGTCCCTGCTTCTCCACCAGTGTCCTGCATGTCTGGTTCGTCTAACTTGAATAGTTTTCGTGATAGGAAGCAGGTGGGCGTACAGTTGGTGTCCTGTGGGGTGTTGCCGCCAGGACTTGTTCAAGATTGCTCGCAGCATTCTTGTGTAATTGCCATCTAGCTTCTTCTCCAGCCGTTTTGTTAGAGTCCATGTAGTGCATCCATATAGCAGTATCGATGCAACCGCTGCCTGGAAGAAACCGCGTTCAGAAAAACAACCACACAATAAGTATAAATACTAACTCACTATAAAAACGATTCCTTAACCTCTACCCATAAAATAATCCGAGACGTGTTGATTTGACTTTAGAATAAGTCAAGTAATCTGGCAGTATTAAAACGTTGGATTAGGGGAGGGTTTAACGATGTCTGCCCAGCATTTGGAGTTGAAAATGACTGTTAGAAATAATCGAATGGAGGAGCCCTCGTAATTTACTGGTTCATATGCCAGACTACGACATCGTAGTAAGCTCGTTCAAGTTTCAATCACGCTATTGCTTTCACTGTAGTAACAGGAATGCACCTCCTTATTCTTCCAGCTATGTATTAAATAGCACTACTACTGATCGGCAATAAGGATGGCGTAGGAATTGAATAAACCACGAAGATTGGTTTACTATTAAAACATAAAAAACAAACCAAATCACGACGAAGTGACTAAATGAAAATTTATATACTTCATTATTTTCAATTTATTCAATAATATTTTATTCGCGCATTTAACTAAAAGATTCGGGCTTTTGCATCAGTCACCAAGTCTTTGTAAATATATGTATTAACCAAAAAAAAAAGAAGAAAAAAACAAACAGATGATATAAGTTTCTAATTTCTTTCTAAACTTACAGGTGCCTTGCTTCTTTTGCACAAGTTGTTTCATAACTGTATCGTCAGTGACGATAGGGATTCTTTGATGAAAGGTAATATAAATGAGTACTCAGCAATATGTTAAATAGGAACATTTTTCAAAGTATAAAAAAAAAGAAATTAGTATATATGCAACATAAGATATTGTACAGGGTGGAACGATAAAATTGTCGCCCAAGAAAAGAGGACATGATTCCATTTCCGTTTAATGAAAACCGGTTTTCTTTTTTTGTTGCAGACCATCTACTAGTTTGACAGTTGTCTACAAATCCCTAGAGCGATAAGAGCCTTCTATCATGTCTGAAAGTGACACAATGTTCAACGAGCGAGATCGGAGATTCGCCGCTGTACAACCCATGCTCTCTACCGATCCTACAGGACCATTGCCAGCACCCTCAAAATGCAAATCCGGACAGTTCAACGGGCCCAGGGTGATGGAAACAAAGTTTCCGGCTACGGTTATGGTCCTTGTTGTGGTTTCAAGTGAGGGCCACATCATGCCACCTCACATCTTCGAAGTCGGCTTGAAAGTTAACACCAAAGTGTACCTGGGTGTGCTGAAGAGTGTGGTGATCTCCTGGTGCAATCAGGTCACCGGTGGGAAACCCTGGGTGTGGCAGCAGGATTCGGCGCCGGCCCATGAATCCAAAGAGACCCAGGCTTGGCTTCAGAAGGAGTGCTACGACTTTGTACCCTTCTCCCACTGGTCCCCCTCTTCCTCCAGACCTGAACCCGCTGGACAACTTCGTTTGGTCATACGTCGAGAACATCACCAACATGACCTCCCACAATACCAAAGCCGGCCTGATCGCCGCCATCCGCCGAATATTCGCCGAGCTCCCGTCGGCGCTTGTGGAAAAGGCATGCTCCCGGTTCCAGATCCGTATCGAGGCGGTGATTGAGACTGAAGGCGGCTACATTGAATAGATGTCAGCTCTATTACATAATCAAGTTACCTGAATTTATTTTCTAAATCAAAGTTTTAAAATAAAGCTGTAGTGTTGTTTTCTTTAGGACGACAATTTTATCGTTTCACCCTGTAGATGTCAGCTCTACTACGTAATTAAGTTACCTGAATTTATTTTCTCAATAAAAGTTTTAAAATAAAGCTGTAGTGTTGTTTTCTTTAAGACAACAATTTTATCGTTTCCCCCTGTATTAATATGAACCAACAATGTGCTTTTTAATGTAGACAAGACGATTTACATTTACATGCGTGTGAACAGTGAAACACTGGAGACATGTATATCGGAAAGTGCAGAGCTAAGGCAAACTCAATATATTAAAAGAAACATAATTAGTAACTGAAATAGGTTTCAGAAAAATAAAGGAAAATCAGGAAGTTGACTTCATTTAACGGTTATTTCAATGAGAGCTTGGGAATTAACCCAAATTTCCACCAAATCAGATTTGCCATGAAGTCATCTTAGCGTTAAATGCCACGCACGAATCCCGACTCAGTGCAAACGTTTGTTGAGTTCTGGTATCCCAGGTGAAATCCGGGAGTGAGCAGAAATTATGAAGATAAGATAGAAATTAAGACCAAATACGGCTTCTAAATTCAAATCTTCCGCAATCGAAAGAATTGCTAGCGCTTCGAGATAGTGGTGCATAAAAAGCACGAAATATCAAAGTCAGTCGGATTTACAATTTACATATTTTGTGAAGTCTGTAGAATAATAGACACAAAAAAATATCCACTCGATAAAATTGTTCAATCTTGATAGTATTTAAGAAAATGTTCGACAATGAAATTTTCTTTTTTTTCTTTGCATACAAAATGAAGAATCGTCGTCGGTTTGGTAAGGTATTTCCGGATTTTTTTTCATTTCTTTATTTAAATAGGTGTATTCTGTTCAAATAGCAACAGAAATTCGATGTAAACTAGACCCTGAATTTATGCTCATTTACTATGTCCTTTTTTCATAGACATTTAATCTTCTCGTTGACATGACTGATCTCATCATCTGTATAAAATACGGTCACTTTAATCTACACATAGCAATTTGATATATATATATATATATATGTGTGTGTGTGTGTGTGTGTGAATCAATCAAATGATAGCGAAAATGAAAGAAAAATGTATTTATATACAACCAGAGACATTCAAAGTGAGATCAATAGATTTTATATATATATATATATATATATATATATATATATATGTATGTGTGTGTGTGTGTGTCTGTGTGTGTGTGTGTGTGTGTGTGTGTATGTATTGCTGATTGAGTCAAAGTTGTCTCGTGATATTTAAATCACCAGCCGACCATAGAGAAAGGATAAGATGGCAAAGAAAGTTTATTTAATTCCCTTCAAATCCAAATTCAATTTATTTGCCAGACGATTTCTGACTTCTCTCAGATTTTCCTGTCGTTTTTCTCGCTCAACTGGGCAGCGAAGTTGATTCGAACTAATTAAATCATCATACCATTTTGCAACAGTGCGATTTCACTTGTAAACATTCACTGTCTTCCAATTGGATACTGTTGTCACTCGAATTGAAGAGATCAAGGAACAATAAATAACATCGCCTTGCTTCAAAGAAATTACGTATATATTTTGCATTGGTAGAAAAGACAACACAATACTCGAGCGGAATTTTTAAACGAATTGTAAGACATATTTTGTTTGCACACAGTAAAATGATTTGAAGTACAGCTTTTTAACAGTAGACATTCTGTTAATTAAGTATTACTACGTTATAAAAATAGTTTTTTCACTGCTATATGGTTTCAAATTACTAATTATGATTTTCCATAAAGAATTATTTAAGAGTTTGGTTTGGTTTTATAGCACTTCTACCATTATAGGTTATTAATGCCAAAACCATTTTTATTCAGATAAATAGTTCTATTACAAACAATTCAGTTTGGTACAAGTACATTGGTTCAATATCAAAGACATTTCTATTTAGAACTATTCAGTTTAGCATAAGTACGCAGTTTAAATGTCTAAAACAGTTCTATTTCAGCCCCAGCCAATAGGACAAGATTAAACTGTTATATTGAACCCTAACTCCGGATCAGAGTGGACCTGAGACTAAACATAAGTGCACAGTTTAGTTCTTTTTTACCGATAGATAGGACCCTATCAGGTGCTGCCTCGCCGGAGCAGAGTGAATCTGGGAGCGATGACAATGAAGAGGTACTCCGCATTACCCAGAGAACCAGCACCACTGGAACCTCCCCATCAGATTATTTAGTGTCATATCCAGGTCACTGGTTGGGGGCAAATCTTACTCCTCTTGCAGAGAAGCAGTAGCTGTATTCTACAGCACCAGCCGATAGGACAAGATTAAACTGTTTTGTTGAACCCTAACTCCGGGTCGGAGTGGACCTGAGACTAACGGCAATAAAGTGATGCTCCATATTCCACAAAACTCCTTGGCTACATCCTCACCGCCAAATGAATTTAAGTGCCTTACTCATGTAACTCGTTTAGGGTTTATCCACATGCAGAAGTGCATCCAACCAAGTAGAGTTAAATTGGGTTAAATCATTTTAAGCTTAAACTATCGAAGGAGACCATGTGCCCACCGTTCTTTCTATCTTTTTCTATGTACAATTAAATCCTTTTCTACCTGATCCTGTCATTGAAATTACGTCTACATGTAAATTTTATCGTTCTTTTTTCCTGTATTTTTAACTATTAAAATCTCTTGCTGTTTAATGATTGGATGTTAAATTCGATACCCTATATCTAGTTTTATAATTTTTCATGCTGTGTAATTTACCCCTTCATCCGACATTCGAAAGAATACATTCTACGCAATATTGTTGAATAGAAAAAAGACCTCTGCTATAAAACATTTTTAAACAACAACTGAGTGGTGAATAAGAGGTTGCGTGCTGCGTTCGTAAGTGTGTGGCTCTATTTCATTATATTGTTCAACAACGTTAAAAGCTGATCATACAGGCATGGCAGTTGAGGTAGAACCTTCAAAAATTCATTTACTCTATCAACGAGAGTAGCTAACCAACTATTTGCAAGATCGCATCTTACATAACAGCAATGTTTTTCATTTAAAATAAAAAAAAATAACCATAATCCAAATAAAACGTTAAATTCTGTAAAGTAAACGGTTTGGTTTGGTTTCTTAGTTTAATGGCATATCAACCTTTTGTAGGTTATTTAATGCCAAAACTATTCTCCTAGAAGAACAGTAGTGGTACTATTTAACCCATAGCTGGGAGGATTAGAGGATTCATACCTTTCCCATGTGTATTTGCCCGAAAGTGAACGTAATAGCGCGACTGGAGTACGAACTTGCATACTACGATTCCGCAGTCTATCACTTTAACCATGTAAAGTAAACGTAACCAAAATTTTCTTTCTCTCATCATCCGATGTTTAAAGGAAAAATTCACTGCTTGATACTAGGATTTAACTCATATTTATCATAGAAAGTATTTTATGTTTTTTCTATATTCTCTACCTCAAAGTTTAACTTCTCACCGTTCAATGATATTGTATGTTAAATTTAATGCCACAGTTTATGCTTTGTTATTTTCCTGTCGTAACTAACAGATTCCCTATAATTATTTTTTTTTATGTCAAATACTCTATTATTTTAATCAAAGGTGAATTTTTCATGTGAAAGGTGACTGCTAGAGTGACACCTTAAACATTAAAAAATTACAAATTGTTCGAAATATTGAAATTGCACTTAAACAATGAATCGCTTTGAAAATAAAGGGATTGGTATTTTTATTTTAATCTAATTAAGAACAGTAGTAGTACCATTTAACCCATTTTTGGAGGGATGAGGAAGTTCATTCCTTTTCCAAGGTTATTAGTCCGGAAGTGAACTTTAGAGAGCAAGTGGAGTTCGAACGCGTTTACTTCTACAATATTGCAGTCCGACACTTTAGCCACGACACCATAGAATCACCAAATTCAATTAATGATAAAGTAAATTTCATTTTTGCTGCCATTAATTGTAACTAATAGAAGAAAGAAATCACCTTTAATTAGATTCAGATAAAGAAATAGAGAATCAAAACAGATTTTCCACTGAGTTCGTTTAATTTTAAACAAAATCAACAATAAATAATTGGTTTTATTTTTTTATGTTTGCCTTTAGACATTGTAGTTTTCACGTATTCTAAGACTCCCATTCTGTGACAACGTCAGTTTTTTTTCTTCTTTTTTTTATGGTAGGGTAACAGTGCGTCAAACTGATTAGGATTTTAATGTTATAAGCTGAGAAATATAAGCCGTTCATGAACTTGTAATGTTTTTATCTAATCAATTTTAGATGACTTGCAAAGATTTTTTTTTTACAATTTTTTTGTAGAAACGTCGATTGCAGACAGAGAGATAATACGGGTTAAAATAATGATTAATAAGATGAATCATTGATGCGAGTTCAAATCCTGTCCGAGGTTACTTGCATTCAATTTGCTTAATGTACTTCCGAAGTACCACCACTTTCTACAAAGGGTCATGTGCACAATAATAGGTTAGTCTGTACGAAATTGATTTTCTACCTTTGCAACTCTAGAAGAAAGAGAACCGATTTCAACTACACATAATTACATTTACGAACATAGAATGTTTAATTAATCTTTAGGTTTTTCAAACCATGGGGAAGTTTTTCATATTGCAGTTGACAGAGAACAAAAAGATGGTTGAAGGTTTAAAAAGTGGGGTTTTCGTGAATACGTATTACTGCAGACATCAAGGTATTCCAAGTAAGCCTACTTTATCACGGCAATGAGGGTGTTTTCTGGGAAACGAATTAACAAAGAAACTAGAAGCTGTGTCTACTTTTGTGAAACAAAATCTTGGGATAACCCAGGAGGTGCCCGTGGTGTAATGGCTATCGTCCTAGGAATTGGACACGGCGACGCGAGTTCAAATCCTGTACGAGAATGATTGCATTTCACATAGCACTAATGCCCTTGGGAAAAGTATGGATCCAATTATTCTCCCTCCAGCTATGGGTAAATAGTAGGGCAGACTTGGTTCTTCAGCCTTGGTAAGGCAACTAGTCTAGGAGATGGAAAACTCTGAATTCAAACCTGTTAAAATCCGCTTAAAAATTGACCTTGTGTCATATCCTTCCCGAGCGGAGGGGTTGGGTAAATAGAATAACCAAGGGTTGGTTTCACGGCTTGCAGTTGCCGTCGTGTTTGTTGGCTGCGTGGATGATTATGGGTTTTAGTATCTGACTCCTTTGTTTTGTTCTTAAACCCATTAACTTGTCTTATTTATCCGTGGAGGGACGCAAGAGAATTGAAAGGAGGAAGGAAGGAAAGAGATGAAGTTACCTTTATTCTAACTTTATTTTAGGGTGTAAAAACTATTCTGTGGCGTGGAAAGCCTTCTTGAACCATGTAGATGTAGTCGCGTTTCCCTAAGAAGGTTTTAAAAATATGCTAGAGCCATTTTGTTAGGTTTATTAATTTGAAGTCTCTGGTTATGTTCTGTGGGGTTTTTCAGCGAGGTATGATTTTCGGTGGTAAATGTGCTTTCGTCTTTTTTCCAGAGGTGTTTTCAATAAGGTGCTTTTACCGGAGGTGGCATGCTTGCAGCAGACACAGCCAGCCGCAAAGACCGGAAATTGCCGAGCTGGTGCGCTACCTAGCCAGCAGCCTAAACCCTTTCAATATCAGTGGGTGAATGAGAACAGATTTACCATTTGTGTTCGGAAATCTATCTTTTTGGCACGCGAGATTTCGCTTACTCTCAGAGACTTCTGGAAACAGGTACATTTTTTTAATTTATTCTATTTTGTTGATTTTCTTTTTTATTAATGCCCACAAGACAAAATGAATTAGTGCCATCTATCCAAATTAATTTAGTCTTATCAATGCAGAAGTTATTCCTTTAAATCTTACTTGCTAAGCAACGAAAGCCACTCTGTGCATATATATAAAATCCTGACATGCATTTAGCCGCAAACTCAACTTGAGACGCTTCGTTAATTTTCCCGTCGATGATACAATGAATCAGTTCAATTATCCCAGGAAATATTTGAATGATAATGATGCTTCTAAAGTATATAACAATATACGTCGAAAGACTGTTGATTTTAGAGATACACATTCCGGGGACTAGCGTAATAGATTCCGACATCGCTGTAAGCGAGTCCAAACTGCTAACACACATTAACGTTCACTTTCAGACTAATACCCATGAGAAAGACATAAACTGCTCTGACCCCTTGTTATACTTCAAAAGTAACCATTATTGTTCGATACATGAATGGCTTTGGCATTATATAACCCATGAAACTTGATATGTCATTAAATTAAATAAACAAAATGAAGCCAGATACAAATTCTGATACTTCAAAATTGAGCCTAATTTTGTGTATGTTGAAAGAGGATAATATTGAATTTTGATCTGTCATCAGAAAAGAAATAATCATCCTGTCAGCGAGGTATAGAATATACAGACTTTATCTTCTGCCGAGGAGGGGGGGAGACCCTCCCCCAAATACCCTCGTGATGACACTGAATTGAATCTCATGGTGACCCTCAGGTAGTTTTTTGGTTTGGTTTCTTTGCTTAAAGATATATTAGCCATCATGGGTGATGCAATGTGAAAATTATCAATGTAAAAGAACAGCAGTGGTTGTATTTAACAGGTAGTTAGGAAGAGAAGTGGGTTCATGCCTTTCCTTGGGGTATTTGGCTGAATGTGAACGTAAGAGTGTTACTGGAGTTCGAACTCGCTTAGAACGATGTTGCAGTCCACAACATTAGCCACTGGAATTCTTTCCATCTCGGAGAGAGGGGATGAGCTAAAAATTCATTTCTTAATCTGATTTACCTGGTGATTAATTAAATTATGGAATTTGTAGATTTCTGTAAGTGGTGATTTAATTTATCATAGTGCTTTTTTCACTTTGTTGGTGGAGCTTAGAATACGCTAAGTGTATCCCTTGCAAAGGGGAGCTTCACCCTACCTCACAAAAAATGTTGTAGTTTATTTAATGCCATATCCTCTTAATGCATATGCATTAAATGTCTATGGTTTGGTTACGTTTCATAGCTTATCAAAGATTATACGTTATTTCATGCCAAAAGCTCTTTATATATATATAATATATAAACACATTTATAGGTAACATATTTAAATAGCCTGCTTTTCTTTTTTTTTTTGCATACGGTTAAATAGTTTCAAATATTGCTATCACACACAAATATTACAATTTACTATTAATCCTTTGCTTGTACAAATTTAAATGACTTTAAGTATTGATAAGTAACAGAAATAATTTAACATCATTCATTTATTTTCAAACATTTAAATATGTAGATATACATGAATTATTTGTAAGTGAACAGATTGCTAGTAATTTAAATTCTTAAATGAGTTAGAACTAATTTGTTTGCACAATATTATCGCTATTGTTGCTACACAGTTAAATTAATTTAATTCTCGTTCTCAAATAATAATAATTCTAATCAATGTAAATCATTTGTTTGCTAAGAATGAATCGGTTAAAAGTATTGCTTTTTAACACTAATTTTTCAATTCCACATTATTCATTCATTTACACACAGTTTAATAGTTCCAAGAATTACTACGTTGTACTATTTCAATTTAGGGACACAATTTAAGAATTCCCGGCATTGCTATTTCACACTAATAATTCTGTCCAACATTGGTCATTCGTTTGCACAGTTAAATGACTCCAAGTATTGTTATGTATCACTAACAATTCAATTAAACACCAATCATTTGGGGGGTGTTCTCGTGGTGTAATGGTTAAAGCGATGGAGTGTGGAATCGTAGTTAGCGAGTTCGTACTCCAGTCACGCTATTACGTTCACTTTCGGGCAAATACATCTGGGAAAGGTATGAACCCCCTTATACTCCCAGCTATGGATTAAATAGTACCACTACTGTTCCTTTAGGAGAATAGCTTTGGCATTAAATAACCTACAAATGTTGATATGCCATTAAACAAAGAAACAAAACCAAACCAATCATTTGTCTACACACAGCTAAATAATCAATACTTCTATTTCTAACTATAGAAAGTAATTTGCACAGAGTTTAAATGGCAAGCAGTTCTATTTGACCCGTAAAAATACCCTATCGGGTGCTTCAACCAAAAGTCAGAGTGGACCTGGGAGAAATGACAATGAAGAAGTATTCCACATCCCCCAAATCTCCAATGCTGGAGATTCGCCATCACATTGTTTATTGTCATTACTAGAACTCTCTTTGTGGAAGGTCTTACCCCACTGCAGAGATGAAGTTGGTGTATTCTCCAATTCCACTCGACTAGGCTGGGTAGAAACCAGCTAGGATCCTATCTATTGTTATAATAGATCTTCTTAAAAAAACGTTCCTATGTGATATGAACACATGAAGTCATATAACTGTAAATTAATAGTATTAAGATAATTTTTACTTGAAGCTATGATCGTTGACGAAGTTATATTCTTAAGAATATCTTCATATTATGGGTCCTTTTAACTCATTCACTTAAACTCCTTTTTTTTTTCAATTTCCTTTGTATTTTAGATCAAATTTCCAAAATTTCAACCTGCTTTATATAGTAAAGAACCAAATAAATTGCACCTGCAGTAATCAGAAAACATCATTAAAAATAGATTATCGCATCTGAATTATATTAAAACGCATCCAGTGATTACTTGGTTAAAAATGTCCAAACCGAAAATATACTGAAGTGAATGCAGGTGTTGTAGATATTACCCTTTCCAAAGAAAGTGTACAGGGGCTTTCAAACGAGTTACTCTACAAACCTCAGTCATCGAGAGAGAGAGAGAGAGAGAGAGAGACAACGATTCATGAGTGATTTAACAAAAGATAACTGTGTATGATTAAGTAAACAAAAAATAAATGTCCATTTCTATGTTGAAATACGTGACATATCCAACCAGAAGCATTTTTAGAAGAAGGATCTCTTTCAAAAAATAATGAAGTACCCAATATTGTAAGGGAGTACTTCTGATGTACAAAGACATGAGCAGCCAGAAGAAAGACATTGTGTCCGTTAACTGTTTTTTTTACTCCTTCCACAGCCTCAGGAAATAAATAGAGAGAATTAAGCAACGAGGTCCTAAATTTAAGGTGAGTTGTATTATTTGTGTTTTTATCTATCCCTCATTCGGTGTTTAACCAATAATGACATAGACCTCATTGGTAATTATATTAAAAGTGCAGCAGAGTGCGCAGATATTTATTTGTGGTTTGTTTATTTTAAAAAAGTAGATTAGCAGTGGAAGCTTGCATATGTTAAAAAATACTGCTTACTTCTTTGAGAAAGTCTAGATCTTCCAAGAGATAGAGACACTTCCACGCGATTCCGTCTTAGTTGTTACTTGGATGTAGTCCTAATGTGACTTCTACTTTTAGAATCCATCCACAGGGTGTACACATAAAATATTTTCAACATCCAATGAGTTCCACACATTGAGTTTTTCTTCTGATTTCTATGCATATTCTCCATTTGAAAAAGAAAGAAAAACAGAAGAAAAAAAAAACTTGCTAACGTGTATTTATTTATTCAACCCCTCTGTGACGATTAAGATGTGATACTTAACTGATTTTTTAAGTGGATTTAAAGACGGTTTGAATTCAGAGATTTCATTCTTCTAGAATGGTTTCTTAACGAAAGCCAAATAAAACTGCCTGTTCTACTTTGTATGTATATCAGGAAGGAAAAATGTCCTCGAAGGCTTTCACTATGGTATTAACGTGAAGTGAAACACGAACTACTTCGTCCAGGATTTTAACACAGTTTATTGATTCTATTTTCTTTCAGTGCTGAGCGTTATTCCAAAAAACCTTTTAAAAAAACATGTAGGTAAATAAAGCCACGAGAAGGTCTTGTATAGTGAAGATATGGGTCAAAATCATTAAAAGGAAAAGTCATAACCAAATTCAACACCCATATTGTCTAAGGTTGTGGAATACGCCAATTTCATTACTGCAGAGGGGGAAAAACTCCAACAACAATTGTCTTGGATATGCCACTAAACTGCATTTAACGGTGAGGCGTCAGTCCCGGAGTTTTATACATTAAATGGAGAGTCCCTTCAGTGGCATTGTCACCCAGCCATTCACCCGACCACTCAACGTCAAAAATGATAAAAAAGATCTATCAACCTAACCGAACCACAAAAGAAGTTAACAACTCTCAATTTGTATATTAATGGAGATGCTGTATTAAAAGAGGTGTTTTAGTTTTAGTTGAGAACATATATAAATCATAAAATCAAGGGTCAAAATTAACTACAGTTAGAAGCAGTATTATTATATAAAACATAAAAGCCGATATATAATTGTTGAGAAATTAGGCTTTGTTTTTCTCATGAACTATATTTATTTTACAAGTACTGATACATCACATGTTTAATATTTTTGCATACCATCATCATCATCATCATCATCATCATATCGTGCTGGCAGCACGGATATCCCTGACCCTCTCTCGCCACTCCTCCCTATTGTTCATCGCCCTAGGCAGGTCTTCAGGACAACAACCTGTATCCTCACATAGCTGCTGAATGTACGTTCGTGCTGGTCGTCCTGCTTTTGCGCGGCCGTGTGTGGGGATCCATAAGAGTACATCTCTTATGAGTTCATCTCTGCTTCTCCAGCAATGTCCTGCATGTCTGGTTCGCCTAACCCTATGATATTTTCTATTCTTTCCGTTATAAGTTCAATAAAAGTCTTGCAGAGAGCAATTGCATTAGTTGAAATTTTCAATGCGTCGTCATAATGCCTACATTTGATTAAAAAGAAATTGAATCTATTTATCTTCGGTCAGTTTATTTTCTCTGTTTAATGGCAAATCAAATTTCGTTGATTTCAAAGCCATCTTTGCAGAAAAAGAGCTGTGTTGATTCTTAACCTACAGCTGAGTAGATAAGGGTGTTTATATATTTCCCAAGGGTATTTGTCCGAAAACGAGGGTAATACCGCTACTTGATTACGAACTAGCTTACGACAATGTCACAGACCCAAACGTTAGCCATTACGTCACAGAGATTTCAACAATCTATCTAAATTTATTCATATCTGTCTATCTTTCTTCTATCTACCTAAATGTATGTGTCTGCCTGTCTATCAGCATATTTGCCCAAATCTACCGCAGAAACATAATGTGAAACAAGGTCAACTGTTTAAAGCGGAATATAGATGAGAAGTATGAAAATTCTAATGTTGATTGGTCCACTTGAGAAAGTTGTCACGCTTTATCCATAGAAGAAACAGTTGACAAGACAGTATATCAAGATCGGGACTGGGCTTTGTACTGCTGATATTAATTTGATTACAAGAGGAGTTAACCTAGCATAATAAGAAATAAAAATTGTAAAATAATCGTTTATTTTGTTGTGATTAATTAGGTTCTATAATATAAAAATATTATTGTTCAGGAATAATTCACTATACTTTTACCAGTATCTTTGTCAAAAATCAATACACATTCAACCAACAGTAAACTTTTTAAAAGAATATTGAACAGATTAGAATAGTGAACTTATGTATATTAATGATTAAAACATTAAAAGAAAGGCTGCAGAAACTGATAGATCATATATATATATATATATATATTATATATATATAACCGGTCCATAAACAAAGTAGGTAGAGTGTTTGGCAATGGCCTGACAGACAGGAGATCAGTCCCAGATCGAGCAATACCAAATACTCAAAAAAGTGTACTTTGATGTTTCTTTGTTTAACATTCAGCATTTTAAGATAGGGAGAAAGGTTAAAGTGCAGCAATCCAGGCAAAAGAGGTTGCCTTCTTAGAATTTGGTTTAGTATCGATTGCAAAAGAAGCCATCGAGTCACCCTGGACTATGGTCACCAAATTCTATGGAATTGTATGGGGTAAAATTTCATGCATAAGAATACTTAGAATATAAATGATTGGAAAAAGTTGAGATATATTGTAAACCCATAAAAAGTTTTGTAGCACTATGAAGTTTTCAATAAAAGATACAGACTCGTTAGAAAGAAATAGTGATAAAAGTTAATGTGTAAATACTGTACTGCTAACGCTTAGAGATCTTATGTCCTGGGAATAACATTAAACTGCTTCAGATTATAACGGTCCAGTTATGGAGATCTGGAAAGCATGAAATACGCCTTTTTTGAAATTATTCATTGGTCGATTCTAACCTGGAGTGTTAATATATTTGTGGTCCCATCAACAGATCAAATAATGAACGTCTGACGCTAAACCGCATCAGATAGTAACGTTCCAGTTGTGGTAAACTGGGAAGCATGAAATACGTCTTTTTCGACATTATTCTTTGGTCAATTGTAACCTGGAGTGCTAATACTTTTTTGTGGCCCCATGATCAGGTAATGAAAGTATGACACAAAAACAGTTTTAATTGTAACGTTCCAGTTGTGGAGATCTGGGAAGCATGAAATACGTATTTTTTGCGATTATTCACCAGTCCATTCAGAGTGTGAGTGTACCTGTTGGGGTAAATGGGTTAAATAATTAGGGTTAAAGAGTTTCGTATTCGACAGGACAGAGTGAATGTTTAAGACAAAAAGAAAGGAAATGAACAAACTCTTAAAACAAATACACAAAATATGTGAATACGGACGTACAACGAACAGAATTATCTGACCCCTTAGCTTAAATAACCATGGAGAGAATAACGTGCCGTCAAAATCCATTTATCATTCAATTTTATAAAGCATGTCACTCAACAGCAAGGTCCTCATTGATCTGATTCGTTTTTTCAGTCTTGGTTCAATTCGAAATATTTCGAATTTTAAGCTCTAATACAAGAATATAAATATATTACTCGGATATTAAAATGATCAAAATTCCTAATATTTGTGCCGCCATAAAAAATTTAAAAAAAGGAAAAATCGTAGCGGTATGTATTGTTGTGAATATGTATTAAAGAGCTACTCACAACCCTCCGTCAGAGAAGAGTGGCTGTCTTCGTGGTGAAATTGTGAAAGCGATTGACTGCGAAATCATAATAAGCGAGTTCGAACTCCAGTCGTCCTAGTACGTTCACTTTCGGACAAATACCTCTTGTAAATATGGATTATCTCCTCTTTCATAATTCAAACTATAAAAGCTGCACATTTCCGCTTGTCAAGTAGACGAGTAGTAAAATTCTTAATTGAATAAAAGATTACTAGACAGAATCTCTTGTCCTGTTTTCATTACAATTTATTCAATTAAGAATGGAACAATTTATGCGACCGGAGAGGGCACCTCTGGTGGTGTATCGGTTAGCAAGCTACACTAGCAAACCTACACGAGTGAGTTCGAGTCTCATTGGGCGCCCCATTCATTCGGCCTTGTGCCACATCGAAGCAAAGAGCTTTGTAAATTAATTTTTGCGACCGGAGCGATTTACCACAGATCCAGAAAGCGATTCAGCCGACAGATGCTGGAAACATTGGCGGGATACATTTACAAATTTCATCGTGGTTCTATATTCAGAAAGACCGGGACGTCCTATCAGTAAGCGTGCGCTCCTAACCAACTGCCTGTCTCACACAGTCAACAAAATTATCTCGGATTGCGTTACCTACGAAGAAGCAATCGATGTACTGAATGCTACATACATAAAGCCCAAAAATGAGATATTTTCTAGAAACCTACTTGGGACTTGCCGACATACTCAGGCGAAACATTGGACCATTTCCTTAAGAGCCTTCGGACACTGAGCAAAGATTACTAGACAGAATCTCTTGTCCTATTTTCATTACATATATTATAGTACAATTGTTTCAAAATGCTCTTTGAGAAAATGCAATTTCCAGTCTCCATCGTATTGATGATATTTTTGGGTCTTTGCAGTTGCTTTTGCGATCATTAAAATCCCTGGAAGAAGACAAATATAACAAGATAATTATAGAGTATTTATCCTCATTTTTTATAAGTATAATACTAACAAATAGAGCATGGGCTGTCAATTGACAAATATAAAAAAAATATTTTCTATATTTTTCTAGATTTCAACGCCGCTTTATAAATAAGGTAAAAACCGAACAAAATAACATTCTGCTGTTTTGTTTTTTTTAATTGACGAAAATCTTATCAAATCGGAAGTAATTTTCGTGATTTGTCGATCGATTAAATGAGGAACACAAAAGCATTTTATTTAATATGAATTGATGTATTTTGAGATAAATCGTTCAAAACTTTTCAATCGATTAAATCGTTCCTTTTGTAAAAGAAAGAATCAATCAATCTGTGAATCGATTATGAGAATTATACGAGTTAGCTGATAAAAAATAACAAAAGCTGTTCAATATAAATCAAACAGAATGTGATTTGTTCATTCCGCCAATATTTTAATTATCAAATTACAAACAATTCCCCTCCAAGTATAGAATGTGTAAGTACGTATACATGTATGCTATCAGAGGGAATCCCCATGGTGTATTGGCTAACATACTGGACTGTGACATGGTGGTTACCGAGTTCGAACTCTAGTGGAACTTTTACGTTTACATTCAGACTAATACAATTGGAAACGATATGAACACACTTCTCCTAATCCTAACCATGGGTTGAATAGTTATGCTCCCTCTTAGACTGACAGAAAGACACACACATATATATATATATATATATATATATATATAAATATATATATATAAAGAGAGAGAGGGGAGTATATACACAAACGTAGTTAGAGATAGTGAAAAAGAAATTCTGAAAAATATATTGATACGCATTAAGAAACGATTTGCCTAACACTTACTTTCGTAGGAAATGAAATTGGCTGCCCGATTTCAAATCCTGGACTATATCCTTTGAAAAAATGTTTAGGCTGCTTTTCCACTCGATAATGGTTGGTTGGTTGTTTTGTTTTACGGCGTATCAACCCTTTTTGGGACATTTAACGCCAAATTAAGTCATTTTGATAAAAAGTTCAAACAATTTAATTCAGTATGAATACAGATTTTGGTTTACGCACAATCAACTATCAAAACAGTTCTATTTCAAACAGTTCAGTTTAGCATGAGTACGTTGTTTGAATGTCAAAACAGTTCTATTTCAAGCAATTCAGTTTTGCATAAGCACACAGTTTAGTTCTTTTTGACCCATAGATAGGACCCTATCAAGTGCTACCACATGGGCCAGAGTTGACCTGGGAGCAATGGTAATTATGGGGTACTCTGCGTTCCCCAAAACTCTAGCATTACTGGAAGGTCACCATAAGATGGTTTGCTCAGTCGGCTGGGGCTCTAGAATACACTGACTGCTTCTCTGCAGAGGAGTATGGCCCACAGGAACGAGTGCCCTGCATATGACACTAAACAATCCGATGGTGAATTTTAAAAATTCTTTAAAAAATGGAGACTCTTTCTCTCTTTTTCTAGTTGCTGTCACTGTAGTTTCAAATGATATATAGCCAATCAGACGAATTCAAAAATTGAAGAAACCGTTCCGTTATGATGTCAGCCTGCGTTTCTGAAACTTATTAACTTTCTTTTCCTTTCTCTTTTGATGTGGCAATCTACAATTTATATGATTCGTTTCTTTCTTTTTTTCTTTTCTCTTCAATTTTTTCTTTCTTTAAAGATAACAAAAAACGTCAGAGATCTGGCTTTATTTTCTTTCTTTATCTTTTTTTTTAGTACTCAAGTCAGCGTGCTATAATGACTGCTGACTCGACAGCTTTTCTGTTTTGTTTTTTTTAAGTTTCTCTTGCGATGTGGCAAGCAACAAATCACATGTCTCGTTCTTTCCTTCTTTCTTTCTTTTCCACATATTTTTTTTTGAAAAGATTATAACAAAAATGTCAGAGATCTCACCTTTCTTTCTTTTTTTTTTTTAGTTCTCAAGTCAGCCTGCTATTATGACTGCTGAGTCGACAGCTTGTCTGCTTTTTCCGTTTTCTCTTGTGGTGTGGTAAGCAACAAATCACATGATTTGTTCTTTCTTCAGTTTTCACTTTAATTCTTTATTTCTTTCAAGATTACAACAAAAACATCAGAGATCTCACCTTTCGTTTCTTCTTTCTCTCTTTTTATTTTTGTTGTTGTAAATATTACGCATACAGACACACAGATGTACACGCAGAACGCTACACTTGTGTTTTATATTATTCGGAGATCATAATTTTCCATTAAAAAAATAGCTATAAAAACAAAACACACGATCACACACAAATGGAGCGCAGGTTTTCCAACGTTTCATATAATACCTATTCATGTTTTCTAAAATATATAAATATTGGTAAATGCAATTCTAATCAAAAAAATTCCCCCGCTAAGTGTTTATAAATCACAAAAAAAAAAAATTAAAAAAATGCATGTGTTGCAAATATTTCAAATTGTTACAATTTTTAAAAGATTTTTTTTCTTTTATATTCCCTTGCCATTTGTTTTCTTCGAGCTTTTTCAGTTGATAGAAATTAGAACATTGTTGTAGACTCATTTAGAAAATCCCATATCGACAAAAGAGTAGAAACAATATTAATGGCTGATGAGAAATGGAGAGAAGCAATGGTAAAGACGATTGGGCTGTGTAACTTCTCAAAAAGATGTACTAATGGTTGCTAAAAGCTAAATAGTTTCAAAGAAGCACCAAATTCTGAAAAGAAACTTTGTCTTATGTGGGAAAATTCTATTTTGCTACATCGTTTTTTTTTTCTTTTGCTCAAATTTCTCTTAGTTTAACTTTTCGTCATTTTTTTAAATCCTCGTTCTTCTTCCTATTTTATCAGTTTTGTTGGTCTTCCAACTTTTTATTATATCTGATGCTTCCATCTTCAATGTAGAATGTTTCTCTCTCCAGTTTTGAAGGTTTCATCTTTGATAAAAATTAATTTTTGAACCTACTTTGCTTGCAGATCCTAAGAGTAAAAGCAAACATGAGTATGTAAGGCATTAGGTTTAGCTGAAACGAGTCTGTCTATAAAATCTTCATTGAGGGTGAAGCATTCCCAAATGAGGTTTATTGGCATTTAAAACAACATTAATAACTGCCAAAAAATATTTGAGATTTCATGAGGCTATCTCTGTGTATTATGCAACAATCATTAGTCAATGTCCATATGTGGGGGTCCGGCCGTGCAAAAGCAGGAAGACCAGCTCGAACTTACATACAGCAACTATGTGAGGACACGGGATATAACCCTGAAGACCTGCCGGAGGCGATGAATGATAGGGAGAAGTGGCGAGTGAGGGTCAGGGATATCCATGCTGGCGGCACGAAATGATGATGATGAGGATTAGTCAACGTTGTCAAGAAATGAAAATGAGCCATTTAGTCACTATATTACAATTACTGCTATTTTTCTGAGATTATTTTCCAGACTACCACATTTTTTTTATATCATCCAGAATACTAAAAAAGTGTCCTGAACAACCGAAGAAACTTTTTCTCATTTATACTCAAGAGAAAAGCCACCAACTAACGCTCGTGTGAAAATATTGCCAGGAGTAAAAGTATGTATAATTATAAACAAAATTAGAAAATAAGACTAATTACAGCTGCAAGTAAAAGAAATAACAATATAACATAATGCCAGTAAGACAATAACATCTAGAAAAGAAAAATGGCAAGACGAAACTTAACAGACAAACTGGTGAGATTACATACTAAATGACCTGGACATAACAAAGAAAACTAAAGAGATATATTGAATCTGTTTTAACAGTGGCATAAAACAACGCCAAAAGAACCAATTGTATTTTAGTGAAAATTGATAATATGCAAGAAAATAGCAAGTGATGGTTGTATGAAAAAAAAATCTGAAACGGTTGATCACTTTACAAATGAATGTTACTACCTAACACAAAATAAGTATTAGACTTGGTACTTTGGGCTGGTAAAAATGACCAACAAATGCTTTATGCACAATCAGGAATCTGTCCAAGAAAATTTCTCTGGGACTTTGAGATACAAACGGATCACACATTCCTAGCCAGAAGAGCAGATCTAGTAATATTTAACAAGGAAACAAATCTCATTTAATGGATTCTGTCTTTTCAATGAATAACAGAATGAAAATGAAAGAAAACAAAGATTAACAAATCCATGGACATTAGTATAAAGCTAAAAAAAAACAAGCTTTGGAACATGATGGTAACGGTAATACTAAGCACTTAGAATACACAGAATGTATCTTTAAGAGTAATAAATTGGTGTTCTGGTTATAACATTTAACTGCATCTAATGGTGAGGCTCCAGTTCTGTAGTGTCTGCAGTGAGTGGAGTCCCCAGTCACAGCCATTATTCCCTGTTCCATTCTAATACAGATTGGTAGTACATGTTAATGTCATGCGTGGGTCAAATAGATTTTTAATAAAAATTTACAGTACTCGACACAACCAAGTGGAAAGGCTAACAATTAATGTGCGGTGATATATTTGATTTATAAAATTAATTCTTCAAATTATTATATTTTAAAAAGGGATTTAAAAAAGGGATACTCCTGGATAAGTAAAAAAGTGATTTTTGGTTATGTGTTTAATTAATAAGATTACTTATTCAAAGCAATGGTTGTTTCTACGTCTATCTATAACGGTTAAATTCCAAATCTACAGATTAATTTCTCATGAACAAGGAAATGCTGACAAATTCACGCACCATCAATTTGAGATTGGTTGAACATTTATTTTTGTTATTGATCTTTATTTATTTATTGATAGTTTAAGAAATTTTAGTGCATCGGAAATAGCTCATGCTCAAAATAGAAACGTCTTTAATAAAATAAAAAAATAGGAAGTTTTCAGATATCATAATTTAAGTTCACAAGACTTCATGGCAAGGAAGATTATGTGAAAATATTTGCCGGCAAATACGAATAAGTACCAATATCCTACACGAAGACTAAATGACCTGTAAAAAGTGAATTCCCAAACTCTTACTTGGACATCGTTATTTTCTTTTACATAACTCTCAGTATGTGACTATACCCACCAGCCAACCCCCACTATCTCAACCAACCAAACTACTCATGGCCATTAGAATCGTATAGTGATTTTTGACATCTCCGGCCAGGGGTATTTCACATTTCTTTACCAACACACAAAATACACAACCGAGGGTGTAGAAAAAAGAAGAACAAGCAGTCGGGCTTGCGTTAGCTCCAAGCGCAAGAGTGGGGAAGTCTGTTATACTTTGTGCAGCTCTCCGTGCATTTGCAGACTCTCGGGGGCGTGTATGTGCACCTAACATCCACATAGCCATAGGGATGCTGACTTATCTTCTTGCGTTGGTCAATCCGGTGTCTGTAGGTCAACAGGTCCCTGCAGCCGCCTTTCTGACTCCTTTTGACTGGTTTCCTCTCTATCCGACTCATCTCTTGACTGACCTGTTCTGTCGACTGGTCTCTTCCGCTCCCTTCTGCTGACAGTATCCTTCTCTTTTTGACCGCCCTCTCGTGCCGACTGGTCTCTGCTGCTCCCTTCTGCTGACTGCCTTCTTCTGTCTTCTCTCGGACCTTCCTTTCCTTGTCCACTTCCGGTCTCGTGGGAGATCTCGCACGCAGGCTCTTTGTGTTGGTTTTGCGCCAAAAAAAAAAAAAAGGGATTCTCTGTCACTCACACCCACAGAAACGAATGCCACCTATTGTGTCACATGTACGAATAATAGTGTAAAAGAAAATAACGACACCAAAGGATTAACAGAGACTATCAAACGAAGCTGTTTTTGGATTAAAACAAATGTTGGTTGTTTCAAAATGTTTGCTGTCACTTGTTTCCCAGTTATAAAATGTTTGGTTGGTTGATAGCGTACTTGTTATAACAGAAATCATGAACGTTGAGAAGCTTGTTCGTCTAAATAAAACTAGAAGCAATCTTGTCTCAGTTTCACTTTTGACTGAAGGTCGAAGGCGCCAAAGTCTAGAAAGAAAAATATATTGGACACATCCTTTGGCATGTTATCATTGGAAATGATGAAGAATTTCTAATTTAGGTTTCGTTTTCGACCAGACCATGTCTTTAAATATCATTCAATGGCACTCTACCAACAGCCCTGCATCGCTATAAATTGACATATCGCTTTCACATTTCGACTCTCTGTCTGTTTGTCTGTCTGTCTGTCTATATATACATATAATTTTTGTTCATTGGCGTCTAAGTCAAGTCATCTGAAGATTAACAAATGAACTACAACGGTGATATCTTTACGTTATATAAGGCTTTTACTGAGCCAGCAACACTTTTTGGATCAACTGATGATAGATTCTTCTCTTGGGTAGGAGAAATAGACAACTTCCTGTCTGATATGTCGTAATTTTGTGTTGCATTCTGGGAAAATGCCAGATAAGTGGCATACATATTTAAATTGAATGTAAATGCTGAACTCTGAAAATTGACTTGAGGCATTGAATTGCCATTTCTGAGTTTACAAAGTTTATTCTTTGTATGCACATTTTAATATGTCAAACATATTAGCATCAATGGCAATCTAATTGAACAGTACATTATACTGGTAAGGCATTTCGGCACATTGTTATGCCCTTTTTCTCTATAGCAGAAACGGTAAAAAGAGTATTTCTGAGCTTGAACCTAGAATTCATGGCCTGCCTCGTCCAAAAAAGATAGCCTAGTTTAATTAAAAAATTTTGAAAGATTATCGGCGATAATCTTAGATAAGGAAATATAATTACTCAATAATGATATTAGTATACTGAAAGTTTTATATGACTGATTAAGTATTATGGCTGCCTTATTACTCAAAAGTCTGGAATCCGTTTACTGACTCTTTCGGTTTTTGTGACAAAGGCATTTTTGGAAGTTTAATGTTCTTGAGTACTATCATGGATTATCTTAAATTCGGTTTCTTTGTTTAATGGCATATCAACATTTGTAGGTTATTTAATGCCAAAGCCATTCTCATAGAAAAACAGTAGTGGTACTATTTAACCCATAGCTGGGAGGATAGGGGAGTTCATACCTTTCTCAAGGGTATTTGCCCGAAAGTGAACGTAATAGCGCGACTACGATTCCGCAGCCAATCGCTTTAACCATTACACCACGAGGACACCCCCTATGGATTATCTTAGTGGGCGTATATATATATATATGTGTGTGTGTGTGATTTTTGAAGTAAGCCATATCAAGAGAGAAGGAGGATGGTCTCGACTATTCAAACGTTGACTTGTTCCATTTATTGGTACAAAATCCACGGTAATAACCCTTTCACCATAACGTCACATGTTTGTTAAAAGTAGTACTCAAAACATCCACCAAAACCTACTAGTCAAACCAAGAGTGTCAAAGCTTATCCCTTTTCTTTTACAAATTGCAAAAGAGTTGGAGAATTTGTATTAGTGGTATATGGCATGAACACTTTCGGTTCCTATATATTTAAGCATTTACTGTCGAATTCCGCGGAATATTTTCTTTTTAGGTTCTTTTGTTATATAATTAAGGAATTATTTTTGTTAATTATATTTTATCATTCAGTTTGGTTGGGCTTTGAACTATTCGGGTTAAGAGTTCAGGTGTATAGTCAGTTGGTGCAGTTTACGCTCGTGCGCAAAGGATATGACAATCACCATTGACATAATAAATCCCCAGACTGGAAATGGGGCTGGAGTGTGGATGACGTCCTTCCTGGAAAATATGGTCCTGTGAATTTGAGAATTTTGAAAAAGAGTCACTTGAGAGTTGAGAATGGGTCATGGAGGCAGATAGTTGAGTTTCTGCCATTGACGCATAGAGTTGAGTTCTCTACCGTTGAGGCATGTAGTTGGGATTTTCGGATCTCTACTGTTAGAGATCTTAAACATCACGGAATTCGCAGCGCGTTTGTATGGTCAGCATAGGCTTTTAAGAATTGTGCCTCTCTCCTCGTGTCGAAGAATCGGAGTAAGAAATTAATAAACCGTTCGTACCTGAAACGACAGAGTCCGCCTGTATTTGTATATGTATTGTGTTACGTTCGTTATTGAGATCATCGTGATTACACAACACTTTAAGTGAAGACGTTCAAGTCTTCTTATTTTCCCTATGTCTGGTCTGAGGCTAGTATAGGACACTTTCTTTCCGACTTCGACTCAGACATAAGGAAAATAAGAAGACTTTAACGTCATTACTTAAAGATTCTAAAAAGAAAATATTCCGCAGTTTTAAACAGAACATGAGTAAATAATGACTTGCTGTCTACGTTTACAATATAAATGAATTCAACGCAGAATTCTGGGAAAAATAAATTCTCTAATTACTATAAAATGCCAGATATGCAGTAGACATTTTCTATTTAAAGTTTTGCCTTGCGACTGTCTCTGTGTCAACGCAAAACATTAGAAATCAGCTTGAGATATTGAACAAGCATTTTGGAGTTTACAATGCTTATTTTCTTTGTTATTTAAGTAAGTTTAACTTATTACCGACTGATGACAGATAGATAGTCTTCAAGTTTGCAACAAATTCTTCGAACAAAACTCCTCAAGTTTTAAATTCAAAGCTTTTCTTTATAGATTAATAACTCCCCCGAGGTTTGAGAACCCGTTTTACCTTGCTATTTTCATCTCTAGCTGGTAAAGACAGAAAAAATAAATCTATGGCTCTCTCGAACGTTAAAGTTATTATCTTTTCGTTCCCTTCGATGTTCATATATTCCTTCAAAAATACCAAATACTCACTCACAGACAGCCAGCCACACACACACAAGTATATATATATATACATATATATATATATATGTGTGTGTGTGTGTGTGTGTGTGTGTGTGTGTGTGTTCATTTGTATATATTGTGTACTTAGGCATAAAGTTATTATTTAAGCATGTTCTCTTGGAGACTGTGGCGTGTTTTTCTAGGATATTTAGGTGAAGATGATCAAGTATTCTTATTATTTTCCTTATGTCTAGGTAGATGTGATGAAGAAAGTGCTTCATACTTGACTAAGCTATAAAAAATGTTCCAGATGAATATAAAAACTCAAAGAAATAAATAATAAAACACTACAACTGAAGACAACCATCGAAATGATCGAAAGCTCTTGAGCTAATATGGAGCACTTTTTTCACCACCTCTACGCAAACATAAGGAATATATTAAGAATACTTAAAGATTTTTATTTAAAGATCCTTAAGAGAAAATACTTTACGGTCTTCAATAGAACATGTTTTATATATATATATATATATATGGCGGGGTTCCTCGTGGTGTAATGGTTGAATCGATGGACTGCGGAATGGTAGTACGTGAGTTCGTACTCCAGTCGCGCTATTGCGTTCACTTTCGGGCAAATACCATTGGGAAAGGTATGAACCCCCTTATCATCCCAGCTATGGGTTAAATAGTACCACTACTGTTCTTCAAGGAGAATGGCTTTGGCATTAAATAACCTAAAAAGAGTTGATATGCCATTAAACAAAGAAACCAAACCAACCTATATATATAAAGATAAGAAACAAAATTGCGCTATTTTGATATGTTTAAATTTGTGGCAGGTATATCACATAAATGAAACCGTTACAGACTTTGTAGGGCCCCGCAGTAGGTAGTAGTATCGTGCTACTTTATGTGCTGAGACAATGTGTATTTTTTCACCCAGTAAATGATTTGAAAACTGCACAAATAAAGGTGAAACGTCATCGAATTTGGGAACTTATGCTTTTCGTGTTGGAACTAAGTCATACTGCTGAGGAAGCCGCCAAAAACCTTTTGTAGTGTAAAAGGCGAAAACGCTCTTGATCACCGGAAAGTTACCCGGTGGGGGGAGTAGTTTAGCGTCAGTTACAGGATCCTCTACCATCTCAAACAGTAAGGTGGGCCTAACATCACGGAATCCGAGTACGTGATCAAAACCATAGTCGCAAACTTTACGAGAGTATAAGTTGAACTCGGCATCACACAGTCCACTGTAAGTCATTATCTACACAAAATTAACGAAAGCGGCTGCAGCGGCCGAAAATATTGCAAACCCTACTATCTATCTATCTATCTATATATATATATATATCTACGTGGCAGGGTGACCTCGTGGTATAATGGTTAAAGTGATGGACTGCGGAATCGTAGTAAGCGAGTTCGAACTCTAGTGGCGCTTTTCACTTTCGGACAAATACCCTTAATTCTTCCAGGTATGGGTTAAATAGTACCATTACCGTTCATTTCGACGGATGGATTTGGTATTAAATAACATACAAAGTCGCCCGTGGTTTAATGGTTATCGTCGGAGAAAATGGACACGGCGACACAAGTTCAAACCCTGGCCGAGACTGATTGCATTTCACATAGCACTAATACACCTGGGAAATGGTATGAATCCAATTATTCTCCCTCCAGCTATGGGTAAATAGTAGGACAGACAAGGTTCTTCTGTCTTGGTGAGGCAACCAGTTTAGGAAAAGGAAAAACTCTGAATTCAAACCTGTTAAACTTCGCTTAAAAATTGACCTTGTGTCATATCCTACCCGAGCAGTGGGTTTGGTAAATATGAATAACATACAAAGGTTGATATGCCATTAAACAAAGAAACTAAACCAAACCTGTACCTATATATAACAACAAACAATATATATATATGTGTGTGTGTGTGTGTGTGTAAATTGTCGATTTGTTTTCAAATCTTAATCTCATCAAACCTGCCATGAAATATACTAATAGTTAAGTAGACAGGAGACTTATATCAGTCAGAGGTCATTTGTTCTCTTCTAAAAGAAAAAAAATCAAGAAATATCAACGAGGTGACAGCCATTGTTTTTACCGATTATGTTCATGGAGAAAATCGAAGTTTTCGAACGATTGATCACCGCCATCGCCAACGTCTGATTGGATGCCAAAGCCAATCGAATTAATGAGCCTGGATCGAACTGAACCGACCACAAGATTCTTTCTAATTGTCACTTTGTAATGAATTGAACAATATAATCTCTAATTTGGGAGCCTCTTAATTAAATCAAGAGATTTTTAAAAAGAAAGCAAAAAGGAAGGAAACGTTATTTTTCTTAAAACAAGACGCTTAATTATCGACTGATTCTATTTTTATCTTATCTCTTTCTATATATATCTTTCATTTCTGTTACCTATTTTCTTCCTCTGTGTCACATCCTTTTCCTAAGCCAGGATTTTGCACGTTGTTAGTATTTTATTACGCGGTCTCTTTTGGTTCTGGAATATTTTCACGATCTTCTAATGTTCTTCTATGACATTTATTCTTAATATATCATCGATGAAACTGTCATTTTCTTTTTAGACACTTCTCTTTCTTTAACCTCCGAATTTCTTGTGTTAAACCTATATATATATATATAAATAACAATTCATCCCTATATTTCTATTTAGCTGCTTCAGTAGTTCATTTCACGATCTGAGACTGTACCGCTCTTGTGAGTAGCACTTATATATATATATATATATATGAGCATTTTTTGTGAAAGAAAAAATGTATATAAGTGCTATATATATATATATATATATAAGGAACTAAAGTTGGTGACTTTACTAGAGGGTGACTCGATAGCTCCCTTTTCAATAGCTACTACACCGATAAGTAGGGGAGGGCGCTACTCTTTTCCCTTGATTGCTCCATTTTACCCTTGATCCTTACCTTAAAATACTGAGTGTTAAACAAGGCGGTATCAAGTACCATTTTTGAGGCTTTTGTTATGACTCGACCTGGGATTGAACCCCAGTCTTCCAGACCAATTTGGAACACTCTACCCATCAGTCCAATATATATATATATATATAATAAAAGAACTATATATGTAGTATATTTTTTATCGGAAAGTATGTGATCTACAATTATATAGCACACAGTAATCTCTGGTGAGCTGATACAATCGTAAAGATTATGAAAATAACGATAATGATTACATTGATGAACACAAGATTAATCTGAAGAAGACTCATGAAAAAGATTATGATGATTTAAGTTTGGTTCTTTGACAGAAGTTTCGTCGTTGTTATATTTAATAGTAAAAAGGAAATGGTCACCTTGTGGAATTTATCAATCTAGCTAAATACAGTGGTTCGTTAAAGAAAAGCGAAAAACTTGATAAATAATTAGAGAGAGAGAGAGGGGGGAGTGAATAGACAGTGAAACCTGAAGATGAGAGTGATATAAATCATTGTCATATTCATGGTAGCCACCACAAAGAAACTGTTGAAAAGCGTGGATTAAGAATTGAATTCCCAAAGTTTAAGAGTGTCCAAACTGTTAAGAAAGGCTAGAATTTCTAGAAGATTCTTGGAGAACTAAAAAGATGTGCTGTCACTGGGAACTCACTGAAGGCCACCACTTAAAGAAGAAGTGGATCACCTTATCCCCACTATAACACAGAGCAGTGGTTGGGTTGTTAAGAAAAAAAGAACTTGCTATCGCAGGAATTTTGCCTTTCCGGTGGATGAAACTAAGCAATATATATGTATATATGAGAGAAGTGGACATAAAGATTCATTAGATATGTACATGAAATAAGCCTTGAAGCTAGTTCAATAAAAATGCTTTTGATACAATGAAACAAAATAACACAAAATCTTTTCGAAAAAAATCAAGAAGAGAAAAGTGTTTGTTGTTGATCAGAGCTATTTCTATTAATCAATCGTCCGCGATGATAACAAGATAATTTTCGCAGGAGATATACAGTTTAGAAAATTAAATAGTCTGCAATGTGTTAAAAATCTATGATTTCATTCACCAATGGCCGTAAAAATTATTTTCGATTATTTAAAATTTAAATTAGAATATTCCAATGGAATAGAATCAAATGAAATTAATAAAACAAACAAAACAAAACGAAAAGTAAATCAGTCTTAAAAATCCTTTTTTCCAACTTTTTCTTCAATTTTCGCTTAATTTTTTCCTCTTTAATTTATTCTTTTTGTACCCATTTTTTTTTAAATTCTGAATTAAGCGACAGACAAAGAAGAAATCTGACTGAAATTAATTTGAATAACTTTCGTCTGGAATCGACAAGATTGATCTAATCAATGACTAGATCGATATTCATGACTTTAGGCTTTCAGAAGATCAAATTAACAAAAAAAAAAAAAAAAAGACTTGGTATGTGAGGGATCTAGTTTAGCGTTCATTAAGTTTTCAAATGATTTCACATTTTCTCTCAAGAATAATCTGTCCACACATGCGGATGCCGGCGCTCACACACATACGTACTCATGTACTTATATGAATATAAAGAGACGCTCGCACACACGCTGAAAAACCTGGAGAATTTAAGTTAACGGAAAGCCGATTTTAACAATCACACCGCTACAAATGTATAAATGCGCTTATCTTTTAACCAGACTGTTATCCACTTATATGGTAATGAACTGTGGTTATAAACATTTAAGAACATCTCATATTTCAGGTATGAGAGTCGTGTTATAAATGTTTAGAGAGAATGAAGCTGATTTTAGCAGCCCCACCGCTACAATTGTACTAATATGCTTATCTTTTAACCAGTCTGTTATCCACTTATATGGTTATGAACTGTGGTTATGAACATTTACGAATATCTAGTATTTCAGGTATGAGAGTCGTGTTAAAAATGTTTAGAGAGAATGAAGCAGAGATAAGAAAAACTAAAGAGTCACTTCGAGCAGAAGCAACCGCATTCAAAGATCTGGAAGATAAAAGAAATTATTTTTCTTTCTTTTTTTTTCATTAATGATAGCCATATCTTATGATTTTCAAACTTATTTTTTATCATCATCTTGTCTTTATAAACTTCGCTGTGTTGTACTATTCGTCCTAATGTAATTAATCAAAAGCAACTGAGAATTCTCTAAAATTAGAAAGTGCTAGTCGACATTGAAAGCCTGAACAATTTTTTAAAAAATATGTAACGGTCAACTTGTACGACAATACTGAAATACAAAACTTCACCCTAGGATGATCAACAAGAGGAAAACGATATACACTATTGTCTAAATTTCTGAGACGAAGCTTAATGATTTGTATCATTTATCATAATCGTTACGCTATGTGTCCTGCTGGACAACATAGGAAATCAACGCCTATAACCGTTACGCTATGTTTCTAAGGAAACAATCATCTGGAGGTTAAATGTTCAATTCTGACTGTTCGTGAGTAACATTACAGGACTACTTAACCCGTATACCCAGTTATGGCTAAGAGAATCAGAACGGGACACCTTGTGGATTCAATAAAGGACGTAATTCGAAGTTCCGTGTAGGTTCCCGAGTTTGACAAACGCCAGAAGAAGGCCGGCGGACATATCGGCCGAAATGTAAAAAATAACTATAAAGATGAATACAATAGTCCGAAAACCCTAAAGGATACGATATACCACATTAACTGTGACTTTAGGTGACTTCCACACGTATTTCAACTTGTTTGGTGAACATATCTAACAAATTAGAACTGACGATTCTATCAAATGATAAAACTGCAAAGATAATTTAGTGTTATATTAACGCTATATCACACAGTGTTTCCAACAGCTGATTCACTGGCAATAAACACTTAACGAAATGTCACAGAACCTAGACGACCAGCCTCAAAAATACAATATGTGGGTTGTCTGCGCAATTTTAATGATAGCTCGATTGATTGTGAATTCATATGAATATAAGCTCTAATGTATGAGATTTGCGTGTTTAATATATTTTAAAAGTCACTTCATGTATGTTTTGGGGTCAAGATTTACGGCAGGTTGGTTGGTTGGTTGTTTTATCTTTACGGCCTATCCACCTTTTTCGGGTCATTTAACGCCGAATTAAATTTCAAACAATTTTGTTTAGTATAAGTATAGTTTTTATTTACTAACAGTTAAATATTTTAGACAATTCAGTTTAGCGTAAGTACACAGTTTCGACCCACAGATTGGACCATATCAGGTACTACCACACGGGGCGAGAGGGGATCTGGGAGCGATAGCAATTAAAGGATAACTCGCATTCCTCAAAGCACCAACACTACTGAAACCTCACCATCAGAATGTTTAGTGCCATATCCTGGACACAGTTTGGAGGGGTCTTACCCCTCAGCAGAGAAACAGTCGGTGTATTCTACAGCGCCAGTCGACTGGGCAAACGGCAGGTAAAAGTCTAAACAAGAATTTTGAGCTAAAAATGTTGAGGTCGAATTGTACCCTGCAATTTACGGTAATGCCTTATAGATAAGTAAAGTTGAATTCTATTTGAAAAAGAAAGTACATGACTGTGGTACGTGGAATACACTGACAGCATCTTCTGCTGATGGGTATTGCTACCCAAAGAATAAATGGGTGTCTTGAATATGACGCAAAACAGCATCCAGTGATGAATCTCTAGTTTGGGGGGGGGTTCTGTGAAACTGGGGAGAGTGAAGTATCCTTCCATTGTCATTACTCCCAGCTAATCTTGTCTGTAGTGGCAGTGCCTGTAAGGGTCTCTTCATAAAATAGATATGTTTAAAAAATAGTCGATTGGGCCGAGGAATAATGATAATGACGGGGTTCTTCTCTCTTCCTAGGTCACCAGAACTGGAGTCTCAGAATCAGAAGCAGTTTAGTATCATACCAAGGTCTTCCTTATTGTTTTTTGTTGGGGGTGGAGTCTTAACTCTTCAGCAGGGAATAATACATTTAGCATATTCTTTGCCCAACCGACAATCAAATGAATATTCAAAGGATGGGTTTGGTTTCTTCCTTTAATGGCATATCAACTCTTTTTAGGTTATTTAATGCCAAAGCTATTCTCCTAGAAGAACAGTAGTGGTACTATTAAACCCATAGCTGGGAGGATAAGCGGGTTCATACCTTTCCCAAGGGTATTTGCCCAAAAGTGAACTTACTAGCGCGACTGGAGTACGAACTCGCATACTACGGTTCCGCAGTCCATCGCTTTAACCATTACACCAAGAGGACACCCGCTGAATATTCAAAGTTATTGCTATCATGATTAGAGTGTTCGCCAAAGACTCAAAAAATGGTACTTGATGCTTACTTGCTTAACACTCAGGTACATCTGAGGTACAGATAAGGGTAAAGTGGGGGATGCCAGGGAATGAACTAGGAACCTTCCTAATACCTCGGTGTAGGAGCTATTGAAAAGCGAACCTTCAGTTAACACTCTTCTACAGTCGCCAACTTTACTTTAACCGGCCCATTAGCATACTGTTTGCAGTGTTCGCCAATGGCTCAGGAGACAGGGTTTCAATCCCAGATGGAGTCATACCAAAGACTCAAAAATGGTTATTGATGTTTCCTTACTTAAAACTCAGCATTTTAAAGGTACGGATCAAGGGTAAGTGGAGTAATCCAGGGAAAATTGTAACACTCTTCCCAACACCGCGATGTCGTAGCTATATGAAAGGAAGTGTTCGTATCCCCCTCAAATACGCTGGCCCAACTTATAACGTAAGATGGATAAGGTATTAAATTTGCTTAAACTTTATTCGAATGTAACTAAACGGTGCTGCAGCTTAGATTGAGATTATTTTAGTATTTATCGTGGCTGATCCCAAGAGAAGCAAGGAATGCCGAATTCACCACAGACAGGGGTATACTTTGAGAATGACACAATATCATTAGATTCTTTGTTTGTATGTATGTGTTGAGGTGTACTGTTGTAACCCCCTCTTAAAATTTTTGTATGAATACTTGAGGCAATTTTTTTCGTAATAATATTGATAAAGAAAGTTATTTTCAGATTATAGATATATTTCTAAAGAAAAAGGTGCGTGTTGAATTCTTTGAGGTTGAGACACGTGTGATCTGCAGTAGTTTTACCACAAACAATATACTTCTCGTTCATTTTGCTCAATATTTGTCTTGCCCAGTCTGCTGGGGTTGTAGAATACACCGACTGCACAACTTCGGCAGAAAAGTAAGACCCCTGCCAATGAGGGTCCTGGATATGACACTAAACACTCTGATGGTGAAGATTCAGTGATGCTGGAGCTTTGGGGAATGCGGAGCACTCCTTCATTATCATTGCTCCAAGGTCCACTCTGGCTAGGAATGGTAATACCTGATAGGGCCCTATCTATAGTTTATATAGAACTAACTGCATACATATGCTAAACTGAATTGTTTTAATTAAAACTGTTTGACTAAATTGAATAGCTTGAAATAGAAATGTCTTGACAATTAAACATGTGTAATTACATTTAAACTGCATGTTTATGCTAAACTGTTTGAAATGGAACTGTTTTTGACATTGAAACTCTACTTACACTAAAGTGAATTGTTTAATATTGAACCTTTTAGCTGAATTAGAACAGTTTAAATAAATTGAATAGCTTGAAATAGAAATGTTTTTGACAATTAAACTGTGTACTCATTCTAAATTGAATCGTTTTAAAAAGAACTGATTATTTGTATGAAAATGGATTTGGCGTTAAATAACTTAAAATAATTTGTGTCGACGGTATTAACCAAGCAATTTTCTTTGAAAATAATGGCCATAACTACAGACTCTTCAAAAGTGGAAACTACGTAAAGGTTTAGTTACGAAAAAATTATATAATCTTTTCAACAGGTAATTGAAATGACTAACAAAATTTCGATAGAATCGTAGTAGTACCTGTGAGAAAT
The DNA here is from genome assembly GCA_963585895.1 of Sepioteuthis lessoniana. Classification (NCBI taxonomy): domain Eukaryota; kingdom Metazoa; phylum Mollusca; class Cephalopoda; order Myopsida; family Loliginidae; genus Sepioteuthis; species Sepioteuthis lessoniana. The sequence goes on along the minus strand of OY757924.1, from coordinate 64,304,864 downwards.
TTGTACAGCTAAAATGCTGAAAGATTGCTGCCAGCAAGGTAACTCGGGGCAAGAAATTCGGTGGGGGTGTACTGTTGGCACACCGTCAGAAAAAATGGAAAAAAAAATGCTGAAGGGGTGTCCTGTTCGATGTTAAAAGAACGTTGCAAATTGACCCCTTTTTTCTAAAATTAAAGGACAACTTTTCCATAAAAATTATTGATAGTGTTGGAGTTTGGTTCTTAATCGATCTGAAGAAAATTATTTCTTAGTTTTTTTTTTTAACAATGAATTCTGAGCTTGCTGACCATTAAACTACCAAGGCGCTCAGGTCTGCCTTACCTATGGAACAAAATGCCGGAGGGGTGTCCTGTTTGACGTAAAATCAACGAAGCATACTGACCTCTCCTTCTAAAATTAAAAAGCAACTTTTCCATAAAGAGTTGTTGATATTCTTAAAGTTTGGCTCTTAATCGATCTGAAGGAATTTTTTTCTTAATTTTATAATAAAATTTCAGATGGGGTTCATACGGCACATATTCACTTTTCTGTGCTTTTAAAAGTCTTATTTCTCATTTCTTTATAAATATTTTTAGTGGTTCATTTAGTATGATTTTTTTCTTTAGTGTCTAATTAGATATCCAAACCAACATTATTTTGTACTAGTGTTCGTATTCAAGGCGAAGGCACGGGTGGTAATGTCTGTCCCCAAACCACCCATTGTCTGAATACTGAGGTTTTCCAAGCATAAACGGATTAGTCGAGGAGAGACTGACCAATTATCTACAAAAGTCGACGTGAAGCCGCTCAATCTATTCAACCTTGGACAGTAAATTAATTAAGTTATGATCTTTTCATTGTAAACATGTTTGAAGATGCAAGTGCGCATGATCAGAATTTTAACTTTCGCCAAAGAAGAGGCAACTGAGTTATAATGCTTTAATACGAGGATTAATTACTTAAAATAATTTATCAAAATATGTCTATTAAAATTTGGTAACTATTTGTGCGCCTAACTTCTGTAGATGACGAAACAGTTTAAGGAAGTGCAACCGAATTCAGCTCTTCTGGAGTTAATTTATACTTTAATGTTAGAGAATTGCAGGCGTTATGCGTTCAGAAATACGAATATTTTTTAAACAAATCTACTCGACGCAAACATTGGAAAGAAATAGTTACAACACTCTTTTCACAGTAAACATGTTTGAAGATGCTTGTGCGTATGCTCAGAATTTTATCGAGTCAATGTCAAAACAATACGGTTCTCTATAAAAACACGAAAGTAAAAGTTTGCTCACCGGATGGAAACACAGACTACTTCGACATCGTAGCAGATGTGCTGCGAGGAGGTATTTCAGCCTTATACTTGTATATTATCTGCCTAGACTACGTGGTTCTTACGTCTACAGATTTAATAAAAGAATACGTTTTGAAAAAAAAAGTAGCAGAAGATACCCCGCACAAACTAATCCGGACGCAAACTACGCTGATGACATATCGCTTCAGGCAAATACACTCTCCCAAGCCGAATCCATGCTACATAGTCTGGTACGGGTAGCAGGTGTCAACAAAGACAAAAGAGATTACATGTGCTTTTTAATCAAAGAGGCGACATCTCCACACTAAATGGTGATCCTCTAAAACTAGTAGACAAGTCCACCTACCTAGGAAGCAGCGTCTCAACAACTGAAATTAACATCAACACGTGACTAGTAAAGGCTTGGTCAACTATTGATACCCTATATGTCATATGGAAGTCAAACCTGTCTGATAAAATAAAATGCTTTTTTCCCAAATACAGCTATATGGATGCATTACATGGACACTAACTAAGCGTATGGAGAAAAAGCTTGACGACAATTACAAAAGAATGCTTCAATCTGTATTTAACAAATCCTCGAGGCAACTCTCCACAAAACAGCAGCTGTACGGCCACCTACCACTCATCACGAAAACCATCCAAATTAGACGAACCAGACATGCGGGACAATGCTGAAGAAGTAGGGGCGAACTCAAAAGCAATGTACTCCTGTGGACTCCTTCACACGGACGAGCAAAGGTTGGATGACTAGCTAGAACATGCCTACAGCAGCTCTGTGCTGATACAAGATAAAGCTTAGCAAATCTGGTTGAAGTCTGGGACGATAGAGACGGATGGCGAAAGAGGGTCTCGGAAATCTGTGCTAGCAGCTTGAGATGATGATTATATTAAAATTTGGTTAATGTTTATATGCTTCTCTATAGTCGATGAAAATATTTTAAAGTTTCAACTGAATATAATATGAAACATATTTATTGAATCCGGATAGATGGAAGTTTGACTCATTTTCTTCTCACCCGAAACGACCTTTGTACAATAAATGATAATCGATGCTAAGACATTTTAGCCAGGGTTCCTTAACCATTTTATAGCCTTGTTTGCATTACAAAATCCTCTTTTGAAGCAAGTACACAAACATCTAAATTCAAACATACAATGAACGCAATTCCTAACAACTTATTACCATGTCGGCTGGGGCAGTAGAATACACTGACTGCATCTCTGCAGTAGGGTAGGCACTCCCCCTGGATATGACTCTAAACAATTTGATGGTGAGGCTCTAGAAATGCTGAAGCTTTGGGAAATGCGGAATACCTCTTCATTGCCATCGCTCCCAGGTCCACTCTATTCCGGGGTTGTAGCACCTGATAGGGTCCTATCTATTGCTCAAACAGAACAAAACTGTGAAATTACGCTTAACTGAACTGCTTGAAATAAGACTGTTTTGATATTTAAACTGCGTACTTATGCCAAACTGAATTTCTTAAAATAAAACTCTTTTGACATTTAAACTGCATCCTTACCCCCCCCCAAAAAAAAAAAGAATTGAAATGGAACGCTTTTTGTATGCTACAGTGATTTGTGTGATATAAAACTGTTTTTTTCTTACATTGAAACTGTACTTACGCTAAACAGAATTGTTTAACTGTGTGTAATACTAAACTGAATGGTTTGAATTAGAACTGTTTGATTAAACTGAATAGCTTCAAGTAGAAATATTTTTCACAATGAAACTGAGTACTTATGCTAAACTGAATTTTTTTGACTTAGAACAGTTTATTGTATAAAAATGAATGTGGCTTTAAATAATCTACATAGGTTGATATTCCATAAAACCCAAACAACCAACCTAATAGCTTAGAGTAAAATAACTCGGAAAATGTCGACATGCCGTTAAAACAATCAATCAAACACCCTTTTCACCCCAAAGGCCAAAAAGTTTAATTCAGGAGATCCCAAGGTCACAATCTTGAAAGGACTAACTAAACATGCGGCCGAAGACTGCGGGTTAAGTACCCCTGCTGTAAAAATTTGAACACAGTTAAATGGTTCCAATTATTGCTCTGTTTTTCTAATGATTCAATTAAACATCAGTCATGTGTTTACATACACCTGAATGATAAAACAGTTCTATTTCAAACAATGTAATTTTACATAAAGTCTTTTATTTGCGCTGACTTTAAATGTCAAACAGTTCTATTTGACCCATAGACAGGACCTTACCAGGTGCTGCTACTCTTGAGAATAGTTAACCAGGGAACAATTGCATTTGAAGGGGTACTCCACATTCACTAAAAATCCATCGTTGCTGGAGCAGCAGCATCAGATTATTGAATCTCATATTGAGGACACTCTTTAAGGAGAGGGTCGCACCACTCAGCAGGGATGCAGTCGGTCTATTATACTGCCCCATCAGAGTGGGCTATATATTTTTCTTAGTGAAATTAAATCAGGTACTTAATTAAATCAGACTAATTAGCTTTAGAGTTACTTAATCAAACCTGTGATATAAGGTAATTGCATAACATTTAGTTCTTCGTAAAGTGGTCTGTAATTACTATCAGACTTGATAGAAAACAAATATATATATATATATATATATATATATATATATATATATAGTGTGTGTGTGTGTGTGTGTGTGTGCGTGTGTGTGTGTGTGTGTGTAAGTGTCTCTTGAATAAAAAATGGCAAAATATAAAAAAATATTCTCTGTAATGGAAATTAAGCTTTTATGGTTATAATCACTTCTCGTCGGTGTCAAATTGATCAACAAAAATGACTGTAAAACAGATATTGTTTAAAAAAATATTTTTAGGGTCTTCCAAAAAAATCAAATCATTTGAGATGTACAGACAGTATCAGAAATATTGTTATCTTTTACCAATCTAATGACTTGATCAAATCTCATTCAAAAGATCTCAGATCTTCACTTCATGTGTAAAAATTAATGAAAATCCTATGTTTGATTTTTAAACGCCTTTTTCTTTCCAGACAATGGCATTTTCATACATTGAAAGAAAGAAAGATATTAAAGACAGAATTCAGATTTTTTTTATTTATTTTGATGCTGTAAAGATGTAAGATCATTTGAATAAGAATCAGTCAAGTTATTTTAATACAAAATAAAATAACAATTACTTTCTGAAATACCCTGTATAACTAAAAACTTTATGAACTGCGTGGTGCTTCTCTATCGTCAATCGCTCCCGGTAGGTCTTTAAGGCTACATTCTATGTCGGTACAGAGCTGTTATGCGTAGATTCTAGTTGGTCGTCCTGCCTTTTCTCGTCCATGTGAAGGGGTCCAGAGATGTATGTCACTTATGAGTTCGTCCCTATTTCTCCAGCAGTGTCCATCAGGAATGGTTCTTCTAACTTTGATACTTTTCGTGATGGGTGGTGAGTGGCCGTATAGCTGCTCCTTTGTCGGGTGCTGCCTCCAGGGCTTATTTAATATTGATCGCATCATTCGTGGGTTATTGCCGTCAAGCTTTTTCTCCATACATCTAGTTAGTGTCTATGAAGTGCATCCATATAGCAGTATCGATACGACCGCTGCTTGGAAAAAAAACTGCGTTTCTTTTTATCGGTCTTGTCTGACTTCCATATGACCAATAGTCTATCATTAGCTGTCCATGCCTTTGCTTGCCTCGGTTGATGAGACATTGCTTCCTTGGTAGGTGAACTTGTCAACGAGTTTCAGAGAACTACCGTTTATTATGGAGATGTCGTCTCAATATACGGTAAATGCAAGTTATCCAAAAAGCATTATGTCTTTTTTGAAAACCCTCTCTATATCAATGGAAACCAGTTTCATACCGCTCAAAATTGATCTTGTCTCAAATGTTCTACGTTGTGGAAAATTAGGATAAATACATTAATATTGGAGGTGGCCATGGTGTAATGGTTATCGTCGCAGAAAATGGACACGGCGACACAAGTTCAAATGCTGGACAAGACTGATTGCATTTCACATAGCACTAATACCCTTGAGACAGGTATTAATCCAATTATTCTCCGTCCAGCAATGGGTAAATAGTAGGGCAGACTAGGTTCTTCAGCCTTGGTGAGTCAACTAGTCTAGGAGAAGGGAAACTCTGAATTCAAACCTGTTAAACTCTGCTTAAAGAATTGACCTTGTGTCATATCCTGCCTGAGCGCAGGGGTTGGTAAATATGATAAATACATTAATATTAAAATGTATATTACCTATCAGTGCATTTTGTTTTAGATGATATAAATGTGGATAAGAATATTGAAGTTTCGTTATTATTTCTAAAAAAAAAAAACAAACAAACGCTACAGAAGCTCGAAAGCCAACTCTAAAAAAATCGAGTGTTACAATTTAGAGACCCGACACAATTAAAACTGGTAAAGATATATATTTTTTTTTACTTCAAAGTATATTCAGTCGAAACGGTTCAAGCTGTTGTAAGCGCCGACTACATATCTGCAGAATTATAAACCATCCGTTAATAAATGTGTTTGATGGGTCAGTAAACCATCTGGTGGAGAGGCTCCGATCCCTAAGCGTTGGGGAATGTGGTGTATTGCTGTCACTTTCAGGTTCCCACTGAACTGCTCCGGTTGTATCTAATAGGGACCCATTTACCGGTAAAAAGAAAAAAAGTAATCATCTTCTACACTTGAAAACATTTAACTGTGTACCAACAAATTACTAATGTTAAATTGAATTATTCGTATTGCATCGCAATAGTTGAAACCATTTAACTGCATACAAACAACTGAGCCCTGGCTTGTTTTAAAATGTTACCTACAAACTTATCTCAAACTATATTAATAAAATGACTCACGGGATAATTTTTTGCCCGAAAATATCAAGTTTTTTAAGGGTTATTTGTACCAGGATTACTAGAAATAATAAAAGTGGCGAAATATTGTTAACATTAGATTTTACTAAAATAAGTATTTATGAATTTTTCTCCTTGCGAGATTTTAAAACCAGCTTTAGGTTCCTCAGGTCTCCGACATATTTTTTAGTTGGTGGTTCTGTTTGTTTTGTTTTACGTTGTATCAACTCTTTTTGGGTTATTAAACACGGAATTAAGTCATTTTCTTAAGGATTCAAGCAATTCAGTTTTATATATATATTACACATAGTTAAATATCAAAACAGTTCAATTTAAAAAAAAATTCAGTTTAGCTTAATTACACAGTTTAGTTACATTTGAAATATTGATAGGACCCTATCTGGTGCCACCAATCTGGAACAGAAAGGACATGGGAGCAATGACAATGAAGTTTTACTTCACTTTCCACAAATCTCTAAGGTATATCTTTCTATTTTCTTTTAGTTTATCTCTTTGTCCTGCTTGATAGAAAAAATTACTAGATGGCAAGTCTTGTTTTTTTGTTTCTATTTATTTATTTATTTATGTTATTAATATTATATCTCGTTCTCTTGCTGGGATTGTGCGTTTCTATCTCAAAATCCCAGAAATTTTTATGGGTTAAATTTTGTTGTACATATTTTCATTTGAGCACTTAACATTTATCATCATAGCCAAACTTCAGTCTCTTGCTCAATTCCCAGGGGCTCAGTTTTCCAATAAATTTGTGCCTACTATTTTATGTATATTTGCTGCTTTTGGGCATTATGCAGTAAATTGCTTCGCCTTTGCCACAGCACAAAAGTACGCTTACTTTCATATTATTTTTATCATTATTATTATTTACTTCTTGAGAGTTTTTCACATCAGTTTTTGCTGATGGTTTTTCACTAGAGTTTGAGTGACAGAACACTCCTCAAGTCTCCAGGACTCTTTTCAGTATTCTGGGTGTTTTCAATATGCAGTATTTTGGATTGTCTCCACTCGTCCGCTTAATTCCAAGTCTTACAGTCTCTTTAATAATCCTTTAGTTTCTGTACCAAAAGCATCAATCACAATTGGTATAATTGTCACTTCATTTTCGATAGATTTTTTCAATTCCCAAGCAAGGTTCAGGTACTTATTCTGCGTTTCACATTTTTTCAGTTTTATTCTGTGGTCAGCTGGAACAGCAAAGTCCACAACTTTGCAATTTTTTTGCTGTTGTTGATTATTATGATGTCTGGTCTCCTGGCCGAGATTAGGTGATCTGTTTGTATATCAAAGTCCCAAAGGAGTTTATGTGTGTCATTTTCTAAGACAGATGCTGGGTTTAGCATATACTATTTGTTCGCATGGTCAAATTTAAATTTCTTGCACATCACCCAGTGGATTACCTTGTCCACCCATTCGTGGCTAGTCTAATACTCCTGTGCTAATTTGCTGCATTCGCTTATTATGAGATTGATAATTTCGTCTATATCACCACATAGCCTTCATTCGCTATTTTCTTGCGTCTTATTCATTCTCGCTTTGAAATGATTGGTTCTTAGGGCGCTGTTTTGTGCTGATATTAGGAGAGATTATGTTTTTCTCTTAAAGCTTACTTTTCTTTGATACGTCAAGGTTTTCTTGTGTGATATGTTGTTTATTATTCGTTTAAAAGGCCAATATAGTTGTTTTTCTTCCATTATTATTATTATTTGAGAGTTTTTCAAAAGAACCTTTACTGCTGGTCTTTCACTAGATTCGTTTGATTTGGGTGGGGTTAGTTTTAAGGCATATCAACCATTGTTAGTTATTTAGTGACAAACCTTGTTTTTACATATATACGTATTAAATATGAGTTGAAAACACATTTTTCATACACGCTGTGAAATATTTTTAAAAATTCAATATCTAACAATTCAGTCTAGCATTATTCAACAAAGTTAAAAGATTCCAAGTATTGATCTGTATCACTAACAATTCAATTAAAATCAGACATTTGATTACACACAGTTAAATGATCAAGCATTTTTATTTCTCACAATTAAATTTACCATAAGTCATTTTTTGCGCACAATTTAAACGACAAACAATTCTATTTGACGCAAAGTTTGAACACTATCAGGTGCTACCACTTTGGGTCATAGTCAGTCTGTGAGTGATTGTAATATACTGGTACTCCGCATTTCCCAAAGCTCCAGTATTACTTAAGCTTTTCAATCGGATATCTTAATGTTATACGCAGGACACTGGTTGGCGGTGGGTATCACTCTGTAGACATGCAGTCGGTGTATTCTACAGCCCCAACAGACTGGCCTGTCTTTCAATGGAGTCAGAGTGCTAGTAAGTCCGTAGAACTCTTCTCAGGATTTTTACTGTATTCTGGTTCATCTTAGTTTGGGTGACCTCTGCACGTCCTCCAATTTCCTGCACTACCAGTTAACTCATTGTCATTTTTAGTTTTCTGGCAAGGTCCAAGTACTTGTTACTCTTTTCGTTTTATTTGAATTTTAGTCTGCTGTTTGCCGGGACAGCAAAGTGTCTATTCGGCAAGTTATTTTATTTTTAAATTATCACTAGATGTGGTCTTCTGGTCGGGATGAAATCACATTATCATTATGATTATTGTTATTCCATTTATTGTTATAATATTACGACTTACTTATTTTTACATCTGCTTTAACTAGTGATCTTTTACTGGCATCAGTATTCTATGATCGCTAGGATTTTTCTGAGTATTCTAGCTGTAGTCCCTATTGTCAAGACTCCTCTCCTTATGCCCAGTCCATTCAGTATTATTAGAATGACTTTGGACTCTATTTCATGCTCACTAGCACCGTCACGTTACAAGCCTATTTCAAGCTCTCTAGCAAGATTCAAAATTTATCTCGTGTTTCGCTCTTCTTCATTTTCACTCTATTGTTCACTTTCTGTGAAAATATTAACATGAAAAAGTAAACCCCCCACACACACATAATGATAATAATATATATTCAATTCATGGAATTTAGACTGCGACCTTTGGGTTTCATGGAGTTTTTTTTGCAAAACAACAATCATCAAGCAGTTAAGAAAATGAAATGAGTCGAAAATCGAAAAAATACAGTAAAAAATCGTTGGGATTTTGTAGGAATCTATACGTGTGATGGTATTTGTGTGACTGTGTGCGTATGCTTGTGTGGGTTATGGTGGCGTATTAATATGTGAATGTATAGGGTTAAGTGAAGATGCAAACACAACGCGTCGTTTTAACCGGAGACAAATTCGAAGGTTTATCTTAATTTTCTGCTACATTATTTGTAGCAAAAAATTAGTTTCCCTTTCATATGCTAAGTTTTATTCGTACATCTGATAAAAATGTATCCTCTCTCACTCTCGTTATATATATATATATATATATATATGTGTGTGTGTGTGTGTGTGTGTGTGTGCAGTTTTTGTTTTCAGTCAGAGAGTTTCGGTGCTGTCAGTTCTGGTCGTAGATAATACTCTAAAATATGGTATCTTTGTGAAGCATATGAACGCAGCGTTAGCATGCCAACAGACCCGGTTCGAGGCGAATCTCCACCGTTGGTCCCTTGTCAGTTCCATCGCATTTGGTTCACGCTAAAGGAATCACCTAAAATTACCTTTGACTTCCGAAATATATATATATTTTCCCTGTTGAGCCAAGTTGAATGCTTGCCTTCCGATATTACTATCAAGTTTATGTATTGCGTCACATCCACTCAACATTTTTTATCCTTCCAGTCTAGATGGATAATGTTTTCATTATGAGATTGCCACTCAATTATTAATTAGTGGTTTTCTCTGAAATATGTGTGACAGTAAGTCTCCGAGGGTCTCCATGACTCTGCTATGTATTCCAGCTGAGCTACATAGAGCTTTGGTCTGGACTGTCTCAGGCATTCCTCTGATCTTCAGTTTCAACAGCCGCTGATCCGGTTTTTTTGGATTAATTCAACTAAGATTAATATCACAATCATATTCGTCTTTCATAATTCCTCAGCCCTCTGTCACAGTCCAGCTTTCATCTTCTTTCTCTTTGAAATTTTGGTCCATAGCAAAACCCAATACATAACAAGTTCTATCCTCCTTGTTAATTAATATGTCGTCAAGACTTCAAGCATGCACTGGGGGATCTATCACAGATAATTTTATGTGTCTTATCTTTCTGGGACATATTCTGGTTTGTGTGGATAACGTGATAGTTTGTCTAAATTCCAATCTCTTTCATGATTCCCAGTTCGTCACGCTCGCTAACCAGCTATATTTAGTTGTATAACCCTTTTATGCTAGCTTGCTGCATTCGTTCTTTTTTGTAATAAAACATTCCATCACTGTTACACTTGATTTTCCGTTACATAAATAGAATTATTGCTTTAATATAATTAGTCCTCGATGCGTTATTTTAGGCTTTTGTTAAATGAAATTCATCTTTTCTAGGAAGGCTTTCCTTTCTTAGCCATGTCCATGTCTTCTCTAAGCAATTTCCTTTTCTGTCGCTTGAAATATCCATGAAGTTGTTTTCTTCCAATTTCTGTTTCACAGTTGTTGTTTTTCTGTTGATTCTTACACTGTTATTCGAGTTGTTGACAGCTGTTGTTCGTCTTCCTCTGTTGTTTTTAAAGCAGTCATTTAATCCTTGTATTGATATCTCTAACGAACTCTTTCTGTCCTTCATTATTGAATACGTAGTCTATCCTCCTCGGTTGTAAGGCTTTGTGCCTGGTCATCATTTTCCTTGTACTTTTTGTCCATTCGGCTGGGGCTGTAGAATACTTTGACTGCTTCTCTGAAGAGGGGTAAGAACCTCCATGCAACAAGATGCTTGGATATAACGCTAAATAATCTGACGGTAAGTTTCCAGCAATGCTGGAGCTTTGGCGAATGCGGAGTACCCTTTCATTGCCATTGCTCCCATCTCTACTCTGGCCCAGAGTGGTAGCACCTGATAGGGTCCTTTCTATGGATCAATTATGTTTGGTTTCGTTTGTTTGTTTTTTTTTTGGCGGGTGGGGTTATGGTATATCAACCTTTGTAGGTTAAATAACGCCAAATCCGTTTTTATGTAAATAATCTGTTCTGTTTAAAACAATTCAGTTTAGCATAAGTACACAGTTTAATTGTCAAAAACATTTCTATTTCAAACTACTCAAGCAGTCATATGTAACAATTCAGTTAAGTGTAAATACAGTTTTATTGTCGAAAAACAGTTCTATTTTAAATAATTCAGTTAAGCAAAAGCAGACAGTTTAAATGTAAGAACGGTTTAATTGTCAAAAACATTTCTATTTCAAGCTATTCAGTTTAGTCAAAGAATTCAGTTTAGCATAAGTATGCCGTTAGTTCTATTTAACCCATATATAGGGCCCTATCAGGTGCTACCACTCAATGCCAGAGTGGACCTGGGAGCAACGGCAATAAAGGGGTACTCCGCATTCCCCAAAGCTCCAGCATTGGTGGAACCTCACCATCAGATTGTTTAGTGTCATATCTAGGACACTCGTTGAGGGGGGTTCTTACCCCTCTGCAGAAGTGCAGTCAGTGAATTCTACGGCACCAGCTGACTGGGCAGTACTCAGAGTTAAATGTCAAACAGTTCTATTTTAGATAATTCAGTTCAGCATAAGTACACAGTTTAGACGTCAAAATAATTCAATTTTGAGCAATTCAGTTCAGCACGAGTACGCAGTTCCAATGTCAAAATAGTTCTATTTTAAACAATTCAGTTTAGCATAAATACGCAGTTTAAATGCAAAAATCACTATAGTGAAAGAAGCACTGTTTAGTTCTATTTAACCCATAGATAGGAACCTTATCAGGTGCTACCACTCCAGGACAGAGTGGACCTGGGAGCGATTGCAATAAAGGGGTACACCGCATTCCCCAAAGCTCCAGCATTGCCGGAACCTCACCATCAGATTGTTTAGTGTCATATCCAGGCACTCTTTGGAGGGGAGGTCTTACCCCTCTTCAGAGGTGCAGTCGGTGTATTCTACAGCCTCAGCCGACTGGGTATATCAAATATGTGTTGTTATGCTAAACTGCTTTGTTTGAAACAGAACTGTTTTTGACATTGAAAGTATGGAAATTTACTAAGCTTTTTGCTTAGATGTGGCGCAAGGCTATATGAAAGGGGCACCCAATGAGACTCGAACTCACTCGTGTAGGTTTGCAAGTCGAGCTTGCTAACCATTACACCACCAGAGGCGCCTCTTGACATTGAAAGTATGTACTTATGCTAAACTGAAATATTTGAAATAGAACTCTTTTGACATTTAAATGTTTGTAAACAAATCTACACTATTAAAAAATGAATTAAAATTTAATTCTGCATTAATGACCCTAAAAGACTTGATACACTGTAAAACAAACAATCAATCATTCTTATCCTTTGGTTCATGTGTCTGTATTCCTCTTTGTCGATTTTAAGAATGATTCTAGTATCTTACGATGAGGACTACCTAGGTGTTTACTTTTTTAATTAGATTCCATCAGCAGACTCTGGTTTCGGGCTGTTTTAACCTTCTTCTGATGTATTCTTTTCTTATTTTTTCCTTTCATCCCTATTTGTTTAATGGTATCTGCTTTCAATATTACCAAGTATTTGCAAGATGCAACAATCTTCAGCATAAAAACCTTCCTACCAACCAAACAATGGGGTGTCCTCGTGGTGTAATGGTTAAAGCGATGAACTGCGGAATCGTAGTACGCGAGTTCGTACTCCAGTCGCGCTATTATGTTCACTTTCGGGCAAATACCCTTGGGAAAGGTATGAACCCCCTTATTCTCCCTCCAGCTATGGGTAAATAGTAGGACGGACTAGGTTCTTCAGCCTTGTTGAGGCAACTAGTCTAGGAGAAGGAAAACTCTGAATTCAAACCTGTTAAACTCCGCTTAAAAATAGACCTTGTGTCATATCCTGCCCGAGCGGAGGGGTTGGTAAATAGTACCAACCAAACAATCAATGAACCATTTATTTTAAATTCTTTATGAATATCTGGTAATTAGGGGGATACTGTTATAAAAATAAGATGAGTACAAGGCATAAAGTTTAGATGTGCTGTTTTTTTGGGGTTTTTTGTTCTCTCTGAGACATAAATTCATCTAATATCCCATTATCAAGAAAAAGAGATCAAATTTCGTTTTTCATAGTCTTTTGAAAACGATGTTAGAGAGTTCCAATAAGCTAGGTAAAGTAATCATTATTTTTCATTTGATTTTGCTGTCAATAGTATCATGAACATGAGTAGTTGAGGTGTGTGATGGTTAAAGAGTGAATCTGTTCTAATTTTTTCGCACATGATCTCATCGAAGCCGAAAAATAATTTTTAAATAGATCTATTTGACTCATTCATAGGACCCCAACTAAAACTCCAGGTGACTGGACTTGAGAGTAATGTTCGGAAATTAAACACATAGTTTTCTGTGAGTTGATGTTGGATTTTCTTCACCCCTTCCTGACACATTTACATAATTATGTTTGTCCTTTACATGATACAGAATCGTGGTTATCAATTTGCGTGAAAAACTCTCATCACCAGAAAAAAATAAAATAAATAATGTTTGGTGCTGCAAAATATCCTGGAGTGTATGATGGAAAAATATATTCTAAATATATCCTGTCGCTCCACACTTTTAAAACATCCGTTGTAAAATCCTGTGTTCAGTATTAAATATACTCAGAGAATACAATGTGTCTTCCTAGTGGTGGGGTCGGATGTGGGATAGTCTTTCTCGAAGTGTTAACATTATACGTTGGAGATGGTTGAGTTTTAATACAGGTGATTTGCAAAAGAACTGAGATGTTCGGTGAACTTTCAATCTATAACAATCTTGAGTTAGGTTTACTTCTTATTTCTATTCGAGGTTTATGTAATATAATGTATGTAATATATAATGACCGAGGGATTTCGTTTTATATATCTTGCCTTTGGGTTTAATTAGGCTGAGAACCTTTCGGCTCAGCACATGGGTTAGTTAGGTGAAACTTGAGAACAAGTGTTGACGCGCGTGCGGGGAGGATGTGCCGTTCACCGATTTCAAAATAAAAACCCCAGAGAGAGGATTTGACCAGGAGATGGGAATGATGTCATGCACCGGGAGCACGCGCTGGGGATTTTGAAAAAAGTCAGTTAGTAGAGAACTAGATACCGAACGAGAAGGGTCGACTTTTGGGACACGCAGAGGCCAAGAGAATTTGCGCGCTACGGGGGCCGCACGAGATTGGAGGGGGAGATGGAAAAGCCAGAATAGAAAGAATGTATATCTCTCTCCTTATGTCGACAAACCTTTAAGCTCAAAGGTAATAAAAAGTTTCGTACCTGAAGTAAGAATTCGTATTTTTCGTGTTTCGGGATTCCTATGTTCTATGTATATATATATATATTACAAACATTCTATGTATACTTCACATATCCGTATCTGGCTATGGTACAGGTATCGTTGTATCTAACGTGCTAGACTGCAACATTGTAATAAGCGAGTTCGAACTCTAGACACGCAACTACATTCACTTTGGGATTCATACTCTTGGACAAGAGTATGAATTCTACCAACATCAGAACCCATGATTTTCTTCTACATGAATTGCCTTACCTACGAACTCTTATTTGACATTAAAAAAAAAATCTAATAAACACAATCTTCTGTTATAATGTAATTGTTTACAATTTGGACAGAAATAATTTCTTTACAAATTCGAATTGCCTTTTTTTATTAACTTGTTCTCACACACACTCTCTCATCTTTGTACATACGGGAAGACGTAAGTTAGAGTGATTTTATTTCAATTGTGTGAGACTTCTATCTCTCTCTTCAGCTTTGTCCAGGTATGAGGGGATTTCAAACTCTTGTTTGACTGAGAGACTCCCTCAATGCAACTACCATAATTTGATACGGATTTAATGGCCTTTCTCTGGTTATCCAATATATATTAGTATTTTCATTTTTTTTTAACGAGAACACGTCTGCAACAAGTGACTTTGTAGCAGGTTAATGTAATGACAAATATAATGTCCTTCATGTTACAATGATATCACAACGCTGATGAAGATAGAAGCTGGCTGTGCCGATAGTCTAGCGCTTCTCGCAAATACACTTGCCCAAGCGAAATTCCTACTGCATAGGTTAGAGCAAACGGCAGGAGGTGCTTGTTCCAACGGCAAAAACAAAGAGCTACGTCCACTTTCAGTGACTAGGCTTTGAAATTCGTAGATCGGTTCACATTCTTCGACAGCTATATCTCTGGAAGTGAAGGCATGAAATGCTATTGACAGGTTGTCAATCATATGGGAATTTGATATCTTTGATGAAAAAAAAACCGGAACTCTTCCATACTTTAACAAGGTCAGTGCTATAACGAAACTCTTGGAGAAAAAATAGACAGTATCTACTCAAGGATGGTGCTTGTTATTTTGAACATGTTCTGTTGGCAGCACTCACTGAAACAACAGCTGTTCAGCTACCTACCGTCCATCTCACACAATATCTTAATAAGACGGAAAAGACCTACTAGGCACTGATGGCGACTAACACATCGGAGACGTTCTCCAGTGAACTCCGGCAGATGAACACACCATTGTTGGTCGACTAGTAAAGACATAGGTTGATCTCCTCTGTGTGGACACTGGATAGAGCCAAGAGGATCGACCAAAGTGATGGCCCACGTGTTGACTAGTACACATGAAAATTTCCTGTAATATCAGTAGGTTTTATTTGGAGTAATATAATGTAGAGGTCCCCTCCAACAACCACTGAAGATGGTGACCCCCCTTTGACTCACAACAACGGATTAACCACGACCTTTCTCGTATTAGGTGTGAGAAGCGGCAACACGAGAATTGGGGATGTTTTAAGAGTCACTCATTCAGTTACTATCTAACTGAGTACAAAGAACGGCTTACATTTTGGACCTACGATTGAACAATTTCTTCATCGACTCAGAAATAACAATTTACGTCTTTCTGTTTTCAGACTGGTCAAGAGAGAGGTCGAAAGAGAGTGATATTTTTTCGGTTGCCACCAATCAGATTTTTTTCCATTTTTTTTTTTTTTTTTCAGGTGTGAACTTATCTTTTCAACGCGTCTTTGTCTTCGCTAATTCTCGTCAACACCTTTCAACGCAACAATAATTTATATGAAACGTAAATGTCGAGGGTTGCATTTTTATTATCAGTAAATGTATGTTAAAACATCTGATTCAGCATCTCGTGCAGAATAATTTCCCGGCCGGATACGGCAGTTAGCTTTTGGATGAACGGCGATTATGTACGTAACTTGGAAAAAATCACTAATCCTTTATCCCACAGGAATTTATAATATCGAATTAGTAACGCTAGAATAGTTTAGGCTGTTAGCTTCAACAAATAAACGAATCGCACAGGCACACGCACGGATACATCTTGAGAAATGACGAATCTTATGAATGGGGCGTAGGTCATTCAGGAGGATTATAGCGACTAAGGCGATTAATGATTGATGAATTACGGCCAAGAAGGCGGTGGCAGTAGTTGATGGGGATGGGGACAGGAAAGTTAGGTTGTCTGCTCTCTGCTGGAGGACGGTGGTGGTGATGGGTGGCAATATAGTTGTTTTGCTGGAGAATCGTGGTGTCCTGGGGTTAGAGCTAAAACGAAGGACCTCTTTTGGTTTTATAATTAGCGCAAGAGAAATAGGGAGGAACAAGACAGCAGGAATTATAGATCGTGACGGGCCAAGAGGGCAGGGCGTTAATGGAAAAACGCGCAAAAAAGGTAGGCGTCTGCTTGGACAAGAGTCAAGATGATGTTCAATCTAGAGAGAAAGACGCGAATATTTAGGAGGAAAACGGTTTCAGGATATATACATAAGTAAAGCCTTCTAAAGAATCACCAGTTACTAAAGAGTGTAGATATTTCATATTCATATTCTCTCTTTCTGTATATATATATATATATATATATATATATATATATATATATATATATGACTTTCATTATTAATCAATTTGTCAAGCTATCTATTTAAGTTTGCTCGTTATCTATCTTACATGTAGAAAAATAGTTATACATCGTATTCCCTGGTGTATAATTTCATTATATAAAAAAAAATGTAATGTGTGTGTATTCATAAGTCTCTCTCTCTCTCTCAACTTTTCATCATAAATCAATCTATCAAGCCGTCCATCTATATGAGTTTGCTCTATCTTACATGTTGAAAAGTAGTTTTAGATCATTTTTCCTGGTTTATAATTTCATTATATATATATATATATATATATATATATATATATATTAGCGTGTGTATGTCCATGTTTTTGCATGCATAGACAAAAACCTATGTATCCACATATCTTTATGATCATGTATAATTCAAAAATTTAAATGTGTGTGTGTGTAAATGCCCATGTCTGCTTAATACAAAAGGCCTACCGGGCCATTGGCAAAATGAGTAGTGTTCGCACATGGTTCAGGAGACCGGGGTTCAATCCCAGTTCGAGTCATAACAAAGATTAAAAACAGTGGTACTTGATTCCACATTGCCTAACACTCAGCATTATAATGTAAAGATCAATGGTAAAGTGGAGCAATCCAGGAAAAGAGAGTAGGACCCTCCTCTATACCTTGGTGTAGTAGCTATTGAAAAGGGAGCCTTTGAGTCACTCACGACTAAAGTTGCCAACTTTACTTATATATATATATATATATATTAATCATCTCGTGAATATAAATTTCTGATTATTGATGTATATGTGAGAAATGGAAAGCAAAACAACATATTTGGCAGCGCAGAAGGGTTTTGCCAAGCAAGAAAATTAATGGTTTCTTCATGATCTATCAGTCTATCTATCATATTCATATGAGATATGTTAAGTTATCGAGATTAAATATTTGAATATCTAACAATAAAATGAAATAAAATTAAATTAAATTGTTCATTTGTACAGTTTTAAATGGTTAACGATTTCTGTTTTACCAATAAATAGTTCCCTAACAAGTACAAACACTTCGAGTTAGAGTAGACCTGGCAAAGAAAAAACTCCGCTTTTCCCAAAGCACCAGTACTGGAGCTACACAATCAAATTTTTAGTGTCATATCTCGGATACTCATTGAAGCGGGGTTTTACCTCTCTGCTGAAACGCCTTTGGCATACTCTACATCCCCAGTTAACTCGTCTACATGGTTATTTAATGCCAAATCTATATATATATATATATATATATATATATATATATATAAAACTTACGGCATATGAAAATTATATATGATTTTAAAGCAAATATTGTGGAGGTAAGATTATTTTAAAACATGCCAGAACTCATTTGTCATCAGACAAATAAATAGATTCAGTTACTGTAATTCAATGCTAATAATTCTATTCAATATGAATAATTTGCGCACAAACGGTTTCAAGTATTGCGATTTAACATTAGTAATTCTATTTTATGTTATTAAACCTAAAAGATTTCCAATATTACTCTTTATCACTTATAATTCTATTCAACATTATTGATTTGAATATTTTTAACCAATTTTGAAAAATACTGATAATCCAATTCAGTATTAATCCTTTGTTCGCACATAGTAATATGATTTCTAAGCATGGTAAGTGATTAAATATTTCTCTTTCGTTCATAGATAGGACCCTAACAGGTACTAACACTCCGGGACAGAGAGGACGTAGGATTGTGCACTCTACATTTGTTAAATAACCAGGACAAGATATTCACTTTCAGATAGCTTAGTGTCATTTCTTTGATATTTGCACTGGATGGAATGAGGGTCTTCACCCTTCTCAGAAATGCAGTGATTTTTTTTTAGTTTATTGTTCAAATATATGGCAAATATATAGTTGCATACATGTGATCATGATTTTATGTTAAATTCATTATCATGCAATATATATATATATATATATATATATACCCACGAACGAATACACACGCATACCAAGTAAGCTAAAAAATTATACCCTCATCAGGAAAGGCAAAATCCCTATGCGAATATAAAAAAAAAACTAAAGAAACTGAAAAAAAACTCTTTCCTGAAGTGTGGCGTACTGAGTAGAAATATACAAATGAAGAGATATTTAAAGGAAGATATTGTTTATAGTTGAATTTTTTGCCTCCTTTTAAGTTTTGGGTTTTAAGAAAACCTTTATCAGGGTATTTAGATATGTGATGAATCATATAAATCATATCTAATTTATTTTTTAGGTCTTTTAAAAGGAAAGAAAAAAAATGAGTTTTTTGCATTCTATTTCCATAGGTAGCGTTGTATTCGAAATTTATTTTTAAACGCAAGAAGATAGTTGGATGTAACATCATTTCTAACCATTAAAAGTATTAAACTAAGACCTAACCTGGGTAACTTATTTCGGAAAAGTTACCAAAACCATTTTTTAAATGATTTTGTTTAATCAAATAATATATATATATATATATATATATATATATATATATATATATATATATATATATATATATATATACACACATATATATATATTAGTTTTTTTAAAGAAATTTGTTAAGTTTTAAAATAAATTTCAAGCAAGAACATATATGATCCGTAAGATATATATTATGACTTCAAACATTTGCTAGTAATTAACCATCTTTGTTAACAAACTCATGCAATCCTCGACTTTTGAAGAATGTTTGTGTAGGGATAGTGAAATAGTAATGAATTAGGTACTCCCAATAAAATGTTAACTTACACGATCAACCAATATATATTTTCGGACTCTATATATTATTTTCTGTATACATATATTCTTTATTGATATACCGTAGGATTTTATCCACAAGTACTGGTATATGTACACTTACTTCAGATCTATAGATAGAATGTAAACAACACACACACACATATTTGTGTGTGTGTGTGTGTGTGTGTATAGGTATATAATCCTATTATGTATTTCAGGGGTGTATTTCTGTTCATGGTTCTATGTAAGTGAGTGCGTGATATTTTGCTAACGTGTGGACAATGATTAATAGCTGCGGTTACAGAGGCGATTTCGAGAATTCATCGGGCCCATTAATTTTTCCGGGACTCAAAGTAGTTTCGATTAACACTCAGAGTGAATGGGAATCTTCCCAAAATCGTCGCTGATACGAGAAATCCAGGCCTGTTGTTTTGAACTCCTGATGACAATTAATAATGGCTTTGTAATGCTCTGTCCTTGCAACGGAACGGAAAATAATGCCTAATCCCGCAGAATGAGAGTGGATACTTGATTGTTTGTTGGCTTACCACAATGAACATGAAAATGAAAAACGCATACTGAAAACTGGACGCACTGATCTATATATATATCATTCATTCATTCATTCATTACCAATCAATCTATCTCTGGATAAATTGATTGTTAGATTCTAAGTTCGTTTTCTAATAAAATTCGAGAGTAAGAAAAGGAAAATAGGCTAAATAGCGTCTTTTATCCCGCCTCAAATTCACTTTGCCATATTTGAACTTTATTTAACAGGAATAAAATTTCATTTCTGAAATGCTATATTTTAGGGAAAAAACATCAAGTTCTTTTTCTCTTTTTTCTTTGTTTTTTCTTGGTGAATACACACACGCATGGCATGATGGAAAACTAAAAGGTATAGTTAAAACTTGTGTAGTTGCAAAAGAAGGTCACAAATTAAAATATTAAAATTTCAGCTATAGTTCCAGACAGTTTCTTAAAATATTTCATGACTATTACGTGAAAAATCAGAGATTGTTAGATAATGACCATTTTATGAAAAAAATACCTATATATATATATATATATATATATATATATATAACTGGGCCATTGGCCTAATAAGTAGTGTTTGCAAATTGTCGGAGAGACCGGGGTTCAATCCCATGTCTAGTCATACCAAAGGCTTAAAAAGTGGTAGTTGGTGCCGTTTTGCTTAACACTCAGCCTTATAAGGTAAGGATAAAGAATAAATTGGAGAAATCCAAGGAGCAGAGTAGCGTCCTCCCCTACACCATGGTGTAGTAGCTAATGAAAAAGGAGCCTTTGTGTAACCCTCGATTGAGGTCACCAACTTTACTTATATATATATAGAGAGAGAGACATAGAGAGATGGATAACGCTTATTGGTTTATAATACCAATGTCAGCTTAGCAGTTGTTCTTTAATTATATACCATAGAAATAGTTATCTTCACAATCATTGGAAACTTTTTACGAACTTTAAAGATGAGCGGTTTAAGTGTCAATGCATAAATTCAGTTGAAAATAATTTTCAATGTTATCTCAAATCGATCTGTTTCTAGCGTTAATTGGAATTTAAGATGTACTTTATATATATATATATATATATATATATATATATATATATGGTAGGCTAAAAAATTCGGAGGCTGTCCAATATGCTCTCATGGAATACGATGAAATTATTTTTGTTTTTAAACAATTTCACAAACCAGTCACACTCTTCTTACATCGGTTTGGCAGTGTCTGGATCGCATTTGTTGAAAAACGTCTTCATCAGTAGATATCATCATCATCTTGTCGTGCCACTTGCGTGGATATCCCTGACCCTCTCTCGCCACTTTTTCCTATCGTTCGTCGCCTCTGGCAGGTCTTCAGGGCTACATTCTATATCCTCACATAGCTGCTGAATTTATGTTCGTGCTGGTCGTCCTGCTTTTGCCCAGCCATATGTGGGGGTCCATAGGAGTAAATCACTTATGAGCTCGTCCCTGCTTCTCCAACAGAGTCCTGCATGTCTGGTTTGTCTAACTTGGATAGTTTTCGTGATGGGAGGCAGGTGGCCGTATAGTTGGTGTCTTGTGGGGTGTTGCCGCCATATATCATACACGAATGCCTACAGAGTCAGAAGCAATTATCTATGTTTCCATTAACTGGATCATAAGTTTTTCGCCAACCCATACTCTATTGTTTTATTTTTTTCAAACAGTTCATATGTCATCAGTATTTTTTTCATGTTCATTTTTCCTGAGATATCAGTTTGTGTAGGATTTTTTTTTATTTACAAATTGTATCATATCTTTTTTTTTGTCACACCATCAGAATTATAGAATAGGTATGAAAATTAAATTATATAAAAGTGTAATTTTAAAATTCTAATAACACATCACTTGCCATTTGCCTTTTATCCTGAGCTCATCATTAGAGATAGAGCCACTCGTACATTTGAAAACATTAAAATGAAACCCCAAAACGATAAATATGAATAAGTTTTTTTTATTCATGAATATAACATTCTGATAATCTTTATATCCTTTTTTTTTATAATCTGGGGCTTAGAAAAACATTAATAGTTGTATTTTTGTCTGTATTCTAAAGGTGTTGATTATAACCGTCCCTACCTCCAACGTCAGTGGAGGAGGATTCATGGCCTTGGCAATTGCAAGATATATAGAGAATATGAAATGATCTTTTCAAAAGAAATAACTTAGAAGTATGAATATTGAGAAAAAGTTTTATTATATATATATATATATATATATATATATATATATATATATATATATATGATGTAGTTTGGTATATTTCGAAGTAAATTGTGCTTATTTTCACTGACATTATATAGATGGATATTAATATATATAAACTTAGGATTGCGTAAACAGAAAGAGTGGCGTTGGTCGACTGCCAGTTTCTCGCCAATATGATCAGACAAGTCAAACTGCGCCATCTTTTATCTTTTGGGCTGGGTCATGAATAATTTCTGTTAGTTTGGTTTGGTTTGGTTTTATGGCATATCAACCACTGTCAGGTATTTAATGCTAAATTTTATATACATATAATGAAATATATGATTTCTAAACACATTTTGTAGATAAAATTCTTAAACAAGCCTGACTCTTTTTCTCACACAGTTTAAAGGTTTCACTTATTTCTATCTAATACGAATAATTCTATTCATTATTAATCATTCATTTGCACACAGTTTATTGTCGTCTAGTATTTCTAATTATCACTTATATTTCAATAAAACTCTAGTCATGTAGTTATGCACAGTTAAATTATCAAAGAGTTCTATATCAAACGATTCAATTTAGTGTAAGTACTCAGTTTAAATGCAATACAGTCTTATTTGACATATAGATAGGACACTTTCAGGTGCTACCACTTAGGATAAGAGTAGACCTGGGACCGATGGCAATGAAGAGGTATTCTGCATTCCCCAATGCTCTAGGATTACTGGAATGTCACCATCAGATTGTTTTGCTTCATATCCAAAATCGAATATTCACCGTTATTTTTCTATAGATTTTGTCATTACTCTGGTAGCTTGTTGATTTCTCTCAAGTAAAATTCACCCACTTTCGAGCAGATATTTTCCTAAAACGTTTTATCTTAATATTTTAAAGGAATTTTGTGTCAATCAGAGAATTTTATTGTGAACCACAAATATGGAAATCATTTAGATGCTGTTGAATAGACCGGTCTAATCCAGCATTTTTCTGACGAGATTCTAGCTGAATATGGCCATGCATTATCATAAAGAAACAGAATGTTTCTCCAATTGACAAGTGGGTGCGTTTTTAATTCTTCGTTTTCTTAGATACCGCCCTAGTTGGAGTAACTGTTTAAAAAGACTGACTCAGGGTAATACTGCCTAATGATGGTATAGGCCCGAAATTGAACGTCAACTGCCGTTGACTCTGCGTCTACATTATATATATATATATATATATATATATATATATATATAGAGAGAGAGAGAGAGAGAGAGAGAAAGAGACCTACAAATTAAGAGAGTTAGAGGAGAAAAGAGAATGAGAGTAAAGAAATAAATACTGACTGAGAGTGAGGATTTTGATTTTAATTTGGCTGTTTTTACATTTTTTAATTGCTTGTCAATCAGGAATACAAATGTAATATAATGGCCGAGGGATTTTGGTTCATGCCTCTGGGTTTTGTTAGGCTAAGAACCTTTCGGCTCAGTACATGGGTTAGTTAGGTGCAAAGTTGATGCAGGTGTGACGCGCACACGGGGCGGACGTGTCACTCAGAAAAGTCACAATAGCCCACATTGGAAGTGGGGTTACGGGGTGCGAGTGACGTCACACACCGGAAGCGCGCGGAGGATTTCGAAGAAAGAGAGTTGAAAATTAGACGCCAAACGAGACGGTTGACTTTTGGAGCTCGCTGAGGCGAGACGAATTTGCGCGCTACGGGTGCCGCACGAGATGGGGGGCCAGATGAAAAAACAGCATAGAAAGATTGTTTCTCTCTCCTTATGTGGAAGAACCTTTAAACTAAAAGGTAATAAAAGGTTCGTACCGGAACTCAGAAGTCGTTAAGTGTTTTTCGAATTTCGAGATTCCAAGTCCTATGTTTTCTATATGTGGTCATGAACATTCGATGTACATTTCACACATACCCATATCATGGCTATGGTACACAAACACTGATTAATATATTTGAATTTCCCTTAACATTCCTCATCGAGCAGCATGTGGCACAAAATTAATTTTTAAGTGGACTGAACCTAGTCTGAATTCTGAATTTTCCCACTACTAGGCAGGTATTTTAACCAAGGGTAAATACCCCAGGAAAGCCTACTATTTAATCTTTGCTGAAGTGGGATCAAAGAAAGGGATTTGTACATTTCTCAAGGGATATACGAGGAGTTAAACGACAACAATCTCGTCAAAGTTTTAAACTCGAGTGAATAATTTCATTTCCTTAGAAGATAAACATTGCGCTGAATGTCTTATTGTACTTTCTGAGTAAAAAATAAATTGTGTTCGACGAACAATCTAAATATGCACAAACCTCTGGTGAAATCTTTCATGATGAGAAAATCCATAAAATCATTTCAAACTATTCTTGAGTAATCTTTTCGATTTTACATTTATATATTGATACGTAAAACGTTTGAGCTTTGAATTGCCTTAACATGACAGATCAATTGTGTCAGGTAAAGCAAGGATTCATAAAACCTATTTAAATTTTGTTCTTTCGAGGTAATTCAATCGCATTGGCCCTCTACGATAGTTCAATACAAATGCAAACAGTGGGACAAATTCATTGGTTTTTGGCTCTTATTGTTTTGTTTTGTTTTTTCTTTTTATCGCGTGTCGAAGCAAGAAAAACATGATAACAAAAGATGAAAGACACAAAAAAATTGAAATTCGGTTTTATTTTTCCCGCAAGGAACCCAAACATCAATCAAACATCAAACATTTTATCTGATACAGACAAGAGAGAAAACCCGAAGAAAAAAAAAAGTGCCATGGCAATTTATTTATACCATAAATGACATATCCCTCACTTTCCATCATTTATTTTTGTCCCTCTCCATTCTTTATACATATATATATATATATATATATAAGTGTTGGTGTGTGTAAATGCTCAGACAAACACACACACACATATATATGTATACAACTTATTTTGACGTTGTCATTTTTTGCTTGTTTATCTCTCTCGCGTAGACACACGCACACACACACACACATATATATATATATATATATATATATATAGAGAGAGAGAGAGAGAAAGAGACACACATATAGTCATATATATACAACCTAGTCTTTCTCTGATTGCCATTTTTTGTTTTTTCTTGCTATATCTATCTAATTTTCTTTCTTTCTTTCTCTCTCTCTATATGTATATATAAAGTGACGTTGACGAGTATGAATTAATATATTCATATCAAGAGAACCTTATAACTCAACACTCACACACGCACATTATATATATTATAAAAATGCACATTTTTCTGAGTGTTTATGCATGAATACTACTCATTGAAATGTTCTGCATAATGTAAAGGTTTTTATATCTGAGGACGCAGTCCAGCAGTTTATTCATTACGCCACGATAAACTCTCCCACTGTCGTTCATAAATATTCTCAACGTGCAATGAGTATATATACTAACGAATCAAGTGTATCACAATTATTGGATATCTAATCAGCATTATACTTTTACAGAGTTAATGGATATCTGATATTCCTAATGATTAAGAATTTTAAAAAATATATTTATCTGCTAAAATACGTATTACAATAATGACTGTCTTGCATTTATAGTTGTTTTTTTTTCATTTCCGTATGAGTAAACGCTAGTTTTGTGTATAGGTTTTATGAGGAAACGAAAACGTTAGTAGCTTTTATTGTAATGGGGCCACTTGAAGAGTATATTAACGTGGAAATAAATAATGGAGTGTAATCCGACAATATTCGGCAAAAAAAATTATAACAAAATAATCTAAGTACAAGGAGGGATTTATTGAGAAGAAAAGTCAAAACTATAGCGTTTCAGTTCTAATGAACCATCATCAGAATTGTGAGGGATGATAATAATGTTTAGGATGATTTGGTGGCTTTTTATTGTAGAAATATGGCACCAATCGAGAGACGAGTGGGAGTAAACGAACTGGAAATGAGAAATTACGAAAATTTAATTTAGGACGGCCAAAACAAAGGAAAAAATATCAACACATAGAAGTATCTGTAAAGTAAGATTCTTCATTTTCACGTTGCATCACGTAGGTTGAGTTGGGGAGGAATAAGAATATATGAGTTTGACTCGGAAATCAATGTATTTTTTTTCTTAATCCTGTTTTTCTTTTAAAATTCTATCATTGCAAATAGCAAAAATATATTACAAAAAAGATGATACTATTACTCGTAGGTACATTGGAAAGAAATATACCGTGTGGCTGTGTCGGTACTAGTGTATGGTTGCACTAGGTGGATTTTAATGAAACACTGATTGAAAAAAAAAGTTTGATAGTAACTAGTGAAGTGTACTACGTTCTTTTAAGAACAAATAAAGTAAGCGGCGCCCACAAAAACTGCAGTTGTATGGCCTCTACCCTCCCATCTAACAGATCAACAAAGACGAACAAGATATGCTGGCTACTCTGGTCTCCAATGTACTTCTATGCAGGGATGCACAAGTGCTGATTGACTACTAAAGACTTACAACAATTAGTTTTGTGTTGAAAACCGAATTAAGTCCAGAAAAATTGCGGGATCGATGAACGTTTCGGTTGAAAAAAGAGAGCGAGAGAATCAAAACAGATAGAGACAATCAAGTGAACCAGTGCCTTCAGCACGATTTGATTACAATGATTATATATATATATATATATATATATATATATATATATATATATAGTTTAGGTGTTTTCTGTTTTATTCTTTAATGGCATATCAACATTCGTGTCGAATTAAATGCAGAAGCCACCCTTATAGAAAGACAGTCATAAACATGGAGACAAGCTGATAGCGAGTGAAAATCAAGGAACTCCGTGCTATCTGTCCCTATCATCCATTGCACTTAGCCGGTTCTCTAGACTGCATCTAATGTCTACATACATTGACAATTCTTTCAGTAAGTGAGATATTGCCTCCGAGGTATTTGAACTGATCCTCTAATTTCAGGGGTATATCACATAAAATGAACATGGCTCTTTCTTGTTTAAAACACATGAACACAGTTTGATTGAGTTCATGCAGAGACCAATGCCTCTTGGAGCTTGCAGTAGGTTATTTAACAGTTAATCGGTCTTGGTAGGTTTTATCTGTGAGAAGATCATCTACGTAGTCTGTCTATGCCATTGCTTCAGCAGGGTATCATCTGTTCTTATCTTTTGAAAAATGAAATTATTTCCCTTTTTTTCAGATTTTTTCAAGTTCATTGTTCTTAGTCTAGGCAAATTGTAAACGGAAGAAGTACTCTTGTATAACCCCACTGACAATGTAGAAATCTGTCTAAGATATGAATGGTACGAATTAACCCATTGCTGGGGGTACATAGGACTTTATAATACTCTCGACTATATTTTTCCAAAAGTAAACGTAAGTACATGACAGCAGTTCGAACTTACTTGCTGCGATGGTTATATATATATATATATATATATATGTATATGTGTGTGTGTGTGTGAGTATCTTCTGGGCTAAACAACTGAGTCAACTCTATCTCCTATTTGTAACATATTTATTGTATATTTTTCTACTTTTGATTATTTTTCAGCGGTAAAAGCCAAAGGCAAAAATCGCTACAACTCTAAGAAATATATCTCGGCTTTTTTGCCAGTAACATTGAGATCAATAAGAGTAATCCAAAACAGATTTTGAACTGAAGAAAATAAAATAAAAAAGCATGGTACTCTTAAGATTGGAGCCTTGAGAAAGAAGACCCTTATCTATCTTTCTCTGTCATATATTAATTGTTTTCTTTTTTACATGCACAACTAAACTGGCTGACACAGTATGAAAAGGCGTCAAGTACAAGACAAAAGGAATTGAAACTTTATCTCAGGGTGATTTTTTAGAAATTTAGATCACATTTTCTTCAATTTTATTTTCAAAAACAAGCAGACCGGATCTGAAATTATCGTCTTCAGGGAGTAGACTAGCAATCAAACACGGTATGTACGCAAGAATTTGTCGATTTTTAGTTTCAAGCAAACTTGTCAATAAGTCAATCATTAGTTCATTTGAATTGCTTTCGAATATGTTCAATGACAACTAAAAAAAAAAATCACTCTTGCGAAAGATGTTGCTATAACTGCATCAATCGATTTTTGGCATTACGAAAGACAGAATTATGATGGTCGATCTGATTAATATTTATAAAAGATATTATTAGTATTACATTGAAATACTTGAAACCATTAAAGTGCTTTCAAACAAATAAATAATGTAGAACAGAATTATCAATTTTATAAAAAAAATAACTTGAACCCATTCCGTATCGAAGCCTCTGGTGTGGAGATCTACTATCTAATTGTTCAGTGTCACATAGAGGATACTCGTCAGCGGGTTCTTACCTCTCTGCAGAAATATAGTCTGCGTATTCTTGAGCCACAGCCGAGTGGGCTGAAAGATCAAAACAGTAAAGAAGCATATAAAACATTTTCAGCGCGATTATTATGAACAAGTATTTCATTTCTCTCGAATAAGTGCATCAGCGAAGGGGTCCAATGGCGTAAAATTTACTTTAAAATAAAGGCTTAAAATTACTTGAACAAAATAATGTAAGAAAAATAAAACATTTTTAAGTAAAATGCATGACTTATACTACTACTACTACTACTATTAACAATAATACCAGTAATATTAATATTAATAACAACTGTAATTCGTGCCCATGGTACGGTCCCCAATAACATGGAAAAGTGACTGTGTTAACCGTAGATCTAATAAAATATTTGAGACAATAAAGACTGTACCACTATTAATATCAGTTAGATCACTTAAAATTGTCCGGAGCAAACTTTTATCATTCGGACCTCATTGAAAAATAACCAGTTAAACTTATGAAAAGCCCACACAATGAACCATAATAAATGTAATCGTAATTTAGTGTTAAGATGCTTATGGGATAATGTGTGAAAAGACAAATATTATCATTACATCAATTCCGGCTTGAAGCGTCTCTTGTATCTAGCAACATTGAAGAGTTGTAATACAACAAAACAGTCTGTCTGTAGATGAAAATATATACGCTCCCCATATCGTAGGGTTGAGCACTTTAGCGAAGGAATTATTGGTTGCCACGCACTTTTATCGAACTGATCACTTCGGAACCCGATCGCAAAATATAAACAAACCAAAGTCAATACATATGCGTCAATTGCCTAGATGACGTTGATTTGGTTTGTTTTCTTTAATGGCATATCAACCTTTGTTGGTTATTCAATGACAAAGGCATTCTCCCAGAAGAACAGTAGTGGTACTATTTAACCCATAGCTTGGAGGATAAGGTCGTTCATACTTTTCCTAAAGGTATTTGTCCGAAAGTGAACGTAATAGCGCGACTGAAGTTCGAACTCACTTACTACGATTCCGTAGTCCATCACTTTAACCATTACACCACGAGGACACCCTCCCTAGATGACGTTGAGTTGGACACTTGGCTTAGGGGTATGTCATCAGCCGACCGTAAAGTTAGGCGGGTTTCGATCCCGGTTTGGAGCGTCTCGCTGGTCTAAGGACACTGAAGTGTTGGAATACAACGAAAAAGTATGTCTGCAGAAGACTATATATATATATATATATATATATATAATCATAGCATTTGTCTTTTCCCACATTATCCTCTAAGCATTTAAAAACTATGTCACAACAGCATTTATATACATATATATATAAGGAACTAGAAAAATACACATGGAATTTTGAGAAATGTTTATAAAATTTTAAAAGTTTCTTTGATATCGTTCAGTTTTGATTTTGATTTGTTACATACGTTTAAATTTAAAATCTGAAAAGCTCTTAAATTCTAATGCAATGAAAATTCCTGAACTAGAACCTTAAAATCAAATTTAGTTTGGAGTAAAACCCAAAATCCTAGACTTGTTTTATAGCCATGATGATACAGGCGAATCATAATTATATTGCCTTCAGCTCTTGCCAACACGAGGAGAGAGACACAAATCATAAGGGTCTCTGCTTAACATACTATGATGACCCCACTCCCTTGTGTGGCGCATCTTGTTGCGTCTATAATCTTCTCTAATACTTGCTTGTCGAGACCCAGACTGATCTGATATGATCATATCCAAAAAACTCAGCTGCTCTCTTCGACATTCGTACCTCAACAGTGTTTTTTCAATCCTAAATTCTCAAGCTATGTTTTCCGGGCGTAACGTCATCCACCCATTCAATTCACTCCTACTGTGCGTCCATCCTCGTTTCCTTTAAGGTAATTTATTATGACAGATAATCATATTTACCAACCCCTCCGCTTTGGCAGGATATGACACAAGGTCAATTTTTAAGCGGAGTTGAACAGGTTTGAATTCAGAGTTCTCCTTCTCCTAGAGTAGTTGCCTCACCAAGGCTGAAGAACCTAGTCTGTTCTACTATTTACCCATAGCTGGAAGGAAGAATATTTGAATTCATACCTTTCCCAAGGGTATTAGTGCTATGTGAAATGCAATCAGTCAGGTCCAGGATTTGAACTCGTGTCGCCGTGTCCACATTCTGCGACGATAATCATTACACCACGCGGGCGAGCTAGTGCACTGTCTGTGACGCCTGAGCCAAGAGACACAGAGTAGTCCAAAGCCTTTCCAAACTAATTAATGAGATATAATTAACTAACCTTTATTATATGACAGTCTGTTTTGGTTCTGTTTTTCGATATCTTCACACAAACGTACATGAAAAAATAATTTTCATTCAATGAATGGATATGCTACGTCACAAGTCGATTTTTCATTGCTTTTCTTATTGTATATCAACTCTTAAAAAAAGCAAACTATTTTTGAAACTTGCCTTTGAAAAGTTTGTGAAGAAAGAAAACTTTTCTCTTCATGACTTGCTGTGGTCAAAGCAACTCGGAAATATATAAAAAAAATTAAGATCTGTAAAAGAAATATTCCTATTTTTCTTTTCCCATTTGTTTATATATATATATATATATATATATATGTGTGTGTGTGTGTGTGTGTGTGTGCATGTGTGTGGTTGATATAAGTCACACAGTCTTAGGATGGTCTTATGTATAATATTATAATTGAGTCGCTCTATCTTTCTCTCTAAAATCTTGTTAACGCGAATGTCTACCATTTTAGTCCATTCAGTTTTTGCAACATCTAATAAAACGCAAGTTTAGAACTTTTCAATTCTGCTCCTTCAGTCCGCTGTTATATCCTTCCACGTTAATAGAAGCAATTAAAAGGACTTTCATTTCTATCTTTTTTTAGTTCTTTGATTAATTTTGATTGATTGATTTTTGGCATCAGAATTCTCATAAAGTACATCGAACTGAGCTAGCTTAAAACTCCCCTTTATTACAAATATTTCCCTTCCGCCTTTTAAATGCTTTGTTCTCTGCATTTTAAATTGCGTCGCAAGGAAGAATTAAAGAACAAAGTTATAGGAATTATATTTTTTAAAGACTTTATTAAATTAACATTAGCTTTGAACTTGGAATTAAATGCCATAGAGGACATATAATTTCTTATTGAATTAATCGAACTTATAAATACTGAATTTATTGTGATGGTGTACAAATTTATCAAAGTGTTTCTGTTGATGGTTTCTGAAGATTGTTTATCATTGCTTCTCTCTTGAATACTTTAAAATGATGCCATTCATAATTCCAAGACATGCATGAAACCATTTTCCACTTTATTGATGTTATGGCAACTGAGAAAAGTACAAGTCGATCCCTGATACTCTTATTATTAAACTCGTTCTTGATGAGCGTTTACATTTTCAATTTGTAACTATTTTTCTCAGTTAAATGCAGAAGATCAGCCTGTTTGAACAAGGGCCTTAGTGTATGTATATATATATATATATATATATATATATATTAGATGCAGTAGAAGATTTTAACATCAGTAATTGCATTATATAGCAATAGAACAGTTTCATAAGCAGTGAACTCTCAAATGTTTAATGTCGATTCATTGATTTTAACGGCCTGTCAACCTGTTAGGGTTATATAATGTCTAGGTTTTAAGGAATCCCATTCATTACACACTGCTGCGTTGTGTTTATTAGCACTTGATTAAATCGAATACAAAGATTTTCTAAACAAACCTAGTTAAACAACAGGGGCGACCCTAACGGGTATGAAAACTCCAAGTCAATGAAGAAGTACTAAAATATTTCCCGATCTCTAAAACTTGTCTTAAGGAAATAAATACTTACATTTACTCAAACATTATTATGTCTGAAGATTGTACTGTTTTTATTTTTATTTTTTTTATTCCTGAGCAGAAATTTCATATTTTATTCCTGAGCAGAAATTTCATATTTAGGCTTATTTTAATGTAAAGTACTTATTTTTCTCTTCGAAATTTTTTTTGCGGCCTAGGTAATTAAAAATCAATCATATGATGGGACACTAAAATTGGGGTTTACTACGTGAAAATTATTTAAATTACAATCTTTATATACATATCAATCACCTTTCCTCGATAAATTAGTTCTGAAGAGCTAAAATATATCTAGTTTAAATCAATTATTTCTCCTCAAATATCTATAATTCCTTGAGCCCCATATATTAAATCTAAATTCATCCTCATGAACAATATTTTCATTTTCTCTTTTTTTATCCATTATTGTCATGATTTTTTTCATCATCTTCGGATACATCCCTAAGAAACACAACAAATTTTAAACATCTGTTCACGTGACAACTGCGTAATATATTTTCAAAAATAAGAACGCTGAACATGTTGATATGAATTTTTTTATATACAGTTTCTTTTCTCCTGATATTTCATTAAACAAATATCGCTATTTTAACATTTCTAATTAATTTAAAATCCTGAAGAAGGTTATTACAACCGAAATGTTCAACGTCGACTTTCATTTAAAGAATTAATCAAGTTTTGGATTATTTGCTTTTTTAAATTATTCTTCCCATATAAGTATATTATTGAAACGAGTTGTTCATAGGTAACATTTTTTAAACGAGCCAGAGCTCAAATGTTTGCACAAAGTTAAATGATCGCAAGTATTGTAATGTAATTCTTATAATTCAGTTTAATATCAGTTATTTGTTTACACGTAGTTAAAGATCCCAAATATAGAAAAGAGATAAATATTTTTCTTAGATCCATTTTGAAATAATAAATTACGTTTAAAAACCTTTGAATTCTTAAATATGAAATAAAATTATGTAATTCCTTGATGTATGCAAATTGAAGGATTACCTATAGATTTGAATTTGGTATTAAATTAGCTCCGAGTATTCATTTTATTAAGAGAAATATGTTTTAATAATATTTCTTTACAAAATTGGAAATGCTCATTATAAGTAGATTTGCCGTGGTATGTCTTTCCAATGAATTTTGCTTGTTGTTATAGATTCTTCTTGATTAGATCTCCTTTTCAGTAATGTGAAGCATATGCGAGGATAGGTGTATGTATGTATGTATGTACAGTCAGGTAGACAATTATTAGCACAATGGATTTTACACAAAGGAAAATATCGCCTGAAAAAAAAAAACGTCTTTCAGAGGATCTCAAAAAAGAGCAAAAATAAAACATAAAACTAATCTAGTGAAGCAACTTTGGTTTATTGATAAATCATACTTCTTTAAAGAAGAGGGAATGGAAAAACAAATTCATATAAAAATAGTTATTTTCTTTTTATTTCTAGAGATATATTAAAACATGAAAGAGTGTTAGTAATGATGATCAGGACTGTTTGCATATTTTTGTGTGTGGGTGTGTGTATGTTGTGTTTATATATGTATATGTGCACACGTGGAGACATAAAATGTGTTTGAAAAATTTATTATGTCATAAATAGATTTAGGTGGAAGGTGTACGTCATGATCCCAATAACGGTGACCTTGGTTGTATCCATGGGTGTTTATTTTTATCTACGTCTGTTGTTATAGCATGATTGTGTGAGTACGTGTGTTTATGTATGTGGGTCTATGTGTACGTGTGTAGATAAATAAACTTTGTTTGAAAAATTTTGTGAAGCGATAAACAGATATTTGTATTAGACGTACGGGAGGATTCTTATAATGTCGAGCTGTACGAGGCACGTGTGCTTATTTGTGTGCTCGTGTGTGTGGTGTCCATGTGTGTATGTTGACGCAAGTGAATGTGTATGCAATGATATATATACATTGATGGTGTTTGTCATGTTCCTGCAACCATTAGAATATTTAATACTGTTCTGATCCCGGAACTATTGAGGAAGTCTAGTGTAGGTTCTATAAAAAACTAAAGTAGAATTAATAGCGGGATTAACACACGTAAACGAAGTCAAAATACAAAGAAGGATTTTTCTAGTGGATTTCATTACCCCAAACTTAATCATCTTGTTGATTATATTGCTTAATTATATTCAAAGAAAATGCAAAATAGGATATAAATTCACAAAACTGAAAGAAAAATATGAACACAGATAAAATTTAGCCAAAACAAAAAGGAACTGGAAACCCTAGTACGAACAGGGAGTTTATTCATTAAAATGGAATGGAAACTGAAATTGAGAACTAGGAAATTTTTGTAAAAAAAGAAAAAAAAGGAGAATCACTAGAAGCAATAGAAAACATTCGGATAAAAAGAAAACTACAAATGCCGTGGAAGATCAGAAGCAGACTCTACGAAACAGATATGGCGCCTTGTGTAGTGTAAAGGTTAGCAAGCTTAATTTGCAAACCAGTAAGACTGATTTCGAGTCTCAATATATGCCTCATTCATTCAGCCTTGTGTGACATCTAAGCGTAGCGCTTAGTAAATTACTACTACCAAACAGACATGAAGAAAACTCTTAAAACAAAAGCAATAAAATTAAACTTAATTAATTACGAAATTATTTGTAGAATGAAAAATATATGCTTAATTTATGTTTCTATTCATGCTTGGAGATATAATTTGCCAGGATTTGCTAACTTTTAGCAACATAGTTTTCCGCAAAATTTTGTGTGCTGATATTAAAAACTCCTCGATGTGATCCTCTTTTTAGTGAACGTGGCTATGTGTATGTATGCACGTACACATGTAACCAAAGACTTCACCACGTGCAAGATATAAGATAATCATATTTACCAACGCCACCGTTCGGGCAGGATATGACACAAGGTCAATTTTGAAGTGGAGTTGAACAGGTTTGAATAATTCAGAGTTTTCCTTCTCCTAGACTAGATGCCTCACCAAGGCTGAAGAACCTAGACTGCCCTAATATTTACCCATAGCTGGAGGGAGAACTATTCGATTCATACCTTTTCCAAGGGTATTAGTGCTATGTGAAATGCAATCAGTCTCGTCCAGGTTTTTAACTTGTGTTGCCGTGTCCATTTCCTACGACGATAGGCATTACACCAAAGGCCCCTCCTTAGTTATTTACAAAGCTCTTTGCTTCGATGTGGCACAAGGCCGAATTAATGGGGCGTCCAATGAGACTCGAACTCACTCATGTAGGTTTGCTAGTCTAGCTTCCTAACCGTTACACCACCAGAAGTGGCAAGATATAAGATAAGGGCAAATTTTTAATGCCAAGTAAACCAAGTTTTTTTCTTCATTTAGACTGGTTGCCGAACCAAGCTCAAAGAACCATGCCTGCCCAAGTATTTTCCAATCAGTAGATTTGGGTGAGAAGAAATGGATTCGTGCCTTCTTGATTAGTTCTGCTTTTACCCCAATTTGTGTATGTGTGCCAGGTTGTATGCATGTATGTATTATCCTAGCAACAGTTATAGACTCTCAAGAAATTTCAGTTTATGTAGAATATCTCATGAAAAAAATGTACAAATGCGAAGTAAGATACAAATAGCCACGTCCAGGATTTGAACCGAACTGCCAAATCATTTTCCAATGACGATAATTTTTGCGCTAAGCGCGTATGTATGCTTATTTTCTCATGTGTGTGTCCGTGAGTGTGCTGATACACAAATTATTTATAGTTGAAGAAATGCATCGGCATCTAAAAATAACCACTTTGATCCAGATGTTGGGTTTCGACCAAAACATTTTCTGGGTGATTAGTTGCAGAGCAACTGATTCAATTTCAATAACAAATACTGTATCCTTTATGGTACATTTATGAAAGATAGGCTACCGCATTACAATAACAGGGCTGTGGAATACACCGACTATATCTTTGTAGAAGGAATAAGAACACAGCAACTGTAACGTGATATGGATAATCAAAGTTATAAAGAGAACGTGAGGCTAGTTTCTTGGGAAGAAGAGATAGAAAAGAAAAAAATGCAGGAAGACAAAGCAAACAGTCTGTGTGGCAGTCTGCTAACCTGAGTAAGTCAGTCTAAATAACTCATTGTAGGTCAGCCAGTCAAGGGTGAATGACTACAGTAATTAAGAATTATTAGAAAAAATGGGTTTCAAATTTTTTTGCACAGGTGTGGAACAACTAGAAACTCACATGTTCCTCCCTGCGATGCCTGGCAGAATTTAGGGGACAACTCGGGTTTGAAAGTTTGCTGGTTCGAAGATGTGATGAAGGTAAAGACACGAGTTAAACACCTGACAGGGACGATGTAAAGAGCTACTAGAAACCGTATGCAGTGGTGAAGACTAATTCTGTGAGGAAGCACTTGTTAGAACAAGAAGATGAAACGTGGAAAAAATTCAAGGCCTGTGCCTACTCTCCTTCTGTATACATGACATGTTTCTCTTTGCCAAGCAAACGCAGTCTACTCAGGTTTCATACCCTCTTTCTTGCTTTCGACAACTACTTAAAACGTGTAGTAGCAAATAAACTTTCGTGTTAGTGAACTAAGACAAATATTTGTTTGTTCATCAATATTTTCCACGGCGAGGTTTCAACAGGGCCCCGAACTACCACTGGAGACGAAGCGATAAACGCATAAAACCGTTTGCACGTGAGGATACAAATGTTTACTCAATACCGTTATGGTACACAGCAAAGCCCTGGATATGACGATAAGGATCCACTTCTGCTTTGAGGAGAGTGCAGTCTCCTTTTATTGCTATTACTCTCAGGTCTCTTACCCGGAGTAGTAAAGATTTTGGGGGTCGTATCAATGTATCAAATAGCACTGTCTAATCTTTATTATGCTTGAAATCATTTAATTGTATGTAAATGTTAGTATTACCTTTAGAGATCAATACTTGAAAGGAATTCCCAACGTGTGTACAGAACTACGGGTGTTCAATTCCTATACATGATATTTACCAGTTTGTGAAGAATAATATCAATACTCGAAACCAGTTAACGGTGTGCAAACAATAAACAGCAATACTGGAAACAATTCCACTGATTTCAAACAATAAATAGAATAACGAAAAACCTTTTTACAGAGGAAAAAAAAACAAATAGCAACACGTAAAACTATTTTACCATGTGCGAAAAAATAAGGTCTAACTTGTTTTAAAATATATTACAGACAAACTATTTGCTTACAAATCATACAGATATAATACGTATGTATCAACAGTATTTGGTATTAAATAACCCACCTGAGTAAATATTGCATAAAACCCAACCACATAATCAACTACAGGACGACTCATTCACTTTTCAACGGTTGCATTTTCGCTGTATCCAAGTTTCTTACAAGGTGAGGTCAATTTAACTTTAGTTTTATCATATAATTAAATTTGTTGTAAAAATTAGAAACAAGAAGTCGAATATATTTTTGTTAACATTTTTGCATATAGTTCTACATCATGGAGTTTTTAGGTCGTACAAATGCCGAAGTAAAACAAATTGTATTCAATCTCAAAAATGTATTAATTAAATATTAATTATTAATATGGGATAAAAACCTTAATAGGAATAAATTTAAACAGAAGCAAATCAGGACATTAAAAAATGGTATCCTTTTATTTCAATATCCCAGCGAAGCTTCTTAATTAAAGTATTGGATTTCAAGATTAATAGAAAGCTCTGCCATGAAATTAGAAATATAATTATCCAAACTGCAGCGATATTTTTTTGAAAAGGGAAAGGGAAGTCTAAAGTGCGTACTTGCTAACGTGCTGGACTGTGACATCGTAGTAAGAGTGTTTGAACATCAGTTGCACTAATTAGTTCACTTTCAAACTCATACCCTTTGGTAAAATATGAAATCTTATCATCATAAATATGCACAACTTCTGTCCATGTACACATGTCTTATGCATTTAATAACCCATGAAGATTGATATGCTGTGGAGGTGCCCGTGGTGTAATTGTTATCGTCGTAGGAAATGAACACGGCGACACGAGTTCAAATCCTGGACGAGACTGATTGCATTTCACATAGCACTAATACCCTTGGGAAAGGTATGAATCCAATTATTCTCCCTCCAGCTATGGGTAGATAGTAGGACAGACTAGGTTCTTCAGCCTTGGTTAGGCAACTAGGCTAGGAGAAGGAAAACTCTGAATTATTCAAACCTGTTCAACTCCGCTTAAAAATTGACCTTGTGTAAAATCCTGCCCGAGCGGAGGGTTTGGTAAATAGGATATGCTATTAAGCAATGTAACTGGGCCGAAACAAACCGGAAAAAGACAGTCGGAAATAAAAAGTTAATACACGAAAGTT
This sequence comes from Sepioteuthis lessoniana, assembly GCA_963585895.1. NCBI lineage: Eukaryota > Metazoa > Mollusca > Cephalopoda > Myopsida > Loliginidae > Sepioteuthis > Sepioteuthis lessoniana. Next base: position 64,265,813 of record OY757924.1, on the reverse strand, counting down.
TCTCTAATTTAATTTGAAAATTATTAGTTTTGAAAAGGTCTTATTACATACGAAATCTATTTTTGAGATCTATCTATCGCAATAAATTACCACACTCAACAAAAGTTACAGGTAACGTAATTACCTCTATTAATGCCTTTGAGAAAGGCACGAAAACTTCTTTTCTCTTTCACAGTCTCGGTTGATAATTATGACAGACTGGACTATTTAACCTTGATAGAACAACTTGTCTAAGAAAATAATACAGTGAATTAAAACTCGAAAGATTTTTGGAAGCCAAGAAGAACATCAGAGACGAATCCTTGCAAAGCTGACAAGATTTTTTACGCTTGTACGCTCTTTTCACCCAATTCCATAACAAAACATTGGCGTCAGAGAAAAAAAGTTAATATTCGTTTGAAAGCAACATACTTTTACCCAGAGAAGAGAAAGGATTCTGTAAAAGAAGAAGAGACAAGGGTGACCTCAAGACATCAATCAACTCCTTCTGCAAGACTTAAAACAAAAATGAAATATCAAGAAGGCCTCCGACGTGATCCAGCAAACATTGACATTAGAATATATAACGATGTTGAAATCTTTTAAACAATAAATGAACCTCATCAAAAACTGAAAAAAATCAAAGAAACAAATGGAAAATCACTCCTATAAGAAGTCAAAATACAAAGATGTTTCTTCCAGAGGAATGCACTCTCCTCAATAATAATCTTCATGTGGACGTATTGTTAAATCATATAAAAAAAAAACAAATACACAAAAGAGGATATTAAAATTCTACCAAAAAAATTTTAAAATGGAAACCCTAAAACACAATATACAGTAAATATAAATTGATAGAATTTAGAATTGATGAGAGAAATAACAAATGATGGTTAGTTTCTCCGTTTAATCAATCTTTTTGGATAATTCAATGTCAAAGCTTTACTTCTAGGACAGTAATAGTACTATTTAATCTATAGCGGAGAGGATAAAGAGTTTCACAGATTTCCAAAAGTTGTTTGTACGAAAGAGAATGTAATTACACAACTTAATTCCAGACTCATTACTACGACGTCGCAGTCAAGTGCGTAGGCCACTATACCACAGGAACTCCACGGGTGGTGTTATGGTTAGCAAGGTAGACTAGCAAACCTGCACGAGTGAGTTCGATTCTCATTGGGTGCCCCATTCATGCGGCCTTGTGCTACATCTAAGCAAAAAGCTTAGTAAATTAACACTATACCACAGGAACTCCCATTTCCATGAAAAGGTGGGAGATAAATACTACGGGGGCACTTCAGAAGTTAAACTATAAAAATACCACATGAAATGACTCAGTGAAGACTACCTTAAGGAACCTAAAAAGAGAGACAGTCTCCCTATTAACAGCAACCCATGAGATCTAATTATGTAACAACTACAAGATATAAACTCAAGAGAATAACTAGCGAGGACAGACAAATGAAATAGTAAACAAAATGGCAGCAAATATACCAGAGTAGTAGACAATAAATAAAAGAACTGACACGACTTGGTGCGGAAGGTGATGCACAGGGAACTGTCGAGACGATTAAACATTCACCATACTGACTAATAGGGTAAGAAAAGAGTAAAACTTGTCCTGGGTAATTACACATAAAACTCCCTGGGCATTTGGAGATAAAAACGGATCGACTACTCTCAACCAAAAGATCTGACATGGTTTATTATTTAACTATAAGAAATGGACATGTCAGTTAGTGAGCCTCACCGTTCTGGTAAGGTGCATATTAAAGGAAAAGGAACCAGAAAACTGACATAAAATATGAGACTTGTTAAAAAAAGTTGCAAAGTTGGCAAACGTAGTAGAGGACGACCGGAAGGCTTCATTTTCATTAGCTACCACACCGAGGTGTAGGGGCGGGTTCTGCTCCTTTCTCTGGATTGTTGTACTTTACCCTTGATATGAACTTTATAATGCAGAGTGTTAAGCAAGGAGATATCAAGAACCATTTCTTGAGTCTTTGGTAATACTTGATTTGGGATTGAATCCCGGTTTCCTGGTCAATTGCCGACCCTTCTACCCCTAAAACCAACGGGTCGTCGGTATTGTAGCTATAAAAAAAACTCCGCTAACTTGACATATAACAAACAAAATTTCTCGAAAGTGTAAGAAATAATTTTTCCAGAATTTAAAATATCTCATATAATCCGAGAAACAAACTTGACGTATTGGAGAGCTGAAGAAGAATTGAGATTTTCAAGATCAGATGACTGTTGATATAGGGCAGAATAATATTCGGAAAGAGTTGAAGAATTTTTTTGTCACACGAATTTCAGTGAAGAACAGAATTTACTAGCGGTAAGAAGAAGAAGAAGAAGAAGAAGAAGAAGAAGTAAAACTGAAAGAAAGCGAAAAGAGAGATAATACCTAAATCTTGTAAGAGAACTGAAAACGGTATGAAACATGAAAGTGATAGCGATGCCAGTTGTAATTGGTGCGCTCGGTACTGCCACCAAAAGTTTGGTGCAGAGACGGGTGTACTTGGAAAAAAGAGGACGAGTTGAGACCATCGAAACAACAGATTTATTAATATCAGGCAATTCCTGGAGACTTGTTCTCACCCAAACTACAGCGACAAACCATCTGCTAAATCTGGTGTGAAAAACTCTGAAACTAGTAAAATAATAATAATAAAGGGTCAGTAATACAAGTTGAAACTAGTGCACTCGGAACAATCCCCAAATACTTGTTAAAAGACAGGAGGACTTGGAGAAAAGAAGACGAGTGGACTCCATCTAAACTACAGCATTATTAAGATAAGGAAAACAGTGAGAAGAGTCATGGAGACATGAGTAGACTTGCTGTCACTCAAACTCCAGGGAAAAAAAAAACAATTAGCTAACGCTTATGGGAAAAACATTCAAAGGAGTAAAAAGATTAATAATCACCTTAGGCATATTGACAATACCAAGCTGCTTGTAAAAAGCGAAAAATAGAATTTGAGACTGATAAGAAGAATATATAACCAGAATATAGGAATGGAATTTAGTTTAGTAAAATTCCCCACGCTCATAAAGAAAAGTAGAAAAAGAGAAATAACAGAAGGAATAAACTACCAAACTAAGAAAGAATCTGAACACTTGGAGAAAAAAAAAAAAACGATTACAAGTATTTGGGGATACTGGTAGCGGATACAATAAAAAAACATGAAGATGAAAGAGAACAAAAAATGAGAAAAGAGTATTTCATATGAAGCAGAAAGTTTCTCTAAACTAAGTTCCTCTGTAGAAATCTCATCAAAGAGATAACACCTCTATAGTCCCCTTTTTAAGATACTCGGAACCTTTCTTAAAATTAACAAAAACGAAATTCTGACAAATAGACCTGAGGACAAAGAATTTTTAACGACGAACAAGCCCTTACATCCAAGAGTTGACAGAGACATTTTTATACGTGTGTCAAGAAAATAAGGAAGAAGCAAAACCACCAGCATTAAAGATAGCTTAGATGATTTATTACGGGGACTGGAAGACTAAATTGAAAAGAGCAAAGGAAAACTAATGACAACAGCTCGTAACAGTACAGATAATCTAAGGACAATAACAGAACAACAAAATCCAGGAAACAGAAATGAAAAAAAAAACCGAAATTATTCTAGTCAAATCTCGCTGGCTAAGACCAGAACATGGCTACGAATAGGTAACCGTTAGAGAGAAACCGAATCTCTTTAAATTGTAGAACAAAATAAGACCGTAAAGAACAGTTATATCAAAGCAAGAATTGAAAATACGTAACAGTGCAGTTTATGTGGTGAGAAAGATGAAACGATCAGTCACATAATAAGTGAATGCCACTAACTAAGACTAAGAGAATACAAAACTTGGCAAGACTGGGTAGGAAAGGTGATCCTCTGGGAATTGTGCAAAATACAAACAAGGGTTATATATACAATTCAGAATATGTCTTAGAAAATGATACCTATAAAGTCCTCTGGGATTTTGAAATGCAAATTGATTATCCAATCTCGGCCAGAATTAAATTAAGTAGCTCAAACAAAAAAAACCCCTTGTAATCTTGTGGATTTGACTGCTTCTACGAAGGAACGAAACGTTCATGAAAGAAAGCGGAAAGACAAACAAATACATGGATCTTGATAGAGAGCTTGAAAAAAGCATAGGAACAAGAAATTGACAGTGATACCACAAGTAGTTGGCGCACTAGGAACGGTACCCAATGATCAGAAAATAGACTGGAGGAATTGGAAACCAAAGGAAGAATATACACGTACAAACCACGTTGGCTAGAAGTGATAAAAGTGTCCTGGAGACCTGAGAAAATTTTACAAGGATTATAATTATATATAGGAGAGAGAGAGAGAGAGAGAGAGAGAGAGGAGGGGTAAGCTGTAAAGGAATTATCGATCAATGGAACTTTCTAAAACAGACACATAGTAATGCAATACATACAAAGCTACTCTGCGAATGTATTTATGCGTGAGGAATAAAAGATCGATTGGCAATCGATGGTCTCATCATTGTGCATGCCCAATCAATACGCACCAACACGTACTCATTATATACACACACACACACACGAGCACACACACATATATATGTGTGTGTGTGCGACTGAATCGTAATCCGGTTTTAGAGTTGCCTTGTATGAAGTTATGGTGTATTTTCTAACACTCTTGTTACATAAATCTTAAGGTAGCAGTTACACACACACTCATAACCCTGTCGGCTTGAATACACCGACTGTAATCTCTGCAGAGGGATAAGAACACTAAATAAATATTATGGATATGTCATTAAACTATCTGATTGTGAGGCTCCACTCTCGAAGCTTTTGAGAGAGTGGTGTAGTCCTACATTGCCTTTACTCTCAAGTCTACACTGAACGGGAGTGATAGTAGCTGTTAGTGACCCATCTATTGGTCAAATAGAAGTGTGTGGTTATTTACTATACTTAAAACCATTTACCTTTGCAAATAGATGACTAATTGAATTATTTGTATTACGTAACATTAATTGAACCTGGATGGAAATAAAGGAACTCTGGCTCGTTTTAAATTTGTTGCTGAGGAATTATTCGTTCACAAATCATATCTATATATATATATATATATATATATATATATATATATATATATATATATATATACTATTATTTACATAACGTATATATTCGCTTTGTATGAGAGTGCTCTTTTATATTTTCTGACAGTTCATTTTTACGGATAGCCATATAGTGAGCACTCCTTTAAAATAATATGGAATTTCTCATATAATATATATATGAATAATTATAAACACATCATTTCAGGAGATTGTGTTATATTTTGACCTCTGAACTCGGCCAAAAATGCCATTCCAAGGTGATGAACCGGAAGGAAGTGATACATTCTAATGGCAGTTATGAGAGGAAATCGCGTGGACGGAAATTGGCTGATGAAATGGGACGAGGTAAAAAATTCCCATGGTACACTCATAGACTGACGCACAGGAAGAGAGTGACCTCTGAACTGCATGACAGTTATTTCCGCTTGATGACGATTAAACATGCGATTTCAAAGATCGAGTGGGCGATCGAGTGGGCGTTTAATTATTATATAACTCAGTCAAGACAGAAGTCAAGACAGTTGAGTTCGACGGCCAGTTGCAGCAGAGCTGGAGCCGTAGTTATTGACGAGATGTGGTAGGAAAAGCCACACCCTGCCGAGGGAGCGCTCGGGAACCCCGATGGAGTTTGGGGACCAGAGAAGTTGCTGAGAAGATGCAGTAAAAAAGCCAGCACCCAGCATAGTGGACCCCAGAGCCTCCGGTTGAGCATCCAGAGAACGAGAAAGACACAACGTTGACGGCCATAAGAGTGGGGGTCAAAATGTTTCAGTTCTGTTCGGTCTCCAGCTCTCTCTCACACGCAAACCTTGAGTAACCCTTATCGAACCCTTGCAATAAAGTGAGAGGTAAATATTTATATAAAGAATCTTCGCTCGTCTATTTATTTATCGTGTCGTTATGATGCTGTGTGTATATTTAGATGTGAATCTGCATATGACTATATAACAATTGATCAGATATGATTGATATATACATATATATGGACATATATAAACATATACAAAAGCACAAACACACACACACACACACACATATATATATATATATATATATATATATATATGAAAGCACGTATACTTATATATATATATATATATGTATATATATATTAAGGCACACACACATACACGAACAGAATTTGGCAGTAGATAACGTATATAGAGTGTATGCCGTAAAATACAACCAACAGAACAACCACATATATATACAGCTTGACTTATAAGATATAATTTATATTTATGAATAATATCAATATAAATATCGGTGACACAGCCTTTGTAGATCTAAGTTTGAGTAATGTAGGTGATGAGCCAACTGTGGCTGCCAGTTTCTCGTATAAGCATTAATCAGTCTAATAAGTTTCTCTGGGGTGGACATTCCTTTATATACAGTGAGTGTGTGTGTGTGTGTGCCAGATTGTTACAGAAAGAGGTATTTATCTAATTATAAAACACTGTATTTGCATATAGCAAGTCCTGTAATATTTTGATTATCTAAATCGAGAAAATGTTACATTTTGTAACTTCCCTCGTGCCTCCTGTTCGCTGTTCTCAAATTCTGTTTTTTTTTTTTCTGAAAATTAAAATCCTCCACGTTTTGATTCTCTTTCTAAGATATGTTAATGGCTGGAGGCAAGCTACGAGAAATTCCACCATTTTCTTTCTTTCTTTATTTCCGCTTGGAGCAAAAAACGCACCAGGAACAAATTAGATATTCATTGCATAAAATGCAAAACTTTCTCAAGAACTATTAGCTACATTTTTCCAATTTTGTTCAAAATTTTGTTCACCCCCTTCAGCTTGCGTGTTAGCATTCTCGTATGTACAGACATATTGTTGGATATATATATATATATATATATATATATATATATATGAGAGAGAGAGAACAATGATAGATAAATAAGGTTCCCATCCTTTAAAACTAGCCTGAAACAATATAAAGTTATGAAATATAAACTACATGCAAAATATGATTTGATTGATAAATAGGGTCCTTAATTCTATAAAATAAGTTTCCGAGGATATGAATAATGGTATTCGTTTTTTAAAAAAATGAGTAAATTCATTTCTTTTCCTAATAACATGCATTTTTCACTATTTTAACAATGTAGGGCTGTGTATTTTTAAAAAAAAATCTCTCTCTTTTTTTCTGCTTTATTGGTTGAGGCTGTAGACTACATCATCTGCACTTCAGCTGAAAAATAAGATCCCACTCCATCCAAAGATTTTTCTGGGTATGACATTCAACTTCATCTGATGTTGAGCCTCCAATTATGAGGCATTGTCGAAATAAAATAGCTTTTCTCGTCATTAATCACAGATTTTTGCCAACCGGAAGTAATGCTACTATTTAGACTACCTTCTATAGTTCAAAAAGAAGTGCTCAATCATTTACTCAGGATTATTATGATTATTTTATTTGAAACAATGTGGCTGGTGAAAATGATTTATATTACGTAGGAATTCCATACAAAGAGAATTAGTAAAGTTAAATATTGAATATAATTATTCATGAGATATTGGAATACTTGTAATCATTTAAATGTGATCAAACAAATGATTAATATGTAACACTTAGTGTTAGATAAAAGTAAATGAAATCCTCCGAGTGTAAATAACTTATATATATATATAGGACACTGGCATAATGGTTAGAGTGTTCGCCAATGGGCCGGGAGACTTGGGTTCAATCCAAGGTCAGGTCATACCAAAGACTTAAAAAAATGGTACTTGATGCTACTTTCCTTAACACTCAGCATTATAAGGTAAGGATCCAGGGGAAAGGGAAAGGAGTAGCGCCCTTCCCTACACCTTGGTGTAGTAGCTATCGAAAAGGGAGCCTCTGGGTCACCCTAGATTGCGATCGCCAACTTTACTTACTTATATAAGAATTTATCATTAAATTAGCAATAAGAGTTGATAAGACATTAAACAACAAACAACCAAAACTCTTCCGTTTCTTTTTGAGAAATATTCTACTTGTTTATTTTTATCAATATAGGAATAAACTTTTTTCCTTTTGCCTATGATGAAAAACATTGATATTATAAAATTCTTATTAAATTTCCGGAAAAATAAATGTATGCCGTCGCGAAGTCAGGGAAAAACGACGGCTGTGCAATAACAGTTAATTTAAGAATTTATGCGCAGGTTGGTAGACAAGCGGAATCTCGTTGTCGTTATATAGGAAAAAAATGTAGGTATTGTCCTTATTTTTTCGTTTTGTTTCGTTTAGTTTAGTTTGAGTGCGATACTTATTTTATTGGAAAGATTTAACTACGACCTCGGATGCCAATGCCATCAAAAACATTACAACAACTCTGCCTAATAATATTGATAAATTCATATCTGCTGAAATACAAAAAATCCCCACCAATACATGAGAATCATAGATAGAAATAACAGCCAATAACGCTTACATACCCTGGAAGAAATCAGTATAAAAATAAGCAGCAATCATGAATAAAATAATGCGTATAAACATATTAAACATTTTTCTCTAATAAAATTTAACTAAAGCAACACCATCCATAATAATTCCTGCTAACAAAATATATATCAAACCCAAAACTCTACAAAAGAACAGATAATATTTTGATAAATCCCCACGAAAGATAATTAATGGATATGGTCAAAAGTTCATTGGAGGAAAACATAGATCTACTTCTGTATAATTTGAACCCTGACTGAAAGAAATTGACAAGAAAGATAAAGAAAATATTCATGAGAGGACCACCGTTGTCGAGAGCAACCAGACGGCCCCTTTTTCAATAGTTACAAGACCGAAGTGTAGAGGAGGGCGCTACTCTTTTCCCTGGATTGCTTCACTTTACCATATTTACCCAATCCCTCCGCTCGGGCAGGATATGACACAAGGTCAATATTTTTATGGAGAGTTTAACAGGTTTGATTTCAGAGGTTTCCTTCTCCTAGACTAGTTGCCTCACCAAGGCTGAAGAACCTAGTCTATCCTACTATTTACCCATAGCTGGAGGGAGAATAATTAGATTCATACCTTTTCCAAGGGTATTAGTGCTATATGAAATGCTATCAGTCTCGTCTAAGATTTGAACTCGTGTCGCCGTGTCCATTTCCTGCGACGATAACCATTTCGATTGCTCCACTTTACTCTTGATACGCACCTTATATTGCTGAGTGTTAAGCAAGGAGGTATCTAGAACTATTTTTAATGTCTTTGGTATGACTCAACCTGGGATTGAACCCGGGTCTCTCAGACTATTGGCGAACACTCTACCCATTAAAGATCATAAAAAGGAATGTTAATTAGTTTTAAACTTACATGTATCTAGCTGTCCATCATGATAACTACCAGCAAATTTTTGTTCCTTCAGGTTTTTTCGATTTTTGAAAGGTACTGTTTATTGTCTATAAGGGTTTTTCGTGAAGCCTCTCCACAGGTTTCTTTTTATAGCCTTTTAACTTAGTTTTAGCCTATTTGTTTTACGAGATCTTTCCTTAGTTGTGAGTACAGGATGGACCTTAGCACTCTGGTGTCATCAAGTCTATTCAAGTGGCCAGCCCATTGTTGGTTGTGTTGGTTGAGCGCATCTAATATGGCAGTGGGTTTAGATGTTTTTCTGGATTAAATTTTTGGAGATATGTTACCAAAATTTTCTACTATTGACGTATTATATGATCTCTGAGTATCCGTTGCACAGGGTGGCTGAGAGAATTATGGTATTATTGCATATTTAATGGAATGGAGGTATTCTTTTTTAGCTGGACATGTTTCCTTAGATTGCCAAAAGCCTTTAAGTTTTTAATTCGCATCTAGTTAGTTATTAGGTGTCATTACGGAGCCTAGATATTTGAATTGGTTTATTTGAGTCATGACATGGGCCCTCTATCTGTATATTTTGGCAAATGTCATGAGATCTCGGAGGGAACAGGTACATAACGTAGGTTTTCTTGTGATGAATTTTGAGCCAGAATGCCTTTGCAGATTTCGAGAGAGAGAGTTGATTATTTCCTGTGTATCTAGGTTGGGTGCCACGAAGGCAGTATCATGAACAGCGATAAGCTTGCGAATATATATATATATATATATATATATATATATATTGTCATCCACAAAGAGACTGTTTCGTTGTATCACAAACTTTCAGAGTAGCTTGACAAGTAGAACGCTTGAGGCTAGGATCGAAACCTGCCCAACTTTACGTTAGACTTAGTATCATACTGCTCACCCATCAAGCGAACCACGTCAGCTCAGGAATTTGTTTATATTTTTGCCTTATCGGATACCATATTGCTCAATTCATTCGAAGAGCTTTGCATTATGCGAGTAGCAAGCGTTAATTCCTTTGTCAGAGTGCCAAATTCCCGTTGGGGAGCGTATATATTGTCATCCACAGAGACTGTTTCGTAATGCCACAATACTTTAGCGGGGCTAGACACGTAGGACGCTTGAGGCTGGGATCGAAACCCACCCAACTTTACGTGGGACTTAATCAAATAGGCGTGCTAACAGCGCGGATTCCCTTCTTTCAATTAATCTCTCTCCATCGGTCCCCATGAGCAATGAATCTTTGTAAATCTTGTACACGTCAACCAGTATTCGCCCAGAGTAGATGGATGTTAGTTGTGCTAGTTAGCCGACACAAGAGTTTCCATAGTATAAGGTTACTTATGTGTTCACCTTTCCTCTTCAGTGGTTAACAACATGGCTCGTGCGTCTTACTTTTGCGATGACATATTGGTGACTGTACAATAATTGTTCAGTACTGAGTTGATTCCAAGTTTTGTCAAAAAAAAAAAAAAAGAACAAAAAAAAAAAAACACCACACAAAATTCTCGTGTGGATGCCACATAGCCTTTTCTTCAAACCTTTCATTAAAATCATGGTCTATTGAATACTGTCATAATCTACAAGACTGTGCTTAGCTGGCTCCCATACATCTGGGTTTTTTTTACGCCACCTGCAGTATAACGCTACAGCATGGAAGCATTTTCGTTTTATTTCATCGGAGAAATCAAATTTCATTATGTTCGTTAGCTTCTCAGTAGCAGTGGTCGGTTTAACTATGCATATGCTGACATCACCTTCAGGACATGAGGTATTTTTTACTAAGGTATATGAACTTGTCTATAAATTTCAGAGGGTGTCTTTTTTTATGAGGACATGAGACCATCATGATTAAATCAAATGTACTTTATTTTATCTGAAATCAAGTTGGACCAATGACTGTTGCTAATTTGTCCAGCTGATGCGGCTTAAGCTGGTGAATTTGTAAGAAATCAGTGAGTAAGCATATATCGCCATTGGGAAGGACAAGGGTAATCCGAGTTCAAATCCTTTACGATGTTGTTTCCTTTCCATATATTCACGTTGCTCTTATACAATTGTGAATCGTATGCATCCAACTCATCTCCCTCTAACTTTAAGTAAGTAGTCGGGCATACTGGCACTGTAATCATGGTATGGAAAAAGGTGAATTCAAACCTGTTAAACTCTGCTTAAAAATTGACCTTGTATCAAATGCTGCTCATTTGGAAGGGCATATATATATATATATATATATATATATATATATATATATATATATATATATATATATTCACACCATATAAAGATAAAGAAAAACCTTTTAAAAATAATCTTATTTTTGTAATTATATTTATTACAGCAGGCTTTCATTATAAATTTGTTAGATGTACTTCTTCTGACAAAGATGCATATATATATATAAACCTATTTGATTATATATATATATATATATATATATATATATATATATATATATATATGTGAGTGTGTGTGTGTGTGTGTATGTGTGTAGTCTTTCATTCAAGAAAGTTTGATCGAATAATAAAGACACATTTAGTCTACATAATTTTATCAGGTTCATTTCAAGTTTCCGGATAAGTGTCTCGGTTTCACTTTGGTATTAGTGTATGGATTTACGAAAATTCTCAAAAGCGCCTTCGGACCCTTTACAAGCCACCGTAAGGGGTTGCTTCCACGTGTAAAGAGTGTTTTTAAAGAGTATTGAAAGTTTTTAGTTTTTTTTTAAAAAAGAGCAAACGCAGAGCTTGATAAAACTGAGATACTGCGTTATTCTATATATATATATATATATATGCCTATTTGATTATATCTATGTATCCCTCCCGACCCGACAATAAGAATTTGACCGAGGGTCTTTTTAATTGTGGGGTTTTTGGGAAGGAGAAAGTCTGTCACGAGCCGGGATTCTCACCCTTAGTGGGTGTAATGTGAGCCAGGTGACTTTGCTCAACATGGACACTCTGAATGTAATGTGAGTCTTTTGACATGGTCTTTCGGCATATACTCCTGTTCATAGTTTTAACCAGACCCGACGTTTTAGTGATATGCTGTACTTGTCAATGATTCTTCCTCCAATCGGTCTCAAATCTATATGCCTTCAAAAACGTAACGTCAGCAATCGTAGCCCTGTCGACCGGAGCCGTAGAATACGCTGACTCTATCTCGGCAATAGGATAAGCTCTGATTCGATTTACTCAACTTGAAAACATTTAATTGAGTACTAACAAATAATATTATATTGAATTATTAGTGCATGTTAACAATGGTTTAAACTGTTTAGTGGGCAGGGAAAGAAATTAAACTGCATCTCGTTTTGAGGCTATTGTATTAGACTTTCGGGAATATCGACTACGCCTTCATTTCTATGACTTTCAGGTTCACTCTGACTCGGGTTGCTAGTTTGTGCGAACGTCTTATTTATGGGTCAAATATAACTGTTCAATATTTTATGAGGGATTATAATATTAAATAGAATTAGTGTCAGATAGCAAAGTTAAAAAAAATTAACTGAGGGTAATTAGAACTATGAGAATTACGTTGGTTGGTTGAGTTTTATTTGTAGGTCATTTAACGCCAAATCCATTTTTATGCAAATAAACAGTTCTATTTTAAACAATTTAGTTTAGCATGAGTACAAAGTTTAATTGTCAAAACGTTTCTATTTCAAGCTATTTAGTTTATTCAAACAGTTCTAATTCAGCGAATTCAGTTTAGTATGAGTACAGATTTTGTTTACATAAAGTTAACTGTCAAAACAGTTCTATATTAAACAATTCAGTTTAGTGTAAGTCGATTTTCAATGTCAAAAGCAGTTCCATTTTAAACAATTCAGTTTAGCATTAGCATGCCATTTAAATGTAATTACACAGTTTATTCGTCAAAAACATTTCTATTTCAAGCTCTTCAGTTTAGTCAAACAGTTCTAATTCAAACAATTCAGTTTAGCATAAGAATGCAATTAGTTCTATTTAACCCATAGGTAGGGCCTTATCAAGTGCTACCACTCCGGGCCAGAGTGGACCTGGAAGCAATTGAAATGAAGGCGCGCTCTGCATTTCCCACAGCTCCAGCATGACTGGAACTTTACCATCAGATTGTTTAGTGTCATATACAGAACACTCATTGGGGGGGTCTAACCCCTCTGCAGAGGTTCAGTCTGTGTATTCTAGAGCCCCAGTCGACAGGGCAACTATGGAAATCCAATAGTCAAATGATTACAAGTATTAATGCTGGCAAACAATTGAACTCCATTGAAAGAGAATTCACCTAGAAGCTATTTACATGAAAAAGTATATATATATATATATATATATATAGGATTTGGTGCTAAATAACTGTCAAGTGTTTATATGTCAGTAAACAAAATAGCTTAAACCTCCAAATTAATCAAACGATTTCTATATCGCATTGTAACATGTCTAATAAATTAACATGAAATCAGAATCCCAGCTCATAATTTTCAAGGAGACTTTCCCTGTTGCGTAATGCTAAAGTGCTGGACTGTGGCCTCGAAGTACATATTAATATATTTAATGCGTCCATGCTTCGTTTCCTTCAATGCTTTGAATATGAATATATTTGCATACTGTTTTAGAGTGAGCTAGCATCCAGCAATATGGTTCAGTTAATTGGAAGGTATATATATATATATATATACTTTGAGTAGGGTGATATTTTCGCCGCAGGAGTGTACTTAGCTTTTGTAAAAGTATGGGGAAATTTTAACGGAGTCGTATGTATGTACAAGTTGCATCTCCTCTGTCTTCTTTCTTTCGTCAACATGCCAGAAATCAATATTTGCTCATGACTTATTCATTACAATAGCGGCTATTTTAATCGTTCTTTCCAATATTACTGGACGGAACTTTGCGAAGAGACCACGATCGTCCAATATTTAGCGCGAAATGAAGGATTTAAACGGTTTTTAAAAAGTTTTTCAATTACTTCTTTAGAAATTGAACTAATAGAGAAAATCAATCGCTTGAAGTACATTACCTTCTGATTTTTTATCGAGTGTTACACGATAATATGGCTGATTCAAATTATCAACCAATAACTCAAAATTAAACTCCTATGTTTCAATCTGTTTATCAGTCTCTGAGTTTCATTGTTTGGGAACACTCTCCCCTCCATTTTCTCTCTGTCTTAGTCAATCTGTTTATTCTATATTTATATATTTATGCATATGCACATCTTTAAAAATAAAACTGAAGAGTGTGCAAAAATATACACTTAAAGCAAGTCCGTCTAAACATGAATTACTTGAAACGCACTTCTCGCAAATCTAATTAAAACTCATTAACAAAGAGGTAGATCACATTAACACCGGTAATTATCTATCATAGATCAATTAAAGACAATTTATTCCGAAAATATTTTTTCATTAGGCCAACTGCTATGCTACCACAACTGTAAATTTCCTCTTGATTTTTTCATAATATATCAATTCTAAAATTTAAAAAAATTAAGTTTCTTTAGAAACTTCCTAAAGGAATTTTCTTCTTTATAAGCTTTTTTCCTAACAATGACCTAACGTCAAAAATATTTGTAAAAAAACCAAACAAACAAACAAATATGAAAGTGATATTTCTAATCGTCTTTTCATTTTTGTTCATCTATTTTTTTGGTCAGGTCTCGTCAGAGAAATACTGTCACAGTAAACAGTTCCGAGAAATAAATCCAGCTAGTTGACGACAAAGAAAGGGCAAAGAAAAAAATGGGGAAAAGCAAAAACAAACAATATATACCTTGAGGGACTGGTACAGTTTTCTTTTCTTTTTTTCTTGAAAAAAATAGGGAAAAAAACCCACTCAAAACCGTACCAATCCCTCCTGGTAAACGTTTGTTTTTGCTTTTTTACCCATTTTTGTTTCTTTTTTTATTTTTTCATTTAGATTTATTCGTCGCTGCTGCTTCCTTCCACAGTGTTCTCTGAGGAAACATGACCGAGAAAAAAGTAAAGATAAAAAGCGAGTCCTTTTTTAGAATTCACAATGTATGCTCTACTTAAAGCTATATATATATATATATATATATATATATATATATATATATATATATATATATATATAAAGCCTTTTGGCTTAATTTCATGTAAGTTTCGTTGGTTCTTTGCTGCCAAAGAAATCCTTAAAACAGTAGTGGCACTATAGATGAAAAGAGAAGGCGATTAATACATTTCTGAAGGGTATTGGCCTCAAAATAAAAATAATAATTTATAAGAGTTCGAATTTGCTACGAAGTCACTGTCCAACATATTACACATTGTACAACAGCGAATGATGTGAACTGTAATCAACAAATCCAGGAAGCAACACCTCACAAAGCAGCAGCTATACGGCCACCTACATCCCATATATAAAACCATCCAATCCCGACAAACAAGACATGCTGGACACTACAGGAGAAGTAAGGGCGAACTCATAAATGAAGTGCTCCTCTGGACCTATTTACACGGAGGAGCAGTTGTTGAACGACCACATTATGATGACATAATATATATATTATTAACTTGTAGTTTTGGTCAAGGATTTTTCAGACTTTCGCATTTGGATTTCCGCGTAATTTTACTTGAATAAGCATGAAGGATATTATAGGTTTTACTGAAGATTTCTTGAAATATAACGCAACGGTCGTCAGTTAGGTCGGAGCTTTTGAAAAAAATATATTGGTTGCTGATCCAGGAAAAGATAACAATTGTTTCCTTCACCCTGATATTTCAAGAACCATTGGCTATTTTTCTTTATTTACTTATTTTTCCTTGTATTATCTGACTTGGTAGCTTTAATGCCAAAACCATGCTTTATTAGCTTGTTCGGAAAATGCATTCTTCGTTGAGTATAAATTATCAAAAGTTTGTTCTAACATTATATTTCAACAGCAGTTGTATAAAAACTTCACCTTTTCATGATTAATGTGTCGTAATTGTTACTTCTTCATTACAACAGTAAGAATTTGATTTTGAATATTTGAAGCCACTAAACATGAAGATGAAAAAAAGATGTGATGAGTTTCCTTTTTAGACTGAGTTCAAGCTGGATTATAATTTTGTTGTATAACAATGCTTTCCCACATATGACTAGGATGAGACTGCTAAAGCTCCATGATTTGGGATATGAGGCTTTTTCCCATCCACAATATTCTCCTGAATTCTTACTCAATGACTACCTTTTTTTCAGACTTCAAGTCACCTTTTTTAACTCTAAAAACCATCCATTACATAAAGAAGTAGAGAACTATTTTAGTTTTGGGGATTTTATAGCATATGAACATTGTTATGATATTTATTATTTTTTATAGACATAAGCAGTTCAGTTAAGTATAAATACATGTTTGTCAATAACATTTCTATTTCAAGCTATTCAGTTTATTCAAACAGTTCTAGTTCAAACAATTCAGTTTAATATGAGTATAGTCTTTGTTTACGCATTTAAACATCAAAACAGTTCTTTTTTAAGCAATTCAGTTTAGCCTAAGTACACAGCTTACTAGTATTTGACCCATAGATAGGACCCTATTAGGTGCTACCACTCCGGGCCAGTAAGGGAGATATGGCAATGAAAGGTACTCCTCATTCCCCAATGCTGCAACATTACTGGAATCTCACCATCAGATTGTTTTGTGTCATATACTGGACGCTCGTTCGACTGGGGTTTACCCTCTGCAGAGATTTAGTCGGTGTATTCTACAGCCGGCTGGGGAAAAAACTATATCTAAGGTTTTCTTGGCATCAAAACTTTTAGCATTTCCTATAATAAATAATCCTGTTTATCGTCGATATAAATGCATAGATGTTCAGGTATTATATTTCCACTAATTAAAAGATTGTTTATACAATTTAATTTAGGAAAGTTTGATTTTTTATATATAAATCATTGAAATATTGCATTACATTTTAGCGTCATTTCTTACTCTCTAAAGTGTATGTTTTCAGTTCAGATTAATACACTGTTACGGTGAGAATAATTTTGAAAAAACGCCACATTTCAATAAAATGAGTTTGGCAGTATGTCTGATTTGCTGTATTTTATCCGTATTTATTTCGATAATAACAGTAGCACTCTTCCTTGCCCCGGAGAAAAATAATATAGGAAAGCATAATTTGTCAAACAGAAATCAAATCTATATAGTTTTTGTGCAAATGAGATTTTTCTTATTAATGTTGTTCCCCAAAAGGTCATATTCAATTGAGAAAGGGCTGTGACCTTATAGATGAAAATTTTATAAGTTTTCTGGATGAATTAGACTTTTCTGATAAAATTTTATCAGAGTTTTCAGATACGTCCCGAAGCGAAGAGGGGTGCATCGCTCTCGTCAAATCCAACAATAAATACTATTAAATTTCCCATGTAAAGTTTCCTTGATATTGGCCCGAGAGCCTACCAAGAAATCGAACACACACACACATTATATATATATATATATATATATATATATATATATATTATATATATAGTGTGTGTGTGTGCGCGGGGAGAAATATTCGATTTTGGAATAAATCTGAAAGAAGTGAAATATTAGTGGAAAAGTGGATAAACACTGACAACGGATTTAGCAATGATATTTCGTCTTTATTTTACAAGGACTTCATCAGATCCTGATCAAGTCTATCTAAAATAAAGACGAAATATCATTGCTAAATCCATTGTCAGTGTTTCGGTTTATCCACTTCCATTTATCTTTTATATATATATATATATATATATATATATATATATATATATATATATATATACTTATTTACATGTGCTATCTATATACGAAAATCATCGACATGTCGCACAGTCAGCGTGGATCTCCCTGACCCTCTCCCGCCACCCATCTCTATCATCTATCGCTTCCGGTATGTCTTCAAGGCTATACTCTGTATCAGCACAGCTGTTGTATTTAGGTTCTACTTGGTCTTCAGTGTGAAGGGATCCACAGGAGTATGTCACTTATGAGTTCGTCCCTACTTCTCGAACAGTATCCCGCGTGTCTGGTTCGTCTAACTTGGATAGTTTTCGTGATGGGTGGTAAGTGGCCGTATAGCTGCTGCTTTGTGGGATGCTACCTCCAGGACTTGTTCAATATTCCTCGCGGCATTCTTGTGTAGTTGCCGTCACACTCTCTCTCTCTCCATACGTTCAGTCAGTAGTGCATCAATACAGTGTATCGATAAGACCGCTGCTTGGGAAAAAAAAACTGCGTTTCTTTTTATCGTTCAGGTCTGACTTCCATATGACCAATAGCCTATCGGTAGCTGTGCATGCCTTTGCTAGTCACGTGCTGATGCCTGTCTCAGTTGATGAGACACTGCTTTCTAGGTAGGTGAACTTGTCTATTAGTTTCAGAGAAATACCGTCTAGTGTTGAAATGTCGCCTCTTTAATTAAAGCACATGTATTCCATCTTTTTTGCGTTGATATGGAGGCCTATGCCTGCAGCTCCTCGTTCCAGAATATGTAGCAGGGTTTCGGCTTGAACAGGTGTATTTGCCATAAGCGCTATGTCATCGGCGTAGTCCGCGTTCGTAATTGATTGTGCTGAGTATATATATTAGGTATATGATCATGTATTCATACATATATTTATAGTGATGCATATCATATATATATATATATATATATATATATATATATATATATATATACGTATAATATTTATTTTATGTATATTTTATACCTTTTCACGGTCATTTAGTTAAATAAAATATACTTTTGGTCCAAACCCTCTGTTATTCAGAACTATTCTGATGATACGCTTAGGTAAAACCTTGTTGGACATTTTCTGAATCTGTATATATATATATATATACTTTTTGTAATCCATGTTTTGCATGTGTCACTATGGTTATTTAATGGGTGGCTCTCAGCCAAATTATATACACGCTGTACTTCGTCTTTATCACGTGTTAGACCATATAAATGTAGCCATGCAAATGACTATTATTAATAGGAGTAGTTCCTATAAAGCTCAATCTTTTATGAATTATTAGTAGTGGAGGCAATTATATGGTTCAATATAACATTGCAAATAAATTATTATCATAGTAAGAGAAAGTACGATTAAATAAATAATTTGATGCAATTTTGAAATCTAAATCACGATCATTATCAAATATTTTGAAATAAATCAAATTTCGGCATGAATTAACTTATAATGTGTTGGTATGTCTTTAAATAAACTAAACCAGGCCACTCTTTATCAAATAAGAAGACAACTGAGGAATAAAAGTAATGGGGTTTTAGGCCTCCCGAAATCATTTTCTAAGCCTAATTTGTTTAAAAGCTAATGGACAAGCAATCAAAATTGAACGCACTATTAATGGCAAACTAGTTCGGTAAACCATTACACTGTACAAGGCGCCAAGGTCCCGTGGTAATAGTGTTAAATAAGAACAGACAGAATTGGAAGAGCTCCATCAGGGATTAACCTTTTAGCTGATCCCACTGATTTGCGGCGCAATCGAGTTCAGTGTAAAATTTGCTTCAATACAAAGCCAATTTTTTCTCCCAGTTAAGGATAACTTCTATTTATCGTTGGGCAAATCAATCGAGTAGAACATGTTGCTATTATGATCTGAATTTATAAGATATATCTTCTAACAAGTCATACAGATACATACAAAGAGAGAGAGAGAGAGAGAGAGATGCAGGCATACGTACACTTGGCTTTCATATTGGGTAGTGAGTAAAGAGAAAATGCTACTGGTCCTCCTACTGCCGTAGCATCTTCATTATTATCTATAGAGTTAAAGGCTTAATTTAATGCCCCGCATCTCAACCAATCAGAAGGGCAACAGAAATCGGGTTTGGACATTATAGCAACCTTGTATTATATCACAAAATTAGAGGACTTAGACCAATCTCCCGTACAATATATATAAGAGGTTTATGGTTCTTACTTGCACATTTGGTAAGTTAATGGAGAACCAAATGGTGCAGTATTGTTAATAGTGCTCAATATCAATGATTGAACTTTACCATATAGATATATATATTACATTGTACCAAGTTATATATATATATATATATATATATATATATATATATATATATACTTACCCTTCCACACGATCAGGATGTGACACAATGTCATTTGTAAGAAGACTTTAACTGGTTTGAGTTAATAGCAATCCTTTTCTTTGACCGGTTTCCACACAAAGGTTAAAGAGCCCAGTCTGACTAACAATTTACCCATAGCTAGAGGGATAATTGTTGGATGGTTATCTTTCTCAAAGCTATCAGAGCTATATGAAATGCAAAATGTCTTGTGCAGTACTGTGTCATAATATCCATTTCCTACAAAGTTATCCATTACCATATATATATATATATATATAAATATATATGTATATATACAATTACTACATATATTTCACGCTTAAGGCGCTTTTCAATCTTTAAATCAAAAATGTAAAAAATTACGGAGGAAATACCTCAAAAAGTCAGATATATAACTATGTAATTCAATTATATAAATATATATAAATAAAAGTATAAAACATATATAATCAAAATAATAAAATAAGATAAAAGCTCAAAACTCAGAATTTCACGATATTGCCTTTAAGATTAACCAACATTCAGCATTCATATATATATATATATATATATGTGTGTGTGTGTGTGTGTGTGTGTGTATACGAAGTTTTATTGGATATAAATAAAACTAGGGAACATAATACACCAGGTGTGAAAGGTAACTGTGATTGAACATTGGTCTGCTTCATTTTGGCTGGATTAAAGCATAGTATATGTTCCTTTCTATCAGCTGTGTCAAGGCTCTGGAAGAAAAACTGTAAATTTGAGTTGATTTTATTCCAACTTTGCTGGTACACTTTAATGGTTTCAAAAGGGAGGAGTTGTAGGTGTACAGCACCATTGTGATTGCGGTCACGTGAGCTTGGGGCTATTTCTTCGTCTGTTTTTTTTTTTTTTTTTTTATTTGGTGGGGTTACCCTCTTTAAATCATCAGATGCCTCATAAGTAAAGACAATCCGTAATTATCAACACAGCATGCAAATAAACATAGCGATAACAAATATGAGAATATGGTTGCTTCAGATTTCGTAAATAGGAAAAAGAAAACGGTGATAATAACTAAAGAATTTGAAGGTAACTGTTGTGCTAACAATCATTCAAGTGCACTGAATGACGTCTGACACCTTCAAAGAGCAATTGAAATAATGATCTCTGTAAGAACCGAGAAAGTGAAAATAATGGCACTGGTGAAGCTGACGAGGAAGAGAAGAAAGCTGGAAATTTACTTCATATCACTTGCTCCCAGCATTGAGCACAAGAAAGGTATTTTAATTGTAATAATTCCAAAGACGATGCTGATCAGATTGGACTGAAGCGGAGGAAAGCAGTAACAAGAAAAACAACATTAAAATGGTTATTAGGAATATAACGTTGACTGTAAAAGCTATAATCGAAGAAATAACAAGAAATAATGGTTTTTAGCAAAAAGAAAAAAAAAACTCGTGGAATACAAAGTGGATACACTTTTGGCGGGTTATTTTAGTTTTCGTGCAGATTTACATTTTCTCAAGCGTTCAGCTCCAGAGACCGAGTTATATATTTTTTTCCTATTTTCTTTGCTTTCCTGAATTTTTTTTTCTTTTGACGTTCTCTTAAATCGCTATTTCTTTGCTTTTTTTTCTTTTATTTTTGTTTTCGTTTATATAAAGAAATAGGGAAAGCCAAAGAGGTATCTTGATGCATCTATTATTTATTTATTTTTTATTCTATTTATTTATCTATTTATTTCATAGAGAAATAAAAAGAGAGAGCGAGGTGACCTGTGAGGCAGTTGGTAGGATTTTGTGGGCTGCAGGAACAGAGGACAGCAAATAGGTGAAATTATGCAAAACTGCGAAGAACGCGTAATTCATGCATGTGTTTCGACTTCACCGAAGAACGGTGCCACTAATTAGGCTGTCAGTTTGACTAGGCTAGGATTCCTGCCTCAGTTTCTAAGCAGACATCCACGTGCCGAAGTCATATGTTTGTCATATTCTGCCTGTGTCGTCTCTGAGAAATCAGCGCCAAATTATGGCTTTTCTTTTGACTTTTATGGTCTGATTTGCAAAATGATTTTTTTCTTTCACATCACATATTCGCATTTTGCTTGGGACACTACACATGGTGTATGGATTAGAGAACAGGAATAGAAAACCATTGTCATTGGATTCAATTCTCACTTAGTGTAACTGATAATATTTTTTCTGCTTTATCTCATTATTTATTCACCCCCATCGGTGGGACTTTGAACACGCTGACCGTATTCCCTGCAGAGAGCTATGTCGTATTCCCTTTGAAATGGATGATGCAGCTCTAGCTCAACCAATTTGGATAATCTGGAGTACTTGTTCATTGCTGTTACTCCCAGGTCCACTCTACCTCAGAGTGGTAATACCCATTAGGTTCACTTCAATGAGTCAAATATATTCGTTTAAAGAATGATAGTATTCATTATACAATATGTTATATGACAGAAAATTTGCACTTACTTGATTGAAGCTGTTTACTAGAGATTATTATTAGTTGCTTGAAACCAAATAACTGCGTGAAAATATAAGACATTTATAAAATAGAAATGATTACGTGAAAAAATATAATTATCAGTATTATACGTGAATAGCTGAAACCATATGACTGAACAAATTATTTGTATTAGATAGGAATACATGGTATCTTATAACTGTGTAAAGAAACTCTTAATAAGCAACAACATGGAAATATTAGTATAGATTTAAAATGAACACAAGTTCATTAGTTCTGGACATAAAATAGCCCGAGACGAATTGACTTAACGAACAAATCGATCCCTTTATCAATTATTTAATTCAGCCTCAATATATTTTATCAAAGCATGTCTAACGTTTTAGGGATTATATAGCGATGAGTTTACCAAATGTTATACACACACATTATATAGGGGGGTGTCCTCGTGGTATAATGGTTAAAGCGATGGACTGCAGAATCGTAGTAAGCGAGTTCGTACTTCAGTCACGCTATTACGTTCACTTTCGGGCAAATACCCTTGAGAAATGTATGAACCCCCTTATCCTCCTAGCTATGGGTTAAATAGTACCACTACTATTCTCGGAGAATTGATTTGGCATTAAATAACCTACAAAGGTTGATATGTCATTAAAACAAAAGAAACCAGCCATAGAAACACATTATATAAGCAAACACAAATAAATAATGTGGTCATTTAATAAATAAATGAAATCTTTTTTCAATTAAAAAAAAACGCAAATGTTTTTAAAGAATTTTTTTCCAAACATGTAATCCGTGTATTTTTGGGAATTTGTTTATCACAAAAAAATGTTCACCCCCGCAACTTTGTGGTAGTTCTGAAGCGCGAACCATGCGAAATTAATAGAAGAATATGAGATATGTACTGAGAATCATGTTTTAGTCAAAATCATGTTTACAAACGGGTCAAAGCATGGTTTGCTATAACAAGCCTGAGTCGAACAGGCAATCCATGCAATCGAAACAAACTGACTTCTTTACCAAGATAAACCGTATTATGAGAGAGATATACAGAAAGAAAGAGAGGAAACTGAAATATTACAGTAATGTCTGCCTTAATCTCAAAACGATTTTAAATACAGGAATGTTTATAGTGGTGAACAGTGGTCTTGAAGTAAGCGAGTTCGAATTCTAGTTACTGTATTCGGTTTACTGACAAACTAATACTCTTGGGAAAGATGACCCCCATATTCTCCTGCTATGTGTAAAATAGAGCGTATGCTATTCTTCTCTAAAGATGACTTTTGTCTTTAAAAAAACAACAACACGAAGATTGATATACCATAGAAAATCAAAGATTACATGAGATAATTAACTTATTTAAAACAGAATGTCATTTTAGTTAGTGCAACTGTATCTATTAGATTCATTTGGCTCCAGAATCTTTGGGAAAGGCGTGAATCCAAAAATATATAATTTCTGGTCATCCGATTTCCCTTTTTATTAAACTATCAGAAAAACCGTGATATTCTGCAACTTTCATGGATTCAGACTAATCTAGAAGTAAGAAACCTAAGGATTAAAAGTCCTCAAGTAGGATATAGGAAGCTACTAATTTTTCTCTCCGAAGATGTTAACGTAGCACAACCTTTATGGATAACGAAAGCTTTGATGAAACATGACCGCTTAAATTGTTTAAATGATGTAGCACTTTCCATTCCATTGTGCCTAACCGTCGTTCCAAAAGCTTTTAAACCTCTATCCCGAAAGAACAGCATATCTGAGCATTTTCGTTGTAGTAACATGGTTCCGTTTTTTAGAAGATTTGGAAAAAGTTAAATTATTTTTCTTAGAAGTGTTAGTGTGATATTTCAATGAAATGTTGAGCTACAGCTCTATTTTTTCAGGTGAAGCTAAGACATTTTTGAATTACTATCGTATATTTAATTCTAATAACGCATTACGGAAATGTGTGTATAATTAACAATGTACGTATATATAATTATGTGTGTAAGTGTGTGTGTGTGTATATATATTATATTATATTATATTGTAGTGACTGTGACCCTGGGTTTCATGCATTTTGCATTCGTCGGACAGAGTGAAAATTTAAAGAAAAATAATATGGTTAACTTTTGGTTCGAAGTCTTCAATTAACTCACCAAGTGAGTTAGCAAGAACCATTAACTTACAATATATATATATATATATATATATATATATATATATATATAAGCATTTTTTAAAAAATTTTCTTGCTTTTTTTACTCATTTTTTTTTCTATTTAAGTACTCTTGTTTTTCTCTTTATAGCTTGCTGTTATAAAAATTTCGACCTATCAAGTCTCTCTCTCTCTCTCTCTCTCTCTCTCTCTCCAACCAGTACCGATACAGCTTTATTTCTTTCTTTGATTATTCTCTCAATCTTTTCCTTCTATTGCTTTTCCTCTTATTCCAATCAAACGGGCTTGTTTAATCGCTTCTCTTCTGACTTGTCCTTTTCCAACCGAACAGCCTCACACCGTTCTCTTATTAAAGTAATGCACTTTTCATCACATAAATCTTAACAGTTCCAATGCATGTGCCATGTTCGATCGCGCCAAATTTCGCTCCTCCTACTTCTTCTCTTCCCACCAACACTATTACTCCGGTCACCAAAGACGTTTATCATTTCTATTTCTGTGCGATCGATGTTATTTCATCGGTGCTGCGTGGAAGAATATCAAAACCCCGTATATTGGAATTAGAGAAACGGCCAAATTAAAGTCTGCGTTCTTCTCTCGCAGCCCGGAGTAAAGTTTACAAAACGTGCCGCTCTCGTCACTGCTGATGCCTATCTACGTTTTAGATACGCAAGATTGCATGGGTGCGTTATGCTACGGAGAGTGTTAGATGCGTGAAGATTTGTTCAAAATTTGAATATATTCAGTCAAATGCGACAGAGAGTATTGGTCATGTTTATTTGAGCAGTATTTAGAAATAAGCAATTAAATTACAGCGTTTACAACGAATAAAAAGAACTACATAAAAGGTAATTTTTTGAAAATTTGGCCAATTAAACAATTCAGTATATATTTCTTATCTATCAATTTCTCACCCTCTGTGTGTGTGTGTGTGTATATATATATATATATATATATATATATATATATATCTTTTATGGAGGCGCTCATGGTGTACTGGTTTCCATTGTGAGATTTTTAGTCCTGATCAAGACTGCTTGCTTTTCCCATACTTTTAATGTCCTTGGGAAAATTAAGAATCCTACTATTCTCCTACCGAGTTTGGGTAAAATGTAGGGCAGACTAACCTAGGTATGGTCCTATTTACCAAACCCTCCGCTCGAGCAAGATATGACACAAGGTCAATTTTTACGCGGAGTTTAACAGGTTTGAATTCAGAGTTTTCCTTCTCCTAGACTAGTTGCCTCACCAAGGCTGAAGAACTCAGTCCGTCCTACTATTTACCATAGCTAACCTTGGTATGGTAACTGATGTATATATATATATATAGATATATAAGAGGTCGAAATGCAAGGAAGGAAAGTGGCGTATCAAGCGGTCAATGATGCTATTGCATTGCGGCTTTAAATCTTAGAATAACAGAATATCATTCTCGCTTATTCCGTTTCTCTGGTTTTCATATGCAGCTCAAAATCATATCTCATATACTGCACAAATTCATCTTCATGTACACTCTTCCTTTCATCAAAATAACCAGTATTATTTTTCATCGTTATTATGGATTGACCGTTAGACCAGGGTTCAATCCCTGGTCGAGTCATACCAAAAACTAAAAAAATGGTATTTGATGCCGTCTTGCTTAACACTCAGCATTATAAGGAACGGATCAATAGTAAAGTTGTGCAATCTAGGGAAATGAGTTGTGCCCTCCCCTACGCTTCGTTGTAGTAGCTATCGAAAAGGGAGCCTTTGATTCTTCCTCGACTAAGGTCACCTACTTACTTACTTTTAAGGATAATAAGCACGCAGCATGTATTAAATGTAAATATGTACTAATCTCATTCCAGGCGTACCTCCATTTTTCAATATTTTTTAAAAAGGAAAAAAATATCAGCCTTCAATTGTTCATTTGGATGGATGTTTGTTTTTGTTTAATGGCATGTTAACCCCTCTGTGTTATTTAATACCAAATCTATCCCCCAAGAAGTACGGTAGTGGTATTATATAACCCACAGCTAGGTGGATAAGGGGGTTCATACTTTTCCCAAGTGTATTTGTCTGAAAGTGAATGCATTAGCTCGACTGGAGTTCGAACTTGCCAACTATAATTCCGCAGTCCAGCGCTTTTAACCATTACACCATGAAAACATCCACTTGTTCATTTTGAATATCATTATTTATTATGTTTACGTATTTACCAAGCCCTCCAAAGAGGTTGACACAGAGGTCAAAATTTTAGTGGAGTTCAGCAAATGTACTTTCAAAGTTTTCTTCACCTGGACTGGTTGCTTAACCAAGACTTTATACTCATAGCTGGCGGGACAATAATTGGATTCATACAATTTCCAAGGGTTTTAGTTCTTGTAGTTGGCGCCCGTAGTCGATGATGACCAGAAGGCTCCCGTTTGAAAAGCTACTACTCCGAGGTGTAGGGGAGGGTGCAACTCCTTTCGCTGGATTGCTTCACTTTACCCTTGATCCGTACTTTATAATGCTGAGTGTTAAGTAAGACGGCATCAAACACCATTTTTTTAGTCTTTAGTATGACTTGACCTGGGATTGAACCCCGCTCTCTCGAGGCATTGACGAAGACTCTAACCGTTATGCAAATAGTCCGGATTGAGTACTATGTTAGATATAAATAGCCTCAGCCAGGCGCATTTTTAGCTGACCTGCTAGCCATGTAGTCTGATTTTATCAACGGAAGAACATCTTTAGGTCAAGTGATTCTCCTTTTCTCTTGAATAACGTGGAATATTTAGAATGTATTTATTATTGTCCTGGAAAATCAACGGTACCAGTATACACTGTCATAAAACATCAAGATGGCTACAGCAATTGCGTTGCCCCGGGGCCTGTTCTGGACTTCGGCCCGGAGCGTGGCCCTGGAAAAGGAATAATGGCAGACTCGGGGCCTTTAATTAGGCACCTAGTTTCGACTAGGCTACCTTCGGGTGGGCGAGCTGCATCTTTGTCTCCCTTTTACGGCACTAGACCATGTGTCTAGTTTAAGCCGCAAACTGGCATACGTGCCCGGACCCACCTTTGGGTTCGTGAAACTGCTTGCCTCATCAGGCTCACATTGCACTAAGTGAGCCGATGAACAGCACAGACAAGCAGGCTTCGAGTCTCGGCTCGTTCCCGACCTTCCCCTCCCTTTATCCCCACTTTAATTGGCCTTCGGGCTTTTGACCTTGTGTCAAGTCGTGTCTGGTGGGAGGCAGCGACAAATACGGCTACAGCAATTGTTTGAAGAAGGATCTCATGGGGAAAGAAGGAATATTACATGAAGGGTATCACCGACTCAGCATCACATCTCTTCATGGCGTTTAATCGAATCAGCAGGCTAGTAAATCTTGCCGTGATATATAGATTGTTAAGGGATGATTTTGGGAACGATAAGAACTCTTCACTGCGTTGTCCAGGCCAACAAACTACCATATCTTTGTCCTACTGAGTATTAATTTATGAAAGATTGCGGACACAGTTGTTGAAATAGCAGAATATCCACCATGAAATTTAAGCAGTTAAATATCTTGCAGGAACTTGCAGGTGCGATACTCTGTGAAAACTTTTAAGAGATGCCTGGCAAACATATGAGGAGTTATCAGGCAGCTGGAAATAATATTTTTTTCAAATCTGTGTATATATATCAGCAGCATCATGTACCGCGAGAACGGACTTCTCTGAGTCTCCCTCTCCAATCGTCTCTATCGGCCATCGCATTCAGCAGGTCTTCTCGACTACATCCTGTGTCTGTACAGACCTATTGTACATAAGTTCTAGCCAGGCGTCCAAAATTTCTCGTCTGCGTGGAGGTATTCACAGGAGAACGTTGCTTATGTGTTTGCCCTTACTTCTTCAGCAGTGACCCGCATATCTTGTTCGTCAAATTCGAATTGTCTTAGAGATAAGAGATAAGGGACCGAGTAGCTGCTGTTTTGTGGGATGTTGCTTCCAAGATGTTTTCACTTTGGCTAGTAGCATTCTTGAAATTCAAGATATTTCCGACACTTCAATTATTCGAAGCTCCACGGAAACTCCTCTTAACCAGGCTCTTGTCTTTCTTTTAACACTGCCTGCATCATCAAAGGTTCTTATTTTGAAAAAGAGTTGTAGTTTCAGGGTGCATTTAATGCATTACCACTACCTCTTATTTCATGAAAAACTGATGAT
Organism: Sepioteuthis lessoniana; assembly: GCA_963585895.1. Lineage (NCBI taxonomy): Eukaryota > Metazoa > Mollusca > Cephalopoda > Myopsida > Loliginidae > Sepioteuthis > Sepioteuthis lessoniana. The sequence goes on along the minus strand of OY757924.1, from coordinate 64,236,591 downwards.
CTAAAATTTATAACGCTGAGACGACATTAACTATATCCTGTGTATAGAATTAAAACTCAGAAAATGGTGTGTCCCGAATTAGCCAAAAAAAAAAAAAAAAACTGCATCTAGTAGTGAGGTTCCAGTTATCTAAATTTCTTAGACTAAGCTTGATGATTTTTATAGGGATTAGTTCCCTTAGCTTCTATGGAGACAATCATCTGTGGGTTGCAGGTTCAATCCTGACTACTGGCGAGTAGCAATACAAGAATACTTAACACTTGCACCCACTTATGGCTAACGAAATGAGAACATGTAACCCTCGTGGATTCAATAAAGGACGTAGTTTGAAGTTCCGTGAAGGTTTCCAAGTTCGACAAATACCTGAAGAAGGCCGGAGGACATATCGGCCGAAACGTTGTAGAAATGAAAATAAAGATTTTGGCATTAGTTCGAAAACCCTTAATGATAAAATGTGAGGTTCCAGTTCTGTAGATCTCGGGGCATGCTTATAATACCCCTTCGTTATCATAGCTCCCAGGTCCATTCAGACCCAGAATGTTAAAACCTATAAGAATACCATATATGATCAAATAAATCAGTTTAGAATAATTGGCATTTGAAAGGACCGTGTGCAAAATAAAGAAAAATCTTAAGACACATCTTTATAAAAAATATATGTATGAATGTACAATCAACTCAAAGCACAAAATAACCCGAGACAGATGAGATGCTGTTAAAATCAAACAGTCACTCAACCTGGTGATTAAAACACATCACAAATTGAAGAAAATTTCTATTGGCATTACGAAAGCAATCAAGACAAAATAACTTTATTGTATCATCATCATGACGTGCGGCTAGCACGGATATCCCTGACCGTCTCTCTCCACGTCTCCCTATCATTCATCGTCTTCGGGGTTACATCCCTTATCATCACATAGCTGCTGTATGAATGTTCAAGCTGGTCGTCCTGCTTTTGATTGGCCATATGCGGGGGTCCACAGGAGCACATCAATTATGATCTCGTCTTTGCTTCTCCAGCAGTGTCCGGCATATCTGGTTCGTCTAGCTTGTATAGTTTTCGTGATAGGTGGTAGGTGGCCGTACAGTTGGCGCCGTGTGGGGTGTTGCTGCCAGGACCTGTTCAATATTGCTCACAACATTCTTGTATAATTGCCGTCGAGCTTCTTCTCCAACCGTTTAGTCAGCGTCCATGTAGTGCATCCATACAGCAGTATCGACACGACCGCTGCCTGGAAGAAACTGAGTTTCATTTTATCGGTCAGGTTTTATTTCCATCTGATCGAAAGCTACATTACTCTATTATAGACAAACTTATTAAATATTTTAAAATTCTGATGCCAAGCTTTTTAATTGTTCATTAAAGTGAACCACTGTCAAAGAAACAGTGTGAACCTCAAGAGGATACAAAAAGAGAAAGAAAATGCATATCAATTAAATAAAAAAAAAGATGAAATCAAAACAGAAAGGACTTTAGAAAAGGAACCTAAGTTAGTATAAAAAGTAAAGAAAACATAATGAAATTAAATGTATAAACATGAATTTATAGATGCCGCGAGTGAAGAAATCAACAAAATTAAAAACTGACTCACTACAGAAGGTAAAATTATTCTTAAGTCGAGAAAGAATGAGAACATTAGTTTAGGGCGAAATAGATTAAACCGAGAAAGAAAGTCTAAAGAAACATACAAAAGGAATGAAGCTTAGGAAAAAAAAAAAAAGAAAATTAAATCACTGAAAAGAGAATAGGCATAAAGTTATTGATGCTGTGAGTGAAGAAAACAAACTTGATGAAATATATTGAAGGATCAAAAAGGAAAAAAAAAACAAAGACGGTAACATGTTATCGGAAGCAAAGAATGAAAACGATGATCGGAGAAAAATAAAAGTTTTCAGATGAAAACAAACGAAGTAACAGAAATAAACAGTGAAAGAGAAATTACACGCGACTAAACATAGTTTTTGATAAGCCAAGTTTTGTATTACAAGAAGACTCGGCAAATATTTGAATATCATCGTCACATTTTTTTTCCGATAAATGAAATGTTTACTTGGATTAAAAAATACGAAACAAAAAAAAAAAAATCAAATTAGAATGATTATGAAATCAAATATTTAAAAAAAGAAACCAATTGCGTGAGAGGCTTTTCATATTAATAATATATTTGAAAACCCGTGACAGCACTTAAACCTGTCTGTGCAAAACAACTTTCTTGAATCAAAACTAAATGATTATTTGTCAAAAATATTCACAGGAGGAATAGTTACAAAGTGAAAATTAAGCTATTTATTTTATGTAGATGTGCAAAAGAAAACAAATAAGCAATAAAAACAGTTTTAAAAAGGGGGTTTGGTTTCATTAGTTTGATGGCATATCAAATATTGGGGGTTATTTAATGCCAAAAGCCTTCCTTATGAAAGAATAGTTAGGGTAGTTTATAAGAAATAGATGAGCGGGGTTAAGAGAATTCATGCCTTTCTCAAGGGTAGCGCAGCTGGACATCGAACTCGCTTACTACGATGTCATCGTCAAGTTCGTTAGACACCGCACCATAGTGATTCCTCCTTTTAAAAACCCCGGACATTCACTCGAGATATTCTCCTGCAGTCGGCGAACAATTCAACCCACATATAAAAAAAACACAAAAGTTAGAGAGTTAAATAATGTCTTCACTCACAGGCTAAGATGTGTTTATATCAAGATTTAGCCCTTAGAACACATAGATCTATCAAAACACGACCCCCGCTTCTTTGAAAATAGCCCAAAATATCAAATGTTTCAATGACAAACACAACAATCTCCACTCCAAACAGGTCATATTTTTTATCGACGCGCAAGCGCACTTCGAACCTCGTGTGACATCCCACTCTCTATACAACTACCGGAATAGTAAGGCGTTTACAGTTTGAAACTGTGAGGAAGGCACAGCCTCAGTTGCGAATAGTCTAGCTTGATATTCAAAAACTGTTTTAATTCATATAAATCAAGAAAACGGGTGTTTCCCAAACCGATTTGCCGTAGTAATCTATTCTGGTGACTAATATTCTCAAAGGATTAGTCAGTCCCTTCTCTAGAAGAACATTTATGTCAGTTGATAAATTAAGTGAAATACAAATATAAAAATATACTGTTGCACTAAACAGAATACTTCGACAAGAATGGCGATATGTGTATCGCCTTTAAGTTAACTTTTAACAGCATAGTGGAATGCTTGAGTCATTCCCTTATGCTTATGCGGAATCTTTTCAACCGACTGAGATTAAACTTTCATGTGTGCGCTATTCCAGTAGGAGTCGATTAGTTCTCTAAGAAGTCGAAACATCAAGTAACTTGCGACATCATAATCTGTCATTATGTGGACGTCTCTACGTAATCCAAATCTATTCCCACGCTGAAAATTCATCTCAAATCAGTTATTGTTAAGTTAAGTTCAAGGGTCATTTTCTCTAAACTTAATAACCCAAAACAATAACCCGATATTGTCAGACAATAGCTGGCTGTCACTTCTAACCAACTTTGAAATCCACCACGTGGTGCGACCTCGCGATTTACGAGGTCACACCTGATCAACTCAATAATCAAACTGTTCTCAGATAAAACTACAAAAATCTGATTTTTCACATGAAGCCTGTCCAGAGAGCTGTGAAGAAAATCATAACTACGATATACTCGAAAGTAAGTCAAGCCTGTTGCATTAGGGCCAGTTAACTTCCCCAGATGATAACAGGTAATCTTGGAGGCAATAGCTATGTAGACAAGGAATCTTTGACGGAATTAACTTGCCTGGGTATGTATTAACCCAACGCCGTCACAACAAGTAGGATCTGATACAAAATTAATTTTTGTGTGGATTATTGTTAAATTTTTAATTGTTTTTCTTCTCTGCTGTAATAAATCACGAAAACTAAATAACAATAGACACCATTACCCTAGGTGGGGGGCTGTTTCGGTATAAATCGTTTTATATATTTTTAACTGACTTTGCCTTCCAAAAATTTAGGAAATAGACCAGGTAAAACTGAAAGCCAAAAAAAAAAAATAACAAAAAAAAAAAGAAGAATAACATATGCGTTTTCATTGACCAAGAATAATCGAAGTTAATCGAAGTTGATGTTCACATTGAAGCTGAAGAATTTGAAGCCAAAGAGAGTGTTTGATTGTCTGGGCTTCAATTCCAGCTTTATTGATTTAAAATAATCGATAAATGAAATTTATGGTTCATATTAAAATACCGATTTAATGCCGTTAGGGACTGGCTTCTTCTAAACATTACATCAGAAATAATTTTGAAACTCTTGTCGAACGAGAACAAGTGGGTTGTTGTTATTTTCCCGAAGAGACTTGCACATAAGATCCGACCATTATTTCAGTTTCCATAAAGATTCTATTGCCGGTCACCAAACATAATTTTGAATTTTAACAACGAAAGGAATAAACAAAATAATACTAACTTTAAGCATGCAAATAATGTTTGACATTTAGCTCTTTTCATAATTCCAGTTTTCAAAATAATGTTAAATTGTTTTTGTAGCGATTTGTCTTATTTTTGTTGTTTTGTTTTCTCTTCATGAAACATTGAAATTTTCAACGAAAATTTTCAAAATCTACTTCGCCGATCGGAATTTTATTTATTTATTTATTCATTTATTTATATTTGTTTATTATCAAAGCAAATCCTTACATTATTTTTTCCCCACTGTTCTTATTTCTATTATATTCTCTTCTGCGTTCAGAGGCGAATAAAGAAAAGTGGAAAGGAACTAAAAGAATAACGCCATTCCAAGGCAGATGTTCTAAATTTAGAGATATTAATGTGTTTTAGCTGTCGGCTTTTGTTTAATACTCGTGTTTAAATGTACAGTGAACTCAACTCAATTTAAAAAACGTTATTTTTTTGCAGTTTTATGTATTCTCGTTGCTTTTTTGTCATCGGCTTTTAAACTTACAGCTACAATGAAACGTACATTATAGTAATTTTTGTTGCAAATTTGGAATCTTTTACATAATATGAATGTTTATTTTTGGCTGTATTCCTATTTTAAACTTTTTTAAATGAATGAATGTTTACCTTATTTGGGTTTTCTCCTATGCTTTCATGTCTGTCAATTATTATATATTTTATTATGTTAATCCACAATTACATGTGAGGCAGCGACGAAACTTCAGCGATCCCAATTAAATTCAGCTCCCAGAAGATGTTTAAGATCAGTCAAAATATCACACACACACAAAAAAAAAAAAAACAACTTCTGTCTGCATGTGTTCATATGTATGGAGGATTTATGATTAGACGTCAAGAATTTGGATGACCGATTCATTGATTTTAACGGTATATCAACTTGCCTTGGGTTATTTTATGCTTACACGGTACGGAAAAAAGATATGCAATTGTTTATGAAATGTTTTTTAAAGTAATGAATTAAATTTTTGAAATAAAATGAGTGCGATAAATTTAAATTTTCATGTTTAACTCTGCTCAAGAACGTATTCATTAAAATTAAGCACAATATGAGTGAGCAAGAAAAGAAACGACCAAGAATCTATGATTTGCTTAACGCCGAATCTAAGCCTAATTTTTTTCAAATAATTACAGTTTCTTTATGACCCGTATCAAGTCCAGACTTTAATCCCCACTTGATTACTGTATATTGGGCAATTTAGAAAACAAAACAAATGCAATTCCTTATCTAAATAGAGGTTTGCTTAAGACTGCTTTTGAAGGGGAATGGGATAAAATGTCAGAAGAATTTATTTCTAAAAGTGAAAAAATTGAGGACCATATCGAGTTAAATGACTGTTTTGTATATTTTCTTTCTTAGTTGTTTATTTTTAAAAAATCACAATTAATCTTGTTTCATCATAGAGCCGTTTTCTATTTTACTAGAATATTCTATGTTCTACACCCTGTAGAGGTTATAGAACCACATGAGTTGTTTTTTTAGGGCTTTTGAATAGTTATATAGTACTTAACATTCTATCTAATACAAATATTTTCGTACAGCTGTATGATTTTTTGTATTCCTATACAATATGAAGGTTAATTAAGCAGGACTATTTAGCCCAAACACTGGACCTTAAGTGGTACTACCACTAATTAAGAGTTAACCTGTGTGTAAGAGTAATGAAGGTGTAATCCATATTCCCAAAAGATCTAAATTGGAGACTGACCACAAAATGCAATTTAATATCATAACGAGTACTAAGTTTTTGGTGGGGTATTACACCTTAGCAGGCGCTAACATCAGTCTATCCAAAGTCCTACGAACAAGACTGAGAATTCAGTTATGCATATACAGTTTCAACTATTGACCAACTTCATCAGAGAGGGATTAAAGAAAAAAATCAAAATTCATGAAAAGGATACAACGAGGCAACGTATAAAGTGATGCAAACCTGGTAAAGTTGGCAACCTTAGTCGAGGGTGACCCAAAGGCTCCCTTTCCAGTAGCTACTATACTGAGGTGTTGAGGAGGGTGCCAATCCTTTCCCTGGATTGCTCCACTTTACCCTTACCTTATAATGCTGTTTTAAGCAAGGCGGCATCGAGTCCCATTTTTTTTTTAGTCTTTGGTATGACTCGACATGGGATTGAACCCCAGTCTCCAAGGCCATTGGCGAACATTCTTCTCATTAGCCCAATGGCCAAATGAATCATTAAAAATGTCGGATTAGTTTATTTTTATTGGTTTGGTTTGGGTTTATGGCATATCAAACTGTGTAGGTTATTTGATGCCAAATTCTGTTTATACAGAACATTATGTTTGTGATTTGTAAATACATTTTGTAAATAACATTTTAAACTAGCCTGAGCTTATTTTTGCTCTCTATTAAAAGTTTTTAGTATTGTTATATGGCTGTCACAATTTAGCATCAACCATTTGTTTGCACACAGTGTGTTCTATATGACCCATTGATAGGACCCTATCAAGTGCAACAACTCGGAGTTAATGTGGACCTTGGAGCAATGGCAATGATGGGGTAATCCACATTTCCCGAATCTCCAAAGCTTGAGCCTCACCACCATTTTGGTTTAATGTCATACCCAGGGCACTCGATAGGGAGGTTATTACCCCTTTACACAGACGTAGTTGGTATATTCTATGGCGGCAGTCGACAGGGCTGTAAAATGTAGAATGTAAAAACTTCTGAACTAATGTAATGCCTTTATTAAAACTAAGCATTTTGCAAAGAAGAATTTAGATTGTTTTTCATTATTTCATCTTTTTTAAGATACGTAATTATTGTGTTATGCATACCTTACAAACACAACCAGCTTGAAACTGTACATTCTTTTGGTTACTTTCAGAAATTTAAATTTTATTCGCAAATATTTTCCGGTGAAGCTCTTTATTAAATAAAAGCGTACACATTTTCACAAACCAACAAGATCAATTATTTAATAGAATATAGCTAGTTTGAATTTTGAGTTTTCCTTCCACTGGGAAAGACCCGCACATAATACACGCGTAATCGGTATTTGTAAACAATGCTCGCTCTAAATTGAGAGAGCGATTAACGATTATTTACATTAGCCAGCATAATCAACCGTATACCGTATTCAGTCCGGTATAGAATACCTCTCATGTTTACATATGATATCCACCTTAGGTCTTTCATAATACAACACTGAACAAGTATGAAGAATACAGTTTGCCCTACTATTTACCACTAGATGGGTGGTGAAAAGCTGAAATTATGTCATTCCCATGGACAATAGCTTGAAGTAATACACAAACGCCTTCGTCTAGGATTTAAACTCTGGTCATTAATTGAATTTTCTTCGACGATAACCATTAGGCCAAGTGCGCCTCAATTCGGAAAATAAATGCACCCACCTAACCTTGGCTTTTACGTTTTGTTTCATCTAACATATCGGACATTTTATTCAAGATAATCATTAATACTTACACTAACACAAGCTCACATTTACCTTATTTTATATATATATATATATATCAGTGAATTTGTTAACATAACCAGCCAAGCGTCAAGGATTTTCTACTCAGATCATTGAGGTAATAGAGGAGCGAACCTATGTCATCCGAGGACATATCATTCTATGATGATATTTCAACTGTGTTGGATCAGCACGTCATGTAGGTACTCAAGTGACTTTGTATTTGATATCATCATTATCATCAAACATTCCTTTGAATCTTACACACCATCTGTACCAATCAGTCTTCATTACTCCCGACCACATCCGGTATCCACTCAGAGCTGACGAATGGAAGTTTTTTTTTTTTTCTGGTCAGCCAATATAGATATGTCCACATGCAGTAGTCCCTATTAGTTCGTCTTTATATATCCAGCAGTGCCTTGTATATCTTGCTTGTATTACTTGCATGGTTTTCACTATGGGAGATAAGTAGCCGTTCAGCAACTGTTTTGCAAGATTCTACTTTCAACATTTTTTTTTCAAAATAGCACACCACTTTCTGGTGATGTTCCCACCAAACATTTTTCTAATTGTGATTCGTTAAAGTATGAGTGGTGCAGCTATTCATTAGTACCAAAACCGCTACAATATGAAACCATTTCCATTTTGTTTTATCCGAGAGATCAGGTGTTTATAGTCATTAACCTGTCAGTAGCAGTCCATGGTTTACCTATGTGTATCTTGAGGTTGATTTAAAGTAGATAATAATGAAGTATGAGAATTGGTTTACTTATTTTAGAGACCTGTAATTGATAGAGAAGATGACACCATCCTTATTAAATCACGTGTACATTTAAAAAAGAAGCTATAGAATTACGTTGTTTCTTTTGCACTGGATACTATTTGGGATAGAGACTGTGTCTATTACCGCCTTCTTCTAATTAATGCCGTAGTTGCACTGTGTGCTTATAAATTAACAAATAAATAATTACCATTTACACGAGCAAATGACAATGGATCTAATGTTGTGAAGCACAAAGTTGTGTAAGCGTCAACAACCTTAAATGTATTCAAAAGTTTATCTTAAAAGTTAAAAGAAAAACATTTAAATCATTGGTCAGCATTCGATATATTTGAAAGTGTGTGTAGATATGTGAGAGTATGTATCAGTTGAAGAGTGACAGAGAGAGAGAGAGAGAGAGAGAGATGAAGGGACTTGTTTATCCACACAAGTTTTTCTTATGAGAAAAAAATAATTCATTTAATTAATCCACAAGAAATAAAAACAGTCTTTGAGCTGCTAGTATGTCAATGGCGAATCGACTTTCATTTTTACCACGTTGCTATTATCACGACAGCTGCACATGCCATATCATGATAAAACTGTTCGAGTGCCAAGTGATATTTCAAAATAACTTTAGATGTGTCTTCGAATAGAAAGATTATGAAAACTTAATTTGATTGATGCAAGCAAGACGTTGACTGATAATGCTTCTGCGAAATGGGCAGAACCTCCCTCAGCAGCTGTATAGAACAATCTAAGAGGCCGTGGTATCCGCTGCAAGTACAAAGGCAGTGTCAACTATTGCTTAATCCTTTAACGGCTTTTCTCGAGTGTGAAATGACTATGGGATTGTATGTTTCTAATATTGACTGTTTACATTATGGACTGCTGATTTTACTGAATATGAAACTTTTTCTGGATGTATATGAGTTTCTTTTAATGACCTCTCTTGATGTGTTTTACGTGAAACGGCTCACCGATACGTGTAATATTGGAGAGGTAGTCATCCTTACTTCTGGAAACGTGAGTTGCCGAACGCAGCTTTACTTTGAGAAATATTGCTTCGATACGAGTGAAAAGTAAGAAAATATTTAATAATAGGAGACAGAAAAATATATTTCTAATTACGATGCGGCAAAAAATATAGAATAACTTTTAAAGTCATAGCGACTTTATCACTTTTAGAGGACATGATTCTTTCACTTCACAAAAATCGATCTAAAAGTCTAGTAATAAATATAATATACTGGGAGGTTTTAAACCTGAATACGATTTAAATGATTGGTTGTACATGGCTCGATTGCCGTAAGGTTTATCATCGTATGAAATGGAATTGGGGACCCAATTTCAAATCTTTGACGTGGGGTTTTCATTTCATCCTCATAATAAATGTATAAATCTATCTCTTCCTCCCTCACACAAGTATGGGTAAGTAAGAGAGTCGACAGCGTTCTTAACGTTCGTGAAGCCACCAGTCCAAAAGAAGGGGCACTTTAAATTCAGACCATTAATATTCAGCTTAAAATGACCTTGTGTCATATCCTGCCCGTGACACAAGGGTTAGGTAAATACAGACATAAGGCATCTGGTATTTAAAAAAAAAAGTTTTATAAACAATAAAAATCCTTTTTTACAATTTCAGCTATCTATCAGAGGAGTCACTTTTTTGCTTTTGTTTTGAGAACCGATGGATGACATCGCTATATTAAAGAATATCACGTATGTGTTGGTAATTTTTAAATGATTGGTATTACACAGATTCCATTCTTCCACTAATTACTTCGTCAAGATTTGGTTCTGCTATTATTATTAATAACATCATCCAATGGTATTCTATTAAGGATGAGCTTCTATTAATTTAATATTAAATCACAAAATATCTTCTCATTGATGAGAACAAGTTCGAAAGAAAAATAAAGAAATCAAACAAACAGAAGAATGAAATTAAACAAATTGAAAAGAAAAAAGATTCAATAGCACGCATGCGCATTCTTTTGCGAAGCAATTACCTCCCTTTCAAAAGCATTAAAAGGGAAAAAAGCTTCTCTTTTTTACTCAGCCGATCAAATGTGTTATTCATTATTTTGAAAATGTCGGCTGCTTTGTCTTGATTATTATCTAATTTCCTTTTTTAAAACACTTTCGCGGGCTTTGATGTCATACTTCAATGTTCCTGAGAACGTCGGAAATAGTCCTTTTTTTTCGTTAAATTTATCATCGTAGTCTTTTTAATAATAGAATATATTCCATTTTTGTAAAGTTTTATTAAAGGCGTGGTTATATATATATATATATATATATATATATATATATAAACAGCTTCGTTTGAATCGATTAAAAATATATCTAACAAAAGATTTATTTTCTTTTTGTGACAGAAGCGTGATAGGTGAAATTCTTTTAAATAGATTAGTTATTTTAAAGTTTCTTATTTATTAATTCACATGAACAAGGTGTTTCTTTTCCTTCGTGACTAAACGGCATTAAAATGTAATACGAAACCATAATAGCTTCAGTGTGCTGACAGAAAATAGGCAAATGCTGTTAATATGGTTGTTTACTTAATTCTCTGTCTGTCTGTCTCTCTCTCTCTCTTTTTTTAAATCATTCTCTCTCGTTCTTTTTCACTCTACCTATATTTCAGTCTGTGGCGAACTGAGCGTCTGTGCGAAGAGGTAGAAATGATCTTGGTGGCAGAATTCACATTTTTTTTAGTCATCTCAATGTAATAGGCACATTGTTTATTGATTTATCTTTATTGCCACCTGCCAGATACAGTAGACAATGACTTTGTAGAAGCTTGGGTAAGCCGATATAGATAAGCTGCTGTTCGCCATGCTGAAAGCATTCCCTATTTTCCACACCGATGGTATCGAAACAAAGGACAAGTTGCATTACAAATTAGTATCTGTGTCACTGCAGGATTAGGTAAAAGTAAATGTATCACAACCTTGTATTGCCACAAAGACTCTAATTCAAGTTTCTAAAAATACTTAGTTTTTATTCCCCTATTCCGCTTGCCCTTGCTAAATATATTGTTTGTTTGGGTCTTATAGAATATCAAAATTCGTAGGCATTCATGACATTCATTTTTATACAAATAAACAGTTCTTTTTCAAAAAAATTCAGTTTATTCAAACTCTTCTAGTTCAAACAATTTAGTTTTGAATAAGTATAGTTTTTTATTCACACACAGTTCAATGTCAAAACAATTTTATTTCGAACAATTCAGTTTAGTATAGTACAGTTTTAATGCCAAAACCAATTCTATTTCAGACAATTCAGTTTAGAATAAGTAAGCTGTTTACATGTCAACAAAATTTATTTTAAACAGTTCAGTTTAGTATGATGACGCAGTTTATATGCAAAAATTGTATACTCTCTAAACAATGGTTGACGTCTATTTGAACCGTACATAGAATCCTGTCAGGTGCTACCACTTTGGAAAAGAATGTGCCTGGAAGTGAAGGGGTATTCCGCATCCCCCTAAGCTCCAGCATTACTGGAACCTCAGCATCAGATTGTTTAGTATCGTATCTAGGACCCTCGTTGTTGTTGGTGGTGATGGGGGTCTTACCACTATGCAGAGTTGCAGTCGGTATATTCTGCAGCCCAAGCCGACTGCGCAATGGTGAATATAAAAAACTCGATCTACTCTTTTTACTATACCTAATTGTGTTGGAAGTCGAATAACTGTAATTACAAATGGCAATAATGCAAAATTAAATGCTCAGAGACTCAACCACAACTTGGACTTGCGTCTCAGAGTCCATTTTTGTCATCGATAACATCTATGTAATCACTGCTCCATGTGTTATAGTTAACATGTTCTTTTATGATTCCCAGCTGTTCTATCAGATCGTCCACTCGGCGTTTTTGTAAATGCATAATGTAATACTGAATACGAACACCCACAATAAAAAAAAAACAAAAACACTGTAATTTTTGACACTGGGAAATTTAGATTTTGAAACGGGTTAAAAAGAACGACAAAAAACTTTTGATTCAATGATTGTATTGAGAATAGTTTATTCTAGTCTTAATTTTCATTACGTAATTGAAACTATATAACTGTGTGCAAATAAATGAATATTATCAAATAAAAATAATTACTTGAAACATTTAATTTTTGGCGTTAGTTTTATGGCATATCAAAAATTTAAGGTTGTTTAATGCCAAATCCGGTTTGTTTGTATATGTTAGAAATGTATAATTTGTAAACATAAATCCACAAAGTGAAATAAGCCCAATCCTCTGTAGGTTAGGATTCCTGTCCCACCTAGGGTAGGTCCGGCTTGTTTCCGGTTTCTTTCGAACCGGAAAACAGTCGGCCTCCAATTTTATAGACGGGGGGATGGGAGGGAAACCAAATGGGGATTTTTTTCTTTGTTTTCTTTCTTGTATATATATTTTTCGGGGTTTTTCTCCCATTCCCATCACTTCATTGTACATAAATCATATTTTGTAAATAAAAATCATATACCACTTACGGGTTTTAAGTAGGCTTTATCATAGAGCAAATGTGGTATTTTGGTGTCTGCTGCGCAGATGATGAGGGATGAATGGTTATATATTGTACTGTTGAATGGGTCGGCGAATGTGGCTAGCTAGGCTCCCTTTAGAATACATAGAACAGCAAGACCGCTCCCTTCCCCTCCCCAAAAACCTTAAGGCCTTGTGCCTTCTTTGTATTTTTTACAAAGAAATAAAATAAGCCCAATCCTCTGACAATTCAGTTAAAAATCAAATAATTCTTTACACATAATTACATGATCATACAATTCTATTTCAACCAATTCAATTCAGCATGAGTCAAATTTAAATGGTTCCGTGTTCTGCTACGTATCACTGACATCGGCCATTTACTTACTCACAGTTAAATGATCAAACAATTCTATTTCAACAAATTCAATTCAGCATGAGTCAAATTTAAATGGTTCCGTGTCCTGCTACGTATCACTGACATCGGCCATTTACTTACTCACAGTTAAATGATCAAACAGTTCTATTTCAACCAATTCAATTCAGCATAATGCAAATTTAAATGGTTCCAAGTACTTCTTTGTACCACTAATAATTTAAACAAATATTAGCCATTTGTTTATACGCCGTTGGCTGATTAGTTTTTTTTTAAACATTTCAATATAGCATTAGTCATTTGTTTCCACTCGGTTTAAATGTCAAACACATCTATTCGACCCAAAGATAGGACCCTCTCAGATGCTACCACTCTGGGCCAGAACTGAACTAAGAACAATGCCAATGAAGGAATACTCTACATTACCCAGAACTTTTGGATTGGAACCTAGCTATCAGATTGTTTAATGTCATATCTGGGACATTCGTTCAGCGGGGGTCTTAGCCCTTTGCAGCAATGCAGTCGGTGTATTGTATAGTTCCAGCCGACTGCATTTGGAAAAGAGGTGACCTATGTCTCTTCACAGACCGCCGTAGCAGATTTTTTCTAGCATTGGTTTGTGTAGAGTACTTCTTCGTTGTTAAAATTTACAGGTCTACTCAGACAAAATGTGATAGAATTTTTGAAGGTCTTATAGATAGATGACATAGATATGTTCGAAAATTATACCATTGTAACATATTGGCCCTCGACCGAGCTGTCAATTAAGATGCACACCGTTGGACATGGTTGAATTCGGTGCATACGCCCACAAAAAGCAGGTGGAAGGCAAACAATTATATAACCAGGTGCCACAGACGGTTTGAGTTAGTTGGTGTCAGTTAATTGGAGTTCGAGTTGCAGTTCGAGACATAGAGAACCAACTCCAGGCAGAGGGCTTGCGGCCCTCAGTGACCTCCGGTTGAGCAGCCCAGCAAAATGAGAAAGAAATGCTGCTGTAGTCAGAGGAACTTGGGGGTCTATATGTTGCAGTCTGTTCCGTCTCCAACTCACCTCTCGCACACAACCCTTTCGCAACCCTTTCGAATAAAGTGTGATAGGTATATTTTTCTAAAGAACTGTGTTCGTTCGTCATTATTGTTTATTATGTTTCCGCATGTATATGTATACGTATAGTTGTATCATGGCTCTAAAACACTATTAGATGGGAATACAGGGTTTGTTGGGTGTTTTGTTTTACGGCGTCTCAATCCTGTTCGGGTCATTGTACGCTGAAATAATTCTGTTGAATATTAGTTGTTTTTTTTTTGTTTACCCACAGTTAAATATCAAAACAATTCTATTTCAAATAATTCAATAGCATAAGTACAGAGTTCAAATATCAAATACAGTTCTATTTTAAACAGTTCAGTTTAGTATGAGTTTATAAATTTTGTTTAACTGAGTAAAATGTGAAAACAGTTATATTTCAAATAATTCAGTTTAGTGTAATTATACACTTTAGTTATATTTGACTCTTAGATGGGTTCCTATCTTGAGCTACCACTCCAGACAAGAGCAAACCTGAGAACGTCGGCAGTGAAAGGGCACTCTGCATTCCCCAAAGCTCTAGAATTACTGGAGTCTCCACCATCAGATTGTTTAGTGCTTTATCAGTAAAGAAGGCTTATTCACCAGTAGAGATTCGATCAGTTTATTCTGCTGGCCCAGCTGACTGAACCAGGAATAGAAAGTAACATGAAACCGTACATTATTTGTATTAGGAATAGTTTCTTGAAACTATAATTGTTTATTAGAAATTGTTATTGTTAGTTACCAGATATATTCTATAGAAATAGAATTACTTCAAAGGGACTAATTGAGAATAAATTATTGGTATCAAATAGGTACACTTGCTACTATGCAAATTAGGTATTTCTCTCGTCGCCATTTGCGTTCCTGTTCATCGCCTCGGGTTGCTTTCTCTGTCCGTTGCTTTAACGCCAACATTTTCAGTTCTTCTTTGCTGCCATGATGAACAACGCCAGAAACTTTTATTTATGCGACGCTACTTTACAGAAAATTGATGAGAGCAAGTGGGAAGACCAATTGCTACATTCGTACGCTTATCGCCCACTGACTATTACTTATTTCTATCTTCTTGTAATGTCTGACCACGTCCAATCAAAGCCGGAGTCCCCAGCGACCCTTAGGTCATCATCCGTCAATCAAACTGGATTGCCCAAGTTTAACAGTAAAGATTTTTTTCAATCTCACCAACACTTAATGTCAATAATAGATTTCGCCAATCAATCATGTAACCATGTGCAAAATAAAGATAGAAACTCTCAGGAAAAAAATATGTTAAAAGATATAATATAAACGCACAATGAATATATTTCCCAAACATACAATACTCTTGATGGATTGACATGCCGTTAAAATCGATTAATCAGTTTTTTCCGAAGATATGTACGCCGATCCATGGTCCGACAAAACTGATCGTTGCCATAACACTGGTTGAAGAAAGAAATGCTGAATATTTCAAAGATTTTATTACTGCCTGGTTCGTATATTTGCATCGATAATAATCTATATATTATCTGAAATTCCAGAATCGTTTTTGGTTTCTCTTATGAAGAGATTTAATATTTTCGTGTCTATTCCGTTTTGCAGAGACATGGGGGTCTTAAACGCAAAAAATTCATTCAGAAAAGATATAAACATTTTAACACCACGCATTGAAAAGAAAAAAACAACTTTTAAAAAATATAAGAATTAAAAAAAAATAAATAAATTCCTCGTATAAGATTCAGTTTCATAAAAATATTAGTCGTACACAAAAAAAAAAAAATCACTATTTTTCTTTTAAATAAGAAAACAAATCTTCGTTCTTTTTTACAGTTTTTGTAAGGTTTTAATAGCTGGGTCTGTTGTCGGCCTTTCTTTGCGTTTAAACTGACGGCATCTACTCGTCTCATTCTTCACTTCCTTTTGAACCCGCTACTTCACTCACACTGATGCAAATCAGGCCTCTAAAACATAAAACTTAGATAAGGCGACATCAAACGTTTATAATGGCGTGTGTTGTTATGCATTTTTGCACACACTGTTCAACGTTCAATATTGATTATTAATAAAATATTTTAATGCTTTCCATATGAGACAATCGAACGTTGTCACTAACGCATAGACTTATCAAAACATGAGTTTCACGCAGACGTCTGCGCATGCTCATGATTTTTTAATACGAACGAAAATGCAAGAATTCGACGTAAACGAATAAGAACTCAAGAGCACTTATTTAAAAAAATGAATCCCATAATATATAGATTTATTCAAAAGATTTATGGCTGTTATTGATTATCTGGTTAAATATTTATTCGTTAAACTTTATAAATAATATTGATTTCAATTAGTTATTTATAATAATGCAGGATTTATTGAGTTTGCGAAGCCCATGGCATATTCAGGTTAAATCCATAAAAATCTTTCAATCAATTATAAAGCGGTTATGACCTTAAAACACGAAGGGCATTTAAGTGGGAGGCGCAAGAGTCTATTTTGCATTGATCGAAAAGGCATATAAAACAATTTCACTAACAAGGATATGTCAATATCATCTTTCAGATTTACAATCGATTACAATACGTTATGCATTAAGAAAGAAAGATGGTTTGTTTTGGTTCGATTACACATCACGCATCGTAGCTTATTTAATGACAAATCCAGTTTATATATATATATATATATATATATATATCAATAACAATTCAATTAATTATCAATAACAATTCAATTAATTATCAGTCGTTTGTTTACACGGAGTTAAATGATAAAAAAGTTTTATTTCTAAAAAAAATAATTTACAATAAATCAATGTCAATGTCAAACAGTTCTATCTTGATCCACCGGTGGGACCCTATTAGATCCTACGAATCTGGGCCTGAAAAGACCAAGGAGCGATGACAATGACCTAATTCTCAGCATTTTCCAACGCTCCTGCATTACTGAAGTCACGCTATCAAATGGCTTAGTGTCATATCAGGACACTCATTGGAAAGGTCTTTCGAATCTGCAGAGATGCAATCGTAGTATTCTACAGCCTCAGCCGATTGGGGTTGGAAATAAAGAACCATATTACTTTGTAATAGTGCATCTATCATGTTTGCAACAAAAGCCTATATATTCATTGATTATATATATATATATATATATATATATATATATATATATATATAGAGAGAGAGAGAGAGAGAGAGGGAGAGGGAATGAGCAATTGCTTATATATATAATTTTGGGTTCTATTCGGTTTCGTAGTAGGGCATTGTAGATTTTGGCAGCTATGGATGTAAGTGTTATGCCTCGGTAGTTTTTGGCTAATCCGAGGTCCCCCTTTTTAGGGAAGGGGAGTATGCATCCCTTCATCCATCTATCTATCGGATTTTGATTGTATACTACGTTGCAGTGTCGGAGCAGTATGTCGTCGAATTGTCTGGTCTTCCATACTTCCGGGGGAATTTCGTCCAGCCCTGCAGCTCTCCTATTTTTAATTTTTCTGAGAACCGAGTCGAGTTCTTCTTGTGTGAACGGTCCTAGTTTAATGTCTAATTGTTTGCTAATTATTCTGGTGATTGGTTCATGTGTTATTTTTGGTGGGTTTCCAAGTAAGTTTTCGAAGTGCTGTTTCCACAGTTTTATTCTTTCTTGTTGGTTTGCTAATACACCTGACAAAGCCGAAACACTTCAGCATAGTTTAGAACGAGCAGCAGCAAGCATAGGCCTCTATGTTAATGCACACAAAACGGAATATATGTGCTATAACCAAACGGGGGACATCTCCACTCTAGAAGGAACCCCTCTTAAAGTAGTAGACAAATTCACGTACCTAGGAAGCAGCGTCGAATCAACCGAAAAGGACATCGAAACGAGGTTAACGAAAGCATGGACAGCTATCAATAGGCTATCGATTATATGGAAATCAGACCTAACCGATAAAATGAAACGCAGTTTCTTCCAGGCAGCGGTCACATCGATACTGCTATATAGATGCACTACATGGACGCTAACAAAAGAGCTGGAGAAGAAGCTAGATGGCAATTACACAAGAATGCTGCGTGCAATCCTGAACAAGTCCTGGCAGCAAAACCCCACAAGACACCAACTGTACGGCCACCTGCCCCTATCACGAAAACTATTCAAGTTAGACGAACCAGACATGCAGGACACTACTGGAGAAGCAGAGATGAACTCATAAGTGATGTACTCTTATGGACCCCCACACATGGCCGCGCAAAAGCAGGACGACCAGCACGAACGTACAATCAGTAGCTATGTGAGGATACGGGATGTTGTCCGGAAGACCTACCTAGGGCGATGAATGATAGGGAGGAGTGGCGAGAGAGGGTCAGGGAAATCCGTGCTACCAGCGCGATATGATGATGATGATATATATAATCCATTTCCCTATTTTTGTTGCTTCCTTTTTTTCACTTCCTTTCTTTTTTCTCCCTCTAATATCATGTACCCACTGCCCTTATATTCCTTATGTTTTAACAGTTAAGCGATTTTAAAATTCACCGACGAATTATATGTCCACAGCTATTGACTGCTATATGTGGCCCGATATGTGAGCGAAAATTAAACCAGACGGCTAGTGGAAACTTGTTTTCGTAGGATTAATCCTTGTAAACATAATTCCTTTCTGTTTCCTTTTTCATATCAGGTACTGGATACTCTATAAGCTATCCTTATATATTTCAGAAATCTTCAAGATATATATTTTTCATTCTATTCAATGACAGTGCAGAAATCTTTACAGATTTTAAAAAAATCATTTTAGCTTGCTTCTTTTAGGTAATTCATCTGAAAACTTGACATTATATTAATGCATTTGCTTTTTGATTTAAATCCTAGATAATATTCAGCAAAGATTCTACTTTCATAGACAAAATAAAATCTAAAACATGTATTTCACAAGTTTATTTAAAAAAACAAAAATACTTTAATTCTCTCAAGCTAAGCATCGGAAGCGGCCCGCTTCAACAGATACTGGGCGGTTAAACCCCACAGTTCAACAGTCAGGATCAAATACTTCCGTCAGGGAATTACAGCTACTAGTTGTGTCTATTGATGAGGTTAAAATGACTCACTCAAACCACATGTCCAAACCACATCACCCTTCGCACGGATAAAAAAAAGGAGCACGTTCTGCTGAGGTTGGAGATCTATCCTGAGTTTTCGAAAAATCAGCTACAGAGCTCAAACACACACAAAAACTGCTTAAATGTAAAAGTACAATACAAATAGCGCCATTTAATGTTATAACTTTAAATAGAATTAGCCAACTAACGTCTGAAGTAAATCATTACATAGACATAGTATGCGTACAAGAACACAGATACTATCATAGTGAAGAAGATATAAAATACCATGATAGTGGCAATAGATCGACGTTTGTCTCGGCATCTGCATGTCAACGCTATGATAGGAGGTGTAGGTATGCTCATCGTCCCAATGGCCCTAAAACCACTTAACTCCACCGAGAAAATACAACCAAGATGGTAGCTACGTTTAACGGCAAGACAAGCACAACAATCATCTCCTTCTACAGCCCTATTAATGAAAGTGATGAAACGGATCTCGACACCTTCTATAACGAGCAATCTTCTCTCCTTCATAGTGTCCCTAAACACGACGTTTTAATCATCGAAAAGACATGATTGCACAAATAACTAAAAAAGTAAATTACAAATTCAGCTTACACGGCTCGACAAACAGAAATGGAGAACATCTAACGGACTTCACACTTGAAAATGGATTAACATGCCTTAATAATAAATTTCAGAAAATAAAGTGAGGACTTATGACTCCACATACCCAAATAACGCTAACGAACAGACATACTACATCCTTATGAATAAGAAATGGATAAATAGCACATTGAATTGTGAGGCATATTCCTCTTTTTAGGTTATATCTTCCAAACTGTCACGGCAAAGATACATTTAAGCCTAAGCAGGAATGCGGTACAAGCAACCACAACTGCATGCTATAATTTGCCCCTGTTTAACAAAATCGACATTAGCGATAAATATATGATAACACTAAGAAAAAAATTGGATGAACCACTGAAATTATCGGAAACATCTAGCCTAAATATCGAATATGAGAACTTCGTCAATGCCCACATAAAAGTGACAGCAAAATGCATACCAACCAAGGTAAGAAGAAAACAAAGTTTCCTGAGAGACAATTTTTATTTGGTTTGTTGGGTTTTATGGCATATCAACCTTTGTAGGTTATTTAACGTCAAATCTATTTTTATGTAAATAATCATTTCTATTCAAAACAATTCAGTTAAGCATAAGTACACAGTTTAATTGTCAAAAACATTTCTATTTCAAACTATTCAAGCAGTTATATATAACAATTTAGTTTAGCACAAGTACAGTTTCAATGTCAAAACACAGTTCTATCTGAAATAATTCAGTTCAGCTCAAACACGCAGTTCAAAATGTAAGCACGGTTCAATTGTCAAAAACATTTCTATTTCAAGATATTCAGTTTAGCATAAGTATACCGTTAGTTCTATTTAACCCATACATAGGGACCTACCCGGTGCTACCACGCCGGGCCAGAGTGGACCTGGGAGCAATGGCAATGAAGGCGTACTCCGTATTCTCCAAGGACCCAGCATTACTGGAACCTCACCATCAGATTGTTTAGTGTCATATTAAGGATACTGGTTGGGGGGGGATCTTACCCCTCTGCAGAGGTGCAGTCTGTGTATTCTACAGCCCAAGCCGACTGGACAATCCTGAGAAACAATAGGAGTTAAGAAAAAACGTGATGACGAGAAAACCGCATCCGCATGGAATAGGAAAAAAACAAATAACGTCAACAATCAGAAACTTTAGTCACAACGCGAACTAAATGACGCTTACCTTAATTAACCAAGAGAATGTATCAATGACCAGATCAATAAGATTTAACAGTCGGTTGTAGATAAGCAATCTAAGATAGCATGACAGACTGTAAACGTGGTGAATAGAAGGAAGAACGCCGCGTGAGCCAAACTAAAACATGCCAGCCAAGAAACAACATTTCGAGAATCTGCTTGGAGAAATCACCCAAAGTTACGGAGGAAACTATCACGAAAATCATTAGTAATCCACCAGACATCAAACTAGGATAGTTTACTCAAGAAGAACTCGACGAAGTACTAAGAAAAATTACAAATAGGAAAGCAGCAGGTCTTGATGAAATACCTCCAGAAGTATGAAAAACAAAGAATTTAGACGACACATTGCGCCGATCCTGCAATGCCGTATACAACCAGAATATAATAGAAAGATGGATAAAGGGTTGCATCCTCCCTTTCCTCAAGAAAGGTGACTTCAGAATAGCCAGGAACTATCGAGGTATAACCCTTACATCAATAGTGTTAAGACTTACAATACTTTGCTACTCAACCGCGTAGAACCTGAAATTGAGAAGTTCTTAGGATGAGCCAAAATGGCTTTCGCAGAAATCGATCCACGACATCAGAAATTTTGACAATTCATCAAATATTGGAAGGTGCTCGTGAAAGAAAAAAGCCGACACTATTATTTGTTGACTTCTCCAGGACATTTTACTCCTTACAGAGAGGAAAGATGGAACAAATACTCCTGGCCTACGGTCTTCCCAAAGAAATTCTTGTAACCATAATGATCCAATATAATAACAAAAGTTCATCAAATATGTTAATAATTAGTAATATAAAAAATAAGTAAAACAGTAAATATTAGTAATTTTAATAATGTTTTGCTCTGTTATTGTAATTTTGGAAGGATTTTACCTTAAATATCATCAGAGTGTTTTATTTCAATTTAATGATTAAAATTTGATGTACTAAAATAAGATACATTTGAAAAATATTTTTTCATGTTTAAATGTTTCGACATGTATTTTTGTAGTTGTAAATCTTTCCTCTTTTAAATTTTAAGTATAATGACACCGGGTGTTTCTTTACATGCCAAAATATGTTGATAGTTATTGCGACTTGAATTGGAAGGGTTACTTTTATATAGAATATATAAGTTTTTCTTACGTTTGTTTGTAAACGTAAAAGAGTTATTTTAATCCATTTTCTTGTTTGATCTGAAGACTTGTTAATTTTTTAGAGCAGTGCTTTATGGATGATATATATATACGCATATTTACATACTTTCTATTAATATATATATATATATATATATATATATATATATATATATATATATATATATATATATAACCTGTACGTCGATATTCTTGTACGTATATGTATATTTATTGGTAAATATATGTTCGGACACGTGTATATGTGAGTGTGTGTGTGTGTACATTTATATATGAATGAGTATATATATATATATATATATATATATATATATATATATGAGAGAGTATGTATGTAATACAGCTCAGTGTCTCTCTGTCAGTTTATGTAAACATATATCGGATGAAAAAATAGAATGTACATAAAAGCAAAATATGTATTCTAACGTAAAATTTTACAAGAAAGACAATCAGGTTCATGAAATTTACTCGCGAGTTCGATCAGCCGGATTTAAAGGGGCAAACACCGTAGTTGAAACTTCAAATACCTCCAATTTTAATGAAAGTTAAACCAAAATGCTGATATTTACTGGAAATGAGGATCTTTATCTGGTGGTTTATACAGATGCGATAATGAACGACTGGGAAAAATGCTTCATCCCATATTTCAAGTCTTAACTGATTTGATAAATCGTTATGTTTCAGAGTTTTAATTATGTTTTTTTTTCTTTTCTAATTGCTTTACTTTCTGTATTCTTAAAGCATATTTACCCATTTTTACATGTATTTCAGTGATATAAGTTTAGCTAGCATCATACCTGATTTGTTAAGTATAATGAATAGTTATAATAAAGATGTTACATTTCGATGATAAGGTATTTTTTATTGTTTGTTGTGATTCTTTAAAAAAATTCAAATACGTATGTCTTTACTGTACAGGGTGAAACGATATAATTGTCACCCTAGAAAAGACAACATGATTCCCTTTCCGTTAAATGAAAACCGGTTTTCTATTTTTGTTGCAGACCATCTACTGGTTGGCCAGTTGTGTACAAATCCCAAGAGCGATAGGAGCCTTCTATTATGTCTGAAAGTGACACTATGTTCAACGAACGAGATTGGAGATACGCCGCTGTATAACTAATGCTCTCTACCGATCCAAGTTATGACATTAGGAAAGCAAAGTCATAATAAATTCAAATAGTTTATTGTAAAAAATAAATAATTGTTTGTATCTTAATTAACCAACATTACACAAGTACAAACCCTATTTTTAATATCTCTGACATATTCGGTAACAGAAACTCCTTGATTATAAATATTAGGGTAGAAATAGTTTGTTGAAGTCATAATACTTTTAAATAGTTTCTTCATTAAAGATACGTACATGTTTCTATCTTCATTAATCAACAGTACAATATAACACTTTATTTACAGGATCTCTGGCATATTTTCGGAACAGATCAATATGATTATTCTGTATAGTAGTTAATATACATCAGTTTTGACTTCAAAAACATATTTAATGAACTTATGAATTAGATAATTGCGGGAAATATTTGATGTATTCCGTTCATTTACATTGATTTTTTTTATCTTCATTTTCTTTTGGAAAGTGTATTTCATTTTATCAGTTACTTTTGCTTTTTGTTTCCATATACATGAAGAAGATAGGAAGTAAAGACATATAAACAATTACGTAACAAAAACATATTTACACAATCAACAGAAAAAGAGGGCACGTTGAAAAGAATATAAAAATTAATAATTTGTACATTATAGAAAAAATACAAAGAGATTCGATTATTTATAACAGCTCAATATTCGTAATTACTCAATCGAAGATACTAAATAAAACATTAGTAATTGTAATTTACTGAAAAAAATTTGAGTAATAGAGAAGTAATTCTATGACAATAATTTATCCAAATGTCTAAGATATTGTTGTATCTTGGGAAAGAGACGGTGCACAGTGAAACAGAGTTAATTATTTATTAACTCATGTGGTATAGCCCGACTAGTATTATATGTCTCTTGCTGTTGGTATTACGTCTGAAGTTGGTCTTCTATTGACCGACGTCTCTCAGAACTCTTCTGTCTCTGCTTCTGATTCTTTGTCTCCTGTCTCCCGTGCTTGAGAAACACGCGATACCGGAAGTAACGAGGTACGAGCTACTATAAAACAGATATTTAAGAAATAATAAGATTCCTATTTTCAATTGTTACTGAATGGATATTAAAATTACCTTTAATCAAACTTTAAATTTCATAGAATTGAAAAATATGAAAGCATAATAAACTATATCAATAATTCTTAAAGAAACATACATTCACACATCCTACAAAGATTGGTGTGGGTTGGCTGAGTTTTATGGCATGTCAACCCATGTAGATTATTCAATGCCAAATCCATTTTATACATATCAGCGGTTCCATTTTTAACAATTAGTTTCGCGTAAGTACATTTTTTTTTTGCTTAAATACAGTTAAAAGTCAAAACTGTTCTGTTTCAAACAATTCAGTTTAGCATAAGTACACAGTTGAGTTCTATTTGACCCATAGATAGGACGCTATCCGGTGCCACAACTCTAGGCCAGAAGGGACCCGGGAACGATAACAATAAATGCACTCCGAATTCCTCAAAACTCTAGCATGACTGGAGTTTCACCATCAGCTTTTTAACATCATAATCCAGGACACTCATTTGGGGAATAATACCACTCTGCAGTGATGCAGTTAGTGTATTCTGCAGCCTCAGGTGATTCTGCCGGCAGAGATTTGGAAGAGACTTTTCAAAACAATAATGATCTCAAATTTAAGAATATATACCAAGTTTTTATCATAATTCCGAACATATTTTGCGTTAGAAATGACTCATCTATTGAAAGCAGTGTCAACGAACGCAAAAGTAACATATGCTCTTATTTACAGAGTAACAGCCTTACTAAAATCTGAACACTCCGATAAAATAAAACGGAAATTCCTCCAAGCTGTAGCTGTAGTGGCAGTTGAATTGAACGGTTGCATCATTTGGACTTTAACAAAACGCCAACCAGTAAAAAAGAAGAAGCGGGAAGACTTCACAAGGATTCTGCGTGCTGGTTTGAAAAAAAAAAATCAGGAAGCAGAATCCCAAAAGAGCAACTGTGATGTCTTTTAATTTCCTTCTAACTATCCATCCAAATAAGACGAATAAAACATACCATGCACTGCAGATGAAAGTATAGACGATTTCACAAGCAAGATTCTCGTCTAGATTCCTAAAAGTTTATTAGGGTTTTATGGCATATCAACCTTTTTAGTTTATTTAATGCCAAATTAATTTTTATACAAATAAAAGGTTCTATATCAAATAATTCAGTTGAGAATAAGTACATAGTTTAACTGTCAAAAACATTTCTATTTCAAACTATTTAGTTTAGTCAAACAGTTCTATTTCAAGTAATTCAGTTTAACGTTAGCGCAGTTTCTATGACAAAAACATTTCTATTTCAAACCATTCATTTTAGCATAAGTGCGTAGTTTAAAAGTCAAAATCAGCTGCTACCACTCCGGGCCAGAGTGGTCTTGGGAGCGGTGGCAATAAAGGGATAGTCTGCATTCATCAGGTTACAGCATTACTGGAACCTCACCATCAGATTTTTTATTGTTATATCCAGGAAACTCGTTGTTGGGGTCTTACTCATCTGAAGAAAAATAATCGGTATATTATTCAGCCCCAATCAACCGGGCAATCACCAGTTTTGGCTGGTCAGCAAAAACTTTATATATATATATACATATATAAATACACTCAGTGCGGACACTGGGTGCATCTGAGTGGAATTAGGAAGAGCAAATAGGAAAATATGGTGAGAGAGTTAACGAATCTGCACCATCAGCACGTATTGCTACAGATGGTAAATCTACAGAATGTGCCAAAACATTTCACTCTAGAATTAAGACGGAGCATGTTATAGGCAATTTAATGTTTTGATTAGTTAGTGACAGTTACTTACTTTACGACCGAAGGAAAATCGATTGATTTTGATTTCCTGTTGTGTCGTAAAAAATAATCCATTCTATAAGCATGTGTGGGTTAGGGAATCCAGAAAGTTTCGAAGAAAATAGGTAGACATTTGTGTTAATCCTTCCAGTAGAAATAAGTAATTCCTTTGACCGCTTGTGACAAGACGACGAGACACATAAACTCGATTTTAATGTCATCTTCCCGGACGAGAAAACAGAACCCCTTCTGTTTACCAAACCACATACGTCAACGAATCTCAATCTCTTCTGTCGGTCCTATGAGAAAAGGAATAACTCTTTGTTGGCAACCTTGTCAGGGAACAATAAATCTTATCGAAGTATAGACAGGGTGGCGAGATGTAAAGACTGAGAATGTTAAAAGCAAGATGGTTTGCACGGTGGGGGAAAGTTTGCAATAAAAAAGGTGAAACGAAGTAGGAAAAAAAAGTAAAATAAAAGACAAACCCATAAAAGGGAAGAAAAATATGCTAAAAAGCTAAAGTAGTAATAAAGAAAAACCTGAATGTCTAGTAATAAAGAAATTAGATAAAAACAAGTTAGTACTGGTAAATTGTGCGGGGTCACGCCTCTGTCTTGGAGCATTGGTAACAATTTAGCCGCCAACCCCATTCACTGGCCTTTACCTTAGCTATCAACATTTCGTTTCCAACCATATATATATATATATATATATATATATATGTGTGTGTGTGTGTTACTTTATGCAAGACGAATAAGGCATAGGGGGCATTCTGGAGAGGCAACCAATACTTACTTACATAAACTCGCTGCGAACACAACATGCCACCTAGATGACTTACCGATGGCGAGAGAAAGATAGCGTAATCAGTGTTGTTAGTGTGAATATATATATATATATATATATATATATATATATAAGAGAGAGAGTATCCGTTTTATGTTGCCTGTTGAAGTTGGTGCTATTTCTTCCGAACATAAACATTGAGTTCCCGTAATATAAACTTGTACCACAATACACTCCACTTTGCATTCATCCACATGTATGCAATTACTTCTCTCTTTTGCGTTTCCGTCTGTATTTGCCACCCAATATCCCTCTGTTTGCTGGCCTTTTTCTCTCTATGTCCATTACTTTCATTGTTTATATATGTATGTGTGTGTAATAGTGTGAGTGTGTACAAGTATGCGTTCATGCATGTATGTATGCGGTTGTCATATAGCTTCGATGTGACCGCGGATATCCATATGTCATATTTCCTGATATATGATGTTATTTTTAACAAGCCAAGCGAGCTTTTATATATATATATTTATTACATAAAAACGTTACGTACAAACACAATCCATACGGAAACTTAGACGTACATTCACGTCACTCCGTATATATATATATATATATATATATATATATATATATATATATATATAGAGAGAGAGAGAGAGAGAGAGCTGAGTGTTTTAATATATACGGAATTTATACTTTGCACACTTTTATAAATGACAATTTTTTTCTCCAAATTGGTCCTTCATCATCGAAAATTTACATTCTCCTAAATATCACCAGTATGTAATCGTACACACTCATTCAGACATACATGGTAGTCCTCATGGAAAAATCCCCACATTATATATATACCATGACGAGTTGATTTGGCGGCACTTTGGTGTAATTTGGACCAGTTTCTTCCAGGCAGCGGTTGTGTCGATACTGCTATATGGATGCACCACATGGACGCTAACTAAGCGGCTGGAGAGGAAACTAGACGGAAATTACACAAGAATGTTGAGAGCAGTATTGAACAAGTCCTAGCGACAACACCCCACGAGACACCAACTATACAGACACTTGTCCCCCATCACGAAAACTATACAATTTAGACGAACTAGACACGCGGGACACTGCTGGAGAAGCCAGGACGAGCTCATAAGCAATGTACTCCTGTGGACCCCCACATATGGATGTGAAAAAGCAGGACGACCAGCACGACTTAAATACAGCAACTATGTGAGGACACAGGATGTAACCCTGAAGACCTGCCGGAGGCGATGAATGATAGGGAGAAGTGGCGAGAGAGGGTCAGGGATATCCGTGGTGGCGGCGCGACATGATAATGATGATGAGATCAGCGATAGAATTTTTTGCTTTGCATTCTCTGATTGCTGGTTCAATCTCCAAAGAGAGAGAGATCGCGGTATACACTGCTGATAAGACCTAAGAAAGTTGAAGCAGCAATTAAGGTTTACCGTATATTACACGTAGTTGCCTTCAGATTTTCTGATCATGGTAATTGAATTTATGATTATACATATAGTTTATATAACTTTATAGTGTTATTTTATAATTTTATATATATTTGCATGTATTCAGTGTGTTTTGTATACACGTTTAATTACTTTGTGTGTTTGTGTATACATATACTCAAGGCGTTTGTGTATATATTTACCAGTCCTGTTTCTATTTCAAACAATTCAGTTTAGCATAAGTACACAGTTTAATTGTCAAACATATTTCTATTTCAAGGTATTCAGTTTAGTGAAACATTTTTAATCCAATCAATTTAGTTTAGTATAAATATAGCTTTTGTTTACACACAGTTATATGTCAAAACAGTTATATCTCAAGCACTTCAGTTCATCGTAAGTACACTTTCAATGTTAAAAAGAGTTCTATTTCAAAAGATTCAATTTCGCATACAAAACAGTGCTATTTCAATCAATTCAGTTTTGCATTAGTTCACAGATTAAATGTCAAAACAGTCCAATTTCGAGCAGTTCAGCTTTGCCTAAGTACACATTTTAGTTCTATTGGACCCACTGATAGTACACTATCAGCTGCTACCACTCCGGGCCGGAGTGGACCGGGGAGCGATGACATCAAAGGGGCACTCCGCATTTCCTGAATCTCTAACATTACTGGAACTTCACCATCATGCTGTTTAGCGTCATAATCAGGACAGTCGTTTCGGGTGGGGGTCTTACTCCTCTGCAGAAAAGCTGACAGTGTATTCTACAGCCCCCAATGACTGGGCAAATATTACGTCTACTCAGGTTGTTTGCTAGTAAAAATGATATTTTATACGCACTATATTTTGGATTATTATATCTCCTTTAAATGTGATCTTATACACAGTATTTTTTTTCTTGTAGCACAACTTGCGGCCTTAAATCGTGTTTGTGCTTAACGTGACGTGAGGAATAAGGCGAAGAAGCGGAAAACCCGCTTACTGTCTTTCAATCTTGAACCACCATTGCTCGTTTCAAGCGTCTTTAGATTCATTTATGGAGATTGCAGGCGGCAGTAACTCATCCATCAGTCTGTGTTGGTACAAATGTGGAGGCAAACAGTCGGAAAATGAATGGCGCAAAACAACATAATAAGGTAACCTCAAGAGACCTTCGATTCTTTTGCACTAATGATTCCAGGAAAGAGTTATATACAAAAAAGAAGGGTATATATATGTGTGTATGTGTGTGAGAGTGAAAGTCAATATAATGCGTACCTGTCACACCCTCTCATTGACCTGGCTTATCTTTTTTTTCTACCTTCATTATATATCACACAAACACACAAACATATAACAAAAATTGCTAACATATAAACGTAAATCAAATGTTACTAAATAAATTCGAATTCAATTGAAAATAAATTTAAGAAAAGAATACAATAAATACATGAAATCCTTCTTATTATTACTATCACCGACATCACTCTGATTATCATTTCATACTTGCACATTTTTGAGACAAAATTTAGGTGATGGTTTTACAATGGAATCTAAGTGACACCATGTCATCTCAAGTCTTTAGGAGGTTTCTCGGTATTTAGGCTGATCTCTTATTGTTATTATTATATTACCACCAACATCAATATTATTATCATCCTTGCATATTTTTGACACGAGATTTAAGTGATGGTTTTACAGTGGAATCTGAGTGACACAATGTAATCTCAAATCTTTCGGTGTTTTCTTGGTATTCAGGTTGATTTCAATATGGTCGATTTTGCATGGATTTTTTTTTTTGCCCGGTCGGCTGTAGGTGTAAAATAATCAACTGCTTCTCTACGGACGGATAAGACCCTCGAAGGAAATATCCTAGATATGACACTAAACAATTTGATGGTGAGGTTCCAGTTATGTTGAAGCTTTGGGGAATGCAGACTACCCCTTTATTGCCATCGTTCCCAGGTTCACTCTCGCCAAGAGTGGGAGCACTTGATAAGGACCCTATCTATGGTTCAAATAGAACTACAATGCGTACTTAGCTAAACTGAACTACTTGAAATAGGACATTTTTAATATCTAAATTGCATACTTATGCTAAACTGAATCGCTTGGATAAGAACTTTTGACTGATCCGAATAGCTTGGGATAGAAAACTTTTTGACAATCAAACTGCGTACTTATGATAAACTTACATGTTTTAAATTGAACTATTTTTTACACTGAAACTGTACTTACGTTAAACTTAATTGTTTAATACGAACTGTTTTGACATTTAACTTTGTGTGGACAAAAACTTACAGTAGACTGAACTGGTTTGAGTTAGAACTGTTTGACTAAAATGAATAGCTTGAAATAGAAATATTTTTGACTATTAAACGGTGTAATCGTACTAAACTGAATTGTTTGAAATAGAGCTGATTATTTGTATGAAAAATGATTTAGCATTAAATAATTTACTAATTTTGATATGTCATAGAACCCAACCAAATGAATTTTCATAGATTGATAATATTCATCTTAATTACAACCATAGGTTTTATAGTCTTTTACTTCTGGTCTCCGGGTAGGTTCTTAATGTAATATGATTTGCCCAAATCCCTAAATCTGTTGTCGTTTACCGAAGAGAAAGCATAATCCTTTGCGTCTTAAGATGGAGATGGAAAAATAGATACTTTTGTATCTAATAAAAAATTACTGACAAAAATTCTTAAAATTTAGCTTTAAAATACTTGACCGTTAAAAAGGCTGACAATATGAAAGGAAAATAAATATTCCTATATAGGAAAGTAAGATTATCATATCAAAACATCGACTTATAAAAATGACAAAATATAATTCGTACGACTGAACAATAAGTTTATTCAATATTGTCAAGTGATTTTCAACTTTTAGTATATTATAATTAACGTTAAGCATTGTTTGCATATATATTTGGTCAGTCTATGGTCGAAGAGACAAGTGGATCTGCTGAAACGTAAAACAGATTTCATTTTACATTTTGTGACATCAAATCCCTCGTAATATTTTTTAAAAATCCCTATCTAGTATGCCCTAATAATCTTAAAAGCGTGAAAATATTACTTGGGATACGTTCTTTAATTTCTATGACATGGTGTCTTTATATATATATATATATATATATATATAGAGAGAGAGAGAGAGAGAGAGAGAGAATGAGAGAACGGAATGGATGTACGTGTGGATCTATAGATTATGGTATAGACAGGTGTGAAAAGGATTTTAAGTGTAAATTTATATATATATATATATATATATATATATATATACATGTGTGTGTGTGTGTGTGTGTTTGGACACAAAAATAAACAAACGCTCTTAAACACAGGTATAAATGTGTCTGCGTACGCGCATTTTGATCCGCTTTTTTTCTCTGAATGCTTGGTTATAGACATGTACACACACACACGTATATATTAGAGAGAGAGAGAGAGAGTGAATGATGAGTGAGCATCAGTAGATAATTGTTTCGACAGGTATGAAGAGGATTTCGCGTGCTTATATATATATATATATATATATCTCAGAAAATCACACAAAAAATACACGCACATACTATATATATATATATATATATATATATATATATATATATATATATATATCGATTAATTTAATAAATGATGGTAAAAAAATTATAAATGACAGAAAGCATTCAGTATTGAATCAAAAGAGACTGATTAAAATATATAAAAGCAAGAAGCGAACTGCATCAAGAGTCAGAAAAAAAAAACAGAGTAAAGCACAAGACTACCACAAAACCGAATTAAGCAGTAGACATTGACGTAATCGTCTGTTGAATACTCAGTCTGGCGTCGACATAATTGTGTTATTATAAAAAAGAATCGTTAGACCATCGTTCAAACTGTCAACATCTATAAACGCAATACATTCGTATATTGTTATTTCTTTTATTTTCATTTTGTACTCTATGTTTTTACACTTTTCGTATGAAGGATTTTACAAGATTATATACAGTGTAGTGATTCCTTTCAGCTAGTGCGGCAAATGTTTATTAAATGTATGTGGTTTAATGGCCTAAGTAATTAGGAATTTCCCAAAGATTTCTAGGTAATTGCTTTCAAAATAAAGAACAATTTATCAATCCAGGACCTGATTTGTTTCATGTGAATAAATTAAAAAAGATGACTTAAATAAATAACAATGGTTTGTGTTTTTAATGTGGTGATTCTGATTGAGTTTTGTTTTTTTACATTATCAAAAGTGAATATAACATGAAACCTAAAACATAACTAAAATTAATCAAACATAGCATAGAAGGTGAGATTCTATTTCCTTTTACTTTTTATATAGCTCTGCCGACCACATCTAATTCATCAAATTTAAAAACAAAATTTTTAGTCATCTATCTCTCTCACTCTATATACATGATCTATCTATCTATCGATCTCTGGATCAATCTCAATATGTTCATATGATCTATATATCTATCTCAGTGTGTTTCATGATTTATCTCAATATGGTCAAATGATTATATATATATATATTCAGTAATCTAATATCTACCAGCATTCACGGTACCAGAAAAAAAATAACGAAAAAAGCCCCGCCAGGAACAAGAGATCAAAGTATCTCGCATCACCGCCCGGGGGAAAAAGAAAAAAATTATAAGTCAAAAAGAAAGAAAAGGCCAACCTCGTTCAACCCCTTGAAAAAAATCAAGAGATACGCAGTCAGTTGGTCAAAAGAAAACTAAAAACCTACAATTACAAAAGTGCTCAAAACAAGTGGAGCCAATTATGAAATTAACTTAAATCGCGTGTCGGAAATCTTTAACTAAAGTTTCACCTTATCGGATCATCAGGAAGCCTAATTCCAACTGTTGGAGTTAGGCATCCTGATGATCCGATAAGGTGAAACTTTAGTAAAAGATTTCTGACTCGTTATTTTAGTTAATTATATATATATATATATATATATATATATATATATATATATATATATGAGGTGAATGTACATATTTCTAAAAAAAGAAAAACATTCTTAAGAGGATGGTTTTTTTTATAGTTTAAATTATTTGGCCACATAAAACGGTTTTGTTCTTCTTTCTTAAATTTTAAAGCAGTAAACCTTTATTAGGGTACTGAGCTCTTAAATAATACAAAAAATATAAAATAATATATTTTTTCATTCTTTGCATGTATCTTTACATCACCCACTAGAAGAGTAAACTTTTCTAATGAGTTTTTACAAATATTGAGCCCGGCGTGTATTTCCTAAACACTGCCTCTTTTTTAAGGTATTCATGCTTCATGAAGGAATTTACTCAGTTACTGAGGATTCCTTAAACCAGAATCCATGAATACTATCAAGTCTTCGTGTTTTATTTTTGGTACTTTCTTGAGTGTTGCACTAGATGTGTCCAAGTATGTATTCACCTCTGAGCCTTCTTCATGTCTTGGCAATTCTTTTTATCCAATCAAAGTTTCCATGATGTTCCTTTTTTCCCATATTATGCTCTGGAAATGTTTTGTTTCCTTTGCATTAGGTTTGTAATTTTTCCTTATATCTTTTTTCATTGGGTTACTGATAGAATTTTCCTTCGAAAATGTTCAAGTTTCTTTTTGCTTGCATTGCTTTATTTTGTTTCGGCATCTTTTAAATTTCCCTTCTTTCGTTAGTAGCTTTTGGTTTAATTCTTTCAGTGGTACTGCCAATCGTACCTGCTATCCTCCCTTCTGGGTCATTTTATTCCCTTGCTTCATTGTGTATTTTCCTTCCTTTGTGCTTTCACTTGCTTTTTTTTATCTGTCCTTCTAGCCTCCTTTCCCACACCGCTTTTCTAGTGTATGTATTTTCTAAGCCAATTTCTGTGAGTTTCGCAAAAATGTGTGAAATATTTCCTTGGTGACCCGCATAATATATTTATTACAAAGATTAATTAAATAAGTGCTTACTTTGGTTCATGGTATATCAGCCATAGTAGGGTATCTTATGCCTTATCTATATATATATATATGTGTGTGTGTGTGTGTGTGTGTGTGTGATTTATAAACATTTTTTATAACATTTTTAAACGAGCCAAAGCTCATGTTATGCATACAGTTAAATGGTTTCAAGCATTGCTATGTAATACTACCAATTTAACTTCAGTCATTCATTTACACTCATTTAAATAGATACACGTGATATGTGCGAGAACCAATTTGTTTTCACTCTAGTATTGCTACTGTTTCCACGCTGTTAAACAGTTTCATTAATTGCTATCTAACACTTATAATTCTATTCAATATTAATCATTTGTTTCTACACAGTAAAGTGGTTTCAATTATTTTTATCAATCACTAACTATTCAATTAAATATCAGTCATGTGTTTACACATGGTTAAATGATCAAACTGTTGTATTTCAAACAATTCAATATTGCAAAAGTCATTTCTTTGCACTCAATTTAAAAGTCTAGTGGTTTTGTTTGACCCATAGATAGAACCCTATCAGGTGCTACCAATCCATATTAGAGGATCTGTGAGAGATGGCAATGAAGGGTACACTGTATTCCCCAAAGCACCAGCATCACGTGACCCTTACCAGTATCTTGTTTAATATCATATCATGCTCACACGTAAGTGATGTGAACTCCTCTTCAGAAATGCTGTCGGTGTATTTTACAACCCCAGCCGACTAGGCAAAAACAGCTTTTCATTTCATTTAAAACTTACTAATGATAAAATTAATTTATATGTCAAATTTTTTAAATATGCCACTTGGAACGGAGATATATCTCCTGGTCAATTTGATTATTTTTGTAAGCCGAAGTTTTTACGAACATTAAATTCTCAATTTCATTTCTTTCTGTACAAGCATCACCACGTTTGCCTGATTCAACTCAAAGGGTTATTTAATTCAAAAAAGAAAAAAAAGAAAGACTCTTGCACGTTCTAAATTAAAGATGTTTAATTATGTCATAGTGAATTATTTTTTAAATTTAATTTAAGTAATTATGGACTTTGCATTGCAGCCAGGCAGATATTAATTAAATCTGTTTGCATGGGTCTCCAATTGGTAGTAGAATACGATCATTTATTCCGATCAGGTCTTCTTTTCGAGGTCAAAGTGGGTGGATAATTAGAACCTTATAGAAGCTCAGAATTAAGGGGTTTATTATGAACAGTGACTGGTTATGATTACAGGTAAGACACACAATTCGCTTGTCGGCCAACCAATATGCGGTACACGTTCTGCTGGAAAATACGATAATGTAAACGTTATCGATATTAACAAGGTAGTAGTAGTAGTAGTAATAATAATAATGGTGGTGGTGGTAGTGGCAGTAGAAGTAGTCTTAGTGTTTTTGTTAGTAGAACTAATGATGCTTTTCATCTCATTATTATAATTTTGAACCAGCAGTTACTTATTTTTCCTGGTGTCTGAATAACAACGAATTTAATTAAGTCTGCAGGTCTCTTGAAAGTATCTTGGCCGATTTTAACAGCAATCTAGCACCATAAATCTCTTGTCTATGTTCCAGGTTTTTATTTACCTGTATGCATTTAAAAAATTACTAAAATGTAAACTTTGCATACTATTGGTTGGTTGAATTGCATGGCATATCAACATTTCTGGGGATTTAATGAGACATTCTATTTATAGATATATTAAATATATATGATTTGTAAACGGATAGTTTTTAATTGAGATTTTAGTGAGTCAAAGCGGAAGGCTAAACTTAGTAAAAATTAGGAAGAACTGTAAAGACTTTACCATCAAATGGAGTTTGCTGTTCCAGCTGACAATAAAATGAAAAGAAAAGACGGCAAAAATAGAGAAAAATACATAAACTTACCTTGAAATATGAAAATGATTTTGAACATGAAAGTGACGCCGACACCAATCAGAGTAGGTGCCTTTGGAACAGTCCCTAAAAACCTGGAATATAGACAAGTGATTGATGGTGGTAGATTGCTGTTAAAATCGGCTAGGATACTTTGAAGAGACCGGCAGACTTAATTAAATTTGCTGTTATTCAGACACCAGGAAAAATTAGTAACTGCTGGTTCAAAATTATCATAATGAGAAGAAAAGGATCATTAGTTTAACTAACAAAAACACCAAAACTACTTCTACTGCCACTACCACCACCATTATTTCTACTACTACAACCACTTTGTTCATATCGATAACGTTTACATTATCGTATTTTCCAGCAGAACGTGCACCGCATATTGGTTGACCGACAAGAGAATAGTGTGTCTTAGCTGTAATCATAACCAGTCACTGTTTTTTGCTCACTGTAAAATGGATAAACCCATATGGATTGTAAATAAATAGTTAGTGGTTAATTTTATTTTTGTTTAAATTGAGCGAATTTTTTTTTACAAAATTGTATCAACTATATCCATCTGACATTAATAATTCTATTTAATAATGATTATTTGTTTGCACAAAGTGAAGTGGTTTCATATATTGCTCACAATAATATTTTTATATGCAGAAAATTAAATGGCTTCAAGTACTGTTATTTATCAATAACATTTCCAATCAACACTATTTGTTCATTTGCAACATTAAACTCTTTCTAAGTCTTGCTATGTAATACCAATAATTCAATTTTTAAAACTAGTTAAATAGTTTCAAGTAGTCCAATCTAACATGAACAATTCTATTTCGTATTAATCATTTGTTTGGACACAAGTCAATGGCTTCAAGTATTGCTTTCAAAAACCAAGTTGTATTTGCTCACAGTTAAATGGTGTAAATTACTATCTAACACTAACAATTCAATTTAACATTAGTCATGGTTTCCACTCAGTTAAAGGGTTATATTCAAATTTCTTTTGTTTTTATATATAGAAAAAGCTATATTCTTCTTTTATTATATGAATATTATAAAGATAGCATACTGGTATTTCAAACGAAAATTTTAAAAAAATGCTTAGTTTTGTGTCTACTACACTTTTCTTACATAGTGGAAATTTACAGCTCGGCGACTAAAAACCAAATGGACAAAACACGTCTCTGCATCGGTGGCTCCACGCATAAAAAAAAAAAACAATGAAATATTTGATAACCAATGAAACTGATGACCGCGCAAAACCAAAAACTCTAATTTCGAGCCGATAACACCTAATAAAAACCTCAACTTGGCGTTCGTGATGCAATAGTAATCGTCTTACGAAATGGATATGACGAAACGAATTCAAATCCCAGACGGAGCTATTTACATTTCTCCTTGCGCTAATAACCTTGGGGAAAGTATGAATCTAATTATTCTCCTTCCAGGTAGGGGTAAATAGTAGGGCAGAATGTTCTTTTTAACCTTCGTATGGCAACCGGTCAAGTTGAAGGAAGACTCTGAATTCAAACTTATTAAACCCCCGCTTTAAAATGGCCCTAGCGTGAATTAAGAGTAGAAATATCTCATGGTTGAAATCTCATTGTAAAAACGATCTCGCAGTAGAAATTTATATTAGGACGAACTCATAAGATTTTAATTTTAGAAACACCTTCTTGAAAGGTCTCATCGTAGTTATGTATTGAAGAAATAGCTCTGTGCAGAAATATTATAGAAAAAAAATTAATTAGAATGATCTGATGGTAAAAATTTTATTCTAGAAATATATCATAGAATGAAATCCCTTTTTAAAATTATCTCATCATAGAAATACGATCTTCTATAAATCTTATTGATGAATCGTATTGAAGAAATTTACTGTGGACATAGCTTATTTTAGAAAACCTGGTAGATTTTTTTTTATTTCCATGTAGAAATAACATAGTGAAATTTGTCAATCGTGGAATCTTGTTGTATAAATGTATTAAATGAATACTTTATTAGAGAAATACCTTGGTTAGTTGATTGGATTTATGACATCCACTCTTGTCGGTTATTTTGTGCCAAACCCATCTAATACAAATAATCTCTTCTATATCAAACAATAAAGTTTAGCAAGATTACACAGTTTAATTGTCAAAAATATTTCTATTTCAAGCTATTCCGTTTATTCAAACGATTCTAATTTAGCTAATTCAGTTTATTATAAGTGTAATTTTTGTTTACAGTTAAATATCAAAACAGTTCTATATTAAACAATTCAGTTTAGCCTAAGTACAGTTTCAATGTCAAAAACAGTTCCGTTTCAAGCAATTCAGTTTGGCATAAGTATGCAGTTTATGTGTAAGTAGAGTTTAATTGTTAAAAACATTTATATTTCAAGTGATTCAGTTTAGTCAAACGGTTTTGATTCAAACAATTCGGTTTTGCATAAGTATGCAGTTTAGTTATATTTAATCCATACATAGGGCCCTATCAGTTCTTACCATTCCGGGCTAGAGTAGACCTGAGAGCAATGGCAATGAAGGGGTGCTCCGCATTCCCCAAAGTTCCAGTGTCAGTGGAACCTTACCATCAGATTGTTTAGTGTCATATTCCAGGACACTCGTTCTACAGCCCCAGCCGACTGGGCAACTGATGTAATAATAGAATTACGCTCTGAAATACATCAAAGAACCAATCATGATACTTATATTGTGGGTCAGTTAATCAATGAATATGAGTCTCTATTAGTGGATTATCAAAGGGAAGTTAATCAGAGTATCTTGAACAGCATTGAGAATGACAAGGGCGTAATATTCTTTAATGATGTTCCAAATGGCATTGCTGCTTGCAAAATTTCGTTAGAAAAAAGCATATTGCCCTTGCAGTAGCATCAAGTGGCATTGCAGCAACACTCATAGATGGAGGAGGAGAACTGCACGCTCCATGTTTTGTTGACCCCTAGATCTTATCCGGCAATGGCAATGAAGGGGTGCCCCACATTCCCCAAAGCCCAAGCATCACTGGAACCTCACCATCAGATTGTTTAGTCAATAGGACACTCGTTGCGGGGGTCTTACTCCGCTGCAGAAGAGAAGTCGGTGTATTCTACAGCCCCAGCCGACTGGGCAAGCTTTTGTTGAAATATCATAGGAATTTTTCATAGCTGTAATTGATGGCAGAAATCTTATTTTAGAAATCCATTCGAGAAATCTCTTGTAGAAAGATATCATCAGAGAATCTTATTCTTGAAATATTAACGTACAATGATCTAATTGTATAAACATAATCATTGAAAGATCTCATTGGATAACTTCATCATAGAAATACGTCATTGCTTAAATCCTATTGTCAAAATATTTCATTATGAAAACCTTTTTTAAGAAATTAATTGCAGAAATGTCTCATTGTAGAATTTTTATTAGAAAAATATATTGTCTAGAGATCTCATTATAGAAACTTATTGTAGTAATACTTCAATATATAAATTTTATTTCAGCAAGATCACATTATTGTAACCTTACTGAAGAAAAGTATTATGGATTGGTCGGTTTGTTGAAATATATCCTTATAGAAAAGTCTAAGGAAGGAAATTTATTGCAGGAATACTACATTGAAAAAATCTTAAAGACCTCATTGTAGAAACCTTTTTGAAGAAATTTACAGTACAAATCTTATTTTAGAAATCTTATTGCAGAATTTTTCTAAGAATACATATTTATAGAACTATTATAGAATAAATTCATAATCAAAATATATCATTGTCTGAATATATTGTAGACTTTTATGTGTAAATCCTATTGAAATAATTTATTGTAGAAAGATTTCATAGGCTAAATCTTATTGTTGAGATATTTTATAGATATGTTTTACGTTCACAATATTGCCTTGTCCCGTTTTAGAAGAAACTGCTTATGAAAATTAACTTCCAAGTTGTCATTCTCTTGTTTTATAGAAATATCTCCACGTCTATGGTTAAGAATATTTTAAAACCATATCGTTCGTAAATTGAATGTTAGTGTTTTACACTTTGAAACCGTAAATCCGATACTTTGGGCTTAATGCTGTTTTACAAGGATAATATTTACATATTAGAAGCATGAGAACAGATACTTCTAATGGAAGGTCTATAATAGCACCCGTTGAATGGTTATATTTAAACAAAGATTTTAGTGTACTAAACTGAAGTTTGAATTTGTTTTGTGGTCGATGTTTTGATAATTTTATGAGCTAAAATACATAGACCCTGAAGCAAACAGGTTGGAGGTTAATCGTGCTACTGTAGAAAGGAAAAACGAAAGAAAGAAAACATCGTGATTACTTCTTCATTGAGATGCGTCACCGAGACACACGATTTCGACTTCTGAATAACCTAGATCTTTATAGTAACAAAACTTAGAGAAACTGTAAAACAACATTATATATATATATATATATATATATATATATATATATATATATATATCTTCAAATCTTATTTGATAAAATAGTGTCTACTATTGTTATTTTTAAATAGTTTTCATTTTATCTTAATTTACTTGGTTTATTAAAATTGATATTTTTAGTTTTATCTTGAAAGCTTGTGAGATAAATTCTATCAACTATTATCAGTAATTGACCAGTATTTCAGTTTCATTTGAATCCAAGCTACTTAATTTGTAAGAGTGGCTATCACGAAATAACAAGTTTCCAAAAACTGTTGAAAGTAACTATAGATAAGAAAAATTCCTATTGAAAAATCAATAATGGATGCCAATATCTCTCATAAAATCTTCAATATAGTTGACTGTTAAAAAATACTTGTTTAAAGAAGGCAACTAAAATTAAATCGAAAGAAATATTAATTAAAATTAATGATGGTTGACAAGCAATATCGAATAAAAAAACAGGATAATTAAACTAATGGTATTAGTGTTCCCGAAGCAAGTAAAATTGAGATATAATAATAATAACGACGACCATGCTTTAGCAAATCAAAAACCTAGAATATATTACCAAAAATACTATCATAAAGAAAGCTTATAAAATTAAGTTAACGCTTTGTCAACAGAGATTAGAATACCCTCACTGTTTCCACATGCAGAATGGTAAAAATTCCACCGAAAAAGAAAGGAGGTATCCTGGGTATGATACTAAACTGCATCCTATGGCAAATTTCTGATGGTTGATGGTCGGATACCTCTTGTATGTTATAATACCCGTGTTCTCTTTGAATTTGAACTGGAGTTCATGGTAGACAAGCACGTATGAGTCAAATAGATCAGTTTACAAATTGTTTGTATTCAGAAGAAACGAGCGACTTAAATTTAAAAGGCATTCTTCAGAAACAACACATTTATGTAAATATAGACGTGCAATGGACACATTTCCCTAACTTCTTGGCATAAAATATCTATTGATGGGTTGAAATGCCGTTAAAACAAATCGATATGATCAACATGATCTGATTTCTATATCCACGGTTTGTTTGTTTTTTTAAATAATCATCGTTCCTATTTTTTTTTTTTGATTTGCTTTTTTTTTCCAAATTATGTCATATATATAATCAATTGGATTTCTTTAGAACTGTCTGACGAGAGTGGAATAAGAACGCATCTAAAACAAGACTTTGCGCTGAGAAGAGTTAAAATTACATTCTGTTCATTAATATTCTTTGACTTAATGATGCATGTTTCTACAAATTGTTCGAGCATAAAAGATTGTAATTATCAGTTCCCCTAAACCATATAACTGTGCGTAGATTTTTTGTATTAGAGAAGAATACTTGATATCTTATTGCCGTGTGCAATAAAACATACACGAAAAAAAAATATCATTTACACAAAAAAAAAATGTAAAACTGATCGTACGATGAACGCGATTCCCTCACGTCATGATACAAAATAAACCAAGTACATATATAAATCAGTAAATCAAATTGGCTTGTTGACAGGCAAATTGTTTTTTTTTGTTTTTTGTTTTTAATTTTGTTACCCAGACTTGCTGTTCTGTGATTCAAATACACGTTATTCTTCTATTTTTGAAATTTACCTCCAAACTTTTCAGAAAACAGTTTTATTCAGTGTGATTTATCTGATTCATTTTTTTAATTCTTTTACAAATTTGAACCCATAAATTGTTCGGAGAGTTCGAACCTCTTTTTCGTATTCTTGATGGTGTTTACACAGCATTTCGGCCAATCCAGTCTATAGCCCTCCCCAGTTGAGTTATCAGAGAGGGCTGAAAAATGGATCCGCCAAAACGTTAAGGCAAAAAATA
The DNA here is from genome assembly GCA_963585895.1 of Sepioteuthis lessoniana. Taxonomy (NCBI): domain Eukaryota; kingdom Metazoa; phylum Mollusca; class Cephalopoda; order Myopsida; family Loliginidae; genus Sepioteuthis; species Sepioteuthis lessoniana. Next base: position 64,193,738 of record OY757924.1, on the reverse strand, counting down.
TCAAGATTATGAAGAAGTGGTTTTATTATTCTAATAGTTGAACGTAAATATATGACTTGTCAAAATCCTAGAAAATACACAGGAAATAATTGTAAATGCATTTAGAACGTTTTACCTTTGAGAGGTGCGGTTCATCATTAAACACCTTCTCAGTGCTGAGAGAGAGAGAGACAGAGAGAGAAAGAGAGTGACTTTTCCTTCCTTACATATCAGATGCGGTAGGTGTGATTGTCCACTTCGTAGAAGCTAAACAGAAATAAGTGAACTTTGGAATTTGTCATTTCGAGGTTATATTCTTTTTCATGAATTTTTCTTTTTCTTTTTTTTTTTTTTAACTATTAGTGAGTCTATTAAAATCTATTAATGCCTATGCTTGGTCTGCTGATCAAATGATTTGATCACAATTTATGAAGAAAATCATTTCCACTTGGTATTTTCCGAAGACGCTCCTCTCTATTATTTTATTTCTGTGGCACTTAAACATAATCTTATGGTATTTAATTCAGTGCAGTTAGGTGGTCGAAAGAGTACAGCTATATAATCTATGTAAAGGGGTAAAACCAATCGACAATAAATGTCCTGGATATAGCAGTAAATTATTTAAGGGTGAAGCTCCAGTCCTGTTGCATTGGTAAATGAGAAGTGCACTTTGACTGCCATTATTCCCGGATTAAATCAAATTCAGCGTGGTAGTACATGTTAGGGTGATAACCATGGGTCGAATAGAACTGTGTAATCATTTACTATACTGAAAACCACTAATCGTGGCCAATAAAACTATTAGTGTGAGATATTAATAATCTAAACCCTTTAACTGTGTGCAAAAGAAATATTATTTTATGGTAATATTTCAAACCCTTTTAACTGTGAGCAAATGAAATAGTACTCGATAGTAATACTTCAAACCCTTTAACTGTGTGCAAATAACACTATTAGTCTCTTTAGGTCTTGAGACAATGTAAGTCTATACCAACAAATGAATCCTCGCTCCTGAAAAAATTGCTACCAATAAACTTTTCGTTTAAAAATACAACATTTTAAGTATTTGTTTAAACAAGATTTGGCATTAGATAACCCGCAACGTTTTAGATGTTGCTAAACTCAACCTACTTATAAGACTGATTATACGAGGTCCATTCAATAATTTTCCAAAACTTTTTCGGACAGATATTTAAAATTATCGTAGACTCTTTAAAATTTAGTATGTAACACATCTTATATTACTGGCCGATTTTTAAGATTTCAGGTCCAAATAAACAACTATTTCAGGAATTGGAATACACCCTACTAAAGCCTGATTGACAAAATTGGTGAATTTCAAAAATGCAATCTGGACGTGAGGACACATAAGAAGAATGATATGCAATAAAATTATGTTTTAAACTTGGAAAAAATGCCACAGAAACGTATGGAATGCTTCACACTGCTTTTGGAGCATCTTGCATGAATCGAGCATCAGTTTTTGAGTGGCATAAAAGATTCAATAAAGGCAGGGAGTGTGTGAGGGATGATGAGAGGTGTGGGGCGAGTAAGGGAGTCAATACACCAGAGTTAATTGGCTAAAGGGTTAGGGTTACTATGTTGAGGTTTTAAGGGAGTTCAGGAGGATTCCGTCGGAAGAGGCGAGCACTCTTCAAATCGGGTCAGTGGCATTTCCAGCAGGACAATGCGCCAGTCCACAACTTCATCCTTGTCACAGACTATTTGACCAAGATGGGCATCAAGACAGTTCCTCAGCCTCCCTGGAGTCCAGATCAAGACCTTGCTCCTTGTGACTTTTGGTTATTTCCTAAGCTCATAGGCTGTCGTTTTGAGCCAATTGAGGAGATGAAAGAGGCTGTGACGAAGGTCATTGATACACTCACGTAAGGGGACTTCCATGGGGCCTTCCAGAAGTTGTTAGAAGGGTACGATAAGTGCATTGCAGCCGGAGGAGAGTACTTCGAAGGGGACAAGAGTTTCATTTGTGTACTATCAATAAAAGTGCTCATACAAAAAAAAATCGGGAAACTTATTTAATGATCCTCGTATATACGATGAACACACCTGCACACACACGTATGTATGAGAGTGAGTGCATCTTTAAATATATATATATATATATATATATATATATATATATATATATATATATATATACGATCTTCAGACTAACAGAAGGAACGCAGGTGTAAGAATCTTGCACCTGCGTTCCTTCAATTAATCTGAAAATGCGAGCTAAAATGATTTAGCCGGCAAACACCCACAAACAAATTCAACGATGAGGATTGGCAATATTGTTGCATACTTTATGGAATTTTAGGTAGTACTATGCTTTTTTACATGTAATGGTATGATACCTTGAATGTTGCGGTGTATTTTGGGAAATTTCATCGACAGATAAGGGATAGAAATTCAGACGTAAACTAGTAAACGTTATTTGTATTGACTAAGTTTACACGAAGATTTTATTCGATTGATTAATCCGATTAGTGTAATTTTATGCCGAGAGTTTTGGCACGTCAATTGTACGTTTATATTTTGATTTTCGTGTATTTGTCTGTTAGAAATCTTTTTAAACATTTCCGATCGAATGAGAATAGTTTTCAAACAGAGGGGAGAGTATCAGGAATTATCACTCTGGGTCCAACCCATTCGGCCTGCTTCTCAGTAGAGAGGTAAGAACTCTGGTAACGAGGGGTCTGCTTATGACACTAAATAATCTGATGGTAAGGCTCCGGGAATGCAGGAGCTTTGAGGAATGGGGAGTACGCAATGATTCCTTTTGCCTCCAGGTACACTCGGGTCCGGAGTGATAGCACCTGATAGGGTCTTATCTATGGAGCAAATAGATCGGTTTGCCTTTTAAAATTTGTGCAAACAAATGACTTATGCTAAACTGAATTGTTTGGAATAGAAGAATTTAATCATTTACCTGTGCGTAAACAAATGACTGATGTTTAATTAAATCGTAAATAATACACAACAATATTTAGAACCATTTAACTTCGTTGACTCATGCTAAACTGAATTGTTTGAAATAGAGCTGTGATCATTTACCTGTGTAAACAAATGACTAATGTTTAATTGATCATTTATTGATACATAAAAATAGTTGGTAACTATTTAAATGTGTGCAAACGAATTAATTATGTTGGATAGATAATTTGATGTTAAATAGCTTTATTTTTTACAAACATTATATGAGTATTGGTTAAATGTTACATAGCAATAACTGAAACTATTTCACTGTGTAGAAGTAATAGTTATACTAGTGAGCAAACAAATTAGTTCAAATTTTAAAACAAAATTACCTACAGGCTCTTCACTTTCAAATCATGTAGAAATGTTCGCAAACAAATGAATAATAGTACAGGGTGGAACGATAAAATTATCGCCGTAGAAAACACAACATGATTCCATTTCCGTTTAATAAAAACCGGTTTTCTTTATTTGTTGCAGACCATCTACTAGTTGGCCAGCTGTGTAAAAATCTCAAGAGCGATAGGAGCCTTCTATCATGTCTGAAAGTGACACTATGTTCAACGAGCGAGATGTGAGATGCGCCGCTGTACAAATAATGCTTTCTACCTATCCAAGTTATGACAACTGGACCATTGCCCTCAAAATGCAAATCTGGATTGCCACGAATAACAGGGACGTTCCCAGGGTGATGAAAGAAAGTTTCCTGCTACGGTTATGGTCTTTGGTGTGGTTTCAAGTGAGGGCCACATCATGCCACCTCACATCTTCGAAGTTGGCTTGAAAGTCAACACGAAAGTACACATGGATGTGCTGAAAAGTGTGGGGAACCCCTGGTGCAATCGGGTGGCCGGTGGCAGACTCTTGGGGTGGCAGCAGGACTCGGCAGCTGCCCACAAGTCCAAAGAGACCTAGGCTTGGCTTCAGAAGGAGTGCTACGACTTTGTACCCTTCTCTCTTGCCCCCCTCCTCCCCAACCTGAACCTGCTGGACAACTTCGTTTGGTCATACGTCGAGAACATCACCAACATGAAGCCCCACAACACCAAAGCCAGCCTGATCGCCGTAATCCGCCGAGTATTCACCGAGCTCCGGCCGGCGCTTGTGGAAAAGGCATGTCCTCATTTCCGGATCAGTATCGAGGCGGTGATTGAGGATGAAGGCGGCTACATAGAATAAAAGTTTTAAAATAAAGCTATAGAGATGTTTTTTTAGAACGACAATTTTATCGTTCCTCCTTGTAAATATAATTATTTGTGTTAGATTGGAATGCTGTAAATGTGTGCAGAAAATGCAATCAGCAAATTGTTTGCAAATCTTATCTAATATACGAGGACCATTAAATAAGTTTCCAGACTTTTTTAGTAGGGGTACTTATATTGATAGTACACACATGCGGCTTTTTTTTGTTGATAGTACACACATGCGAGATTTTTTCCAAGTTTAAAACAATTTTATTGCATATCGTTCTTCTAATTTGTCCTCACGTCCAGATTGCATTTTTGAAATTTACCAGTTTTGTCAATCAGGCTTTATTCCAATTCCTGCTGTAGCTGTTCCTTTGAACCTGAAATCATAATTATTGGTCAGTCATCTCATATGATGCATATCAATAACATTCTGAGTTTTCAAGAGTCTTCGATGATTTAAAATGTCTGTACAAAAAAAGTTTGGAAACTTATTGAATGCACCACGTATAGGTGTAAAGAGGATTTGGTATATAATAACCTATAATGATTGATATGCCATGAAACCAGATTATACTTATACCTCGAGGTCAAATTACATGTGTTTGTATCAGCAATGAAAAGGTACTCTATGTTCCTTCGAGCTGCCGAATTTGAGACTCACAATCAGATGTGATTTTTCGGGGGGGGGGTCTCTTCAGGGGATACAATCAATCAAGTAAAATTCAGAACAACAGGGCAGCTTACACGAATCATTACACATATTAAGCTCTGAAACTAATGAAGACTATTCTTATCTCTGATGAGAAATTTGAAGTACTGAAAATATAATTTTTATCCAATGGTTATTAGTGTTTGTGATGATTTTCAATTAATATTGATATGATCAGATTTGTAATACTTTTCGCATTTTTGACAAAATTATTGCATCTGGTTTGTATTTAAAAATATATTACATACTAAGAGCAGCTAGTGATGTTCTATCATTTGTGAAATTATATTTACTCAAGGTAAATATTCATCCAATCCTTCATCCATTGGCAGGATGTGAGACAAGGTCATTTTTAAATTGGGTTGCATTCAAAGTTTTCATTTTAAAAAAACTGGTTGCTCACCTAATGTAAAAATGCAGTCTGACAGACTATTTTCCCACAGTTGGTGCGTGTAGTGTACTAATGTTATGAAATGTAGCAGTAATTCGTGTATCAGGTCACGACCGTGAAGACCTGTTCTGAGTCCAGCCTGGATAATCTTTATCTAACTTGAATTTGTAATATGACTCCGTAGTTTGAAGATCCAACGAGCACGGCGCCGCTAAGATACAGTTAGTATCACTCCAGGTTGGCGTGAGTAACTGATCTGAATTTTCTGGAATATTGTGTGTTTTAATAACATTAAGGTGGATCCCGCACGCACGCGTTGACTTTTGAAATTTTTTTGGGCGCGCATTTTAGAGACCTCCTATTGGTCCTCAAAACTATTTTAAATTGTTTATTTTTTAAACATCTGCGTGGGCGTTAGTTGGATATATTTGCGCCAATTTTGATCCATTTTTTCGAGAAAATTCTTTTGACGAGGAAATTGAATCATTTCCTATGGTGTTTGAACAGATGGATTCTGGTTCCGGTTTAGGTTTTTTTTTGTTTAATGTCATCAACTTTTGTTTGTAATCTAATGCCAAATCCATCCTTCGAGAAGAACAGTAATGTTACTATTTAACCCACTGCTGAGAGGATACCGGGGCTCATATCTCTTCCAAGGGTACATCTCCAAAAGTGAACTTAATAACGTGACTTGTGTTCTAACTCGCTTCGTACAATTCTGCAGTCAATCGATTTAACCATTACACCACGGGGACACTCCAAACAGATGGATTCATGCCTTTCCGAACGGCATTAACACAAGATGAACTGCAAACAGATTTGAAGTGGTGTCCTCGTGGTGTAATGGTTAAAGCAATGGGCTGAGGAATCGTAGTAAGCGAGTTCGTACTCCAGTCGTGTTATTACGTTCTCTTTCGGGCAACTACCCTTGGGAAAGGTATGAACTCCTTATCCTCCCAGCTATGGGTTAAAAAGTACCACTACTGTTCTTCTTGAAGATTAGCTTTGGCATCAAATAACTTACAAACTTTGATATGCCATTAAACAAAGAAACCAGCAAACAGATTTAATTCAAGTCACCGGTTCCATTTCAAACAATAAACGTTACGGTAAAGCCATTTACTTTCCACTTAAAGTAATGTTTCTTTATATAATAATGTAGCAAAAAAAATTTACATTTGAGAAAAAAAACCTGGGGATACAGAAATACAGCTATGACTTAAAAGCACAATACAAATTTATTTTGTGAAAGAAACCCAAGTTCTTCTTAAGTTTTGAGAGTCTCATTAAGAAACTATTTCTTTGCAATTACAGTCTTTCCTACAGCAGAGACATGAATACCTAATATATAGTTTGCTATTTAAAAAAGTAATTTGACAATGTCCGTTTCTCCATTTATGAGGTTAAAGAACATTTATGCAACTTTATCACAAAATTTCCTTCTAGATAAGTAAAAAGTAAGTAAAGTTGCCGACTGTAGTCGAGGGTGACCTGAGTGCTCCCTTTCCAATAGCTACTACACCTAGGTGTAGAGGAGGGCGCTACTCCCTCCCCCGGATTTCTTCAATTTACCATTGATACGTACCTATAATACTGAGTGTTAAGCAAGGAAGTATCAAGTACCTTTTTTAAGTCTTTGGTATGACTTGACCTGGGATTGAACCCTGGTCTCCTCGACCATTGGTGAAAATTCCACCTACTAGGCCAATGAGCCTTCTCACTCTAGATAAAATATATTAAGCAATCTGATGACCGTCAATAAGCCGGGGAGTAATTTTGCTTAATGGACCAAAGGATCGAATGGTACCGGGATGCGAATACATAAGCATTACAGAAATGGCAGTTGGAAGAAATACTGTGATATATTAACATCCCGTCCTGTGGGTTAGTTGTTATCAGATATGTTTGATCTAGCACCCGGAAGGAAGACACCGATTAACCTGGACTTTGCTAGTGTTACCAGACTTGATCGACCATCTGAGCCATGGCGAGGGCTGGCTGAACAATACCGATGATGCTAGGTGGAATTAACGTTGAGATTTTAGTGTGAACCTCAATGAGAAAATGGAATTCATAGTGTTGCTGTCCTTCGGTGGCTCGAGTACGAGGTGATAAGCTTCCCCTTGTAAAGAGAACGCGTGAAACTTTCGACGATACAGGAAGAGACGTTCCACTGAGAACGAAGAAACAAATCTGAACGGTGTGTCTCTTGTCAATTTTTCTGTTTCCATGGCAAGAGAAACCAAACAGAAAGAAATAAAAACAGCTGAGGTCCCATCACTTCAGACGAGTTGTGTTTTTATGTTTCTAATCAAAAGATTAGTCATCATCATCAGTGACTACACTATAATAGAAAGTGTTGGTTCTAATCGATTTTCATGTGAAAAGTCACCTTTTCATGTCACACATAATATTGTTCGTGATCATACCAACCCCTCCGCTCTGGCAGGATATGACACAAGGTCAATGTTAAGCGGAGTTTAAAAGTTTTGAATTCAAAGTTTTCTTTCTCCTAGACTAGTTGTCTCACTAAGGCTAAATAACCTAGTCTGCCCTACTATTTACCCATAGCTGGAGGTTCGTGATGAAATAGTAATCGTTGATGGAAATGGACACAATGAACCGAGTTCAAAACCTGGGCGAGGCTGTTTGCATTTCACAGTGCGCTCATACCCTTGAGAAAGCTATAAATCCACTTTTCCTCTACCCGACTATGGGTAAATTGTAGGACAGACTAGGCTCGTTAACCTTTGTATGGCAACCTATCTTAGAGAAAGAAAACTGATAAACTCCATTTCAAAAACGGACCTTATGTCGCATCAGGTTGATACAAAGGTATGGATACATGAAATTACTTTTATTTGATTACTACTGCTTAGAATGCCTTTATATTTTCAAAGGTACCGATGCTGAGAGAGGGTCAGTTGAATTAAAATTTTAATTAGCTTAAACCGAGTAAAATTTTGGAAATTATCGCACTTGAATCAGATTAAACTTAATTTTGCTCCGATTTGAGTCGATGTCCTCTACTCTGAGGAGGGAATCCCTAAGCCGTTGGGAAGTGATTAAGTTCGTTTCTATGAACAGAAGCAAGAGGAAAGAACATGGCAGATTCGACCAAACGGGGGCACGCTTAAGACTGATGAATCTTGGTCAATTTTGATAAAATAAAGCCACCAAGTTTATATTAAAAAAAACACCGCCGTTTTCTCCCCGACGGACAGACTGAAACTGCTGACTTGGGTATCTGGACTTATTCAGGGTTCCTGCATCTGAGCCATACACCGCTTTCTTCATCTCTTAAGTGTCTGCTTTCTATTAGACACGTGGCTTTTCGCTAATAAAGACGTGAATGATAAAATGTGTCCATCAGAATCTTCTTTCTCACAAGAAGTCTTTTTCACGACGGTTTTGATTTCTTTTTTATTCTGCATCCGGTCTCAAAAGATTCTAAAGAATTGCATCTACATCCAAACCAAATACATTTTTTGTTACTCTGGCCGATGCTATTCGTCATATAAGAAGGTAAAAACAGTTCACAGCTTTCCCTGTTGAAAATTCTGATTTTTTAAGCCTGAGATTAACAATTACAATATTCATATTGACAATTTGCATTAAAAATTAATTTTGTATCAAATATATACTTATATTACATTTATTTCTAATTTTCTTTTTTCTATTAGAATATACAATACATTTTGAGAGCCAGTATTCTTTGATTTACGAATTAATTCTGGGAGGAATTGATGTTAAATGAATGTTAATCTGCAAGTTCTATTCCCATCATTGAATTGTTTAATTAAATGATGAATTTTATTGAAATATTTACCTGTCGAGTTTTATTTTATACCAACAGGTTTGCGAATTGAGTTCATTGCATAATTCTAGTGACATTTTTGGAGTAGCTGTTTTTAAGAATATTTTCAACACAGTTATGTCATAATAAGGATTCCTATCTAATAAAAATAATTGTCCCACACTTTTGTGGTTTCAAGCATTTCCATGTAAAAAAAAAAAAAGTTTTCAATTAACTTGATTTGATAACAGCCATTTGTTTGCATACAGTTTTATGGTTTCAAGCATTTCTTCGAGACAGAAGCAATATTAGTCGAGGGTGACCCGAAGGCTCCCTTTTCAATAGCTACTACACCAAGGTGTAGGGTAGGGCGCTACGTCTTTCCCTGGATTGCTCCATTATACCCTTGAAACATGCCTTATAATGCTGAGTGTTAAGCAAGGAGGTATCAAGTACCATTTTTTGAGTCTTTTGTATGACTCGACCTGGGATTGAACCCCAGTCTCCCGGACCATTGCCGAATACTCTACTCATTCGGCCGTAAGTAATAATTTCAACTTAATAATAACCATTTCTTTTCACAGAGTTATATAGTTTCAAGTATTCTTATCCAACGGCAATAATTCAAGTAACTCATAATTTTCCTTATAAACAATAGAGCGTCATGTATTTACTTACATAATCCATTTGTCCCAAGCATGATGTGACTTGAAGTCTATCTTTAAAGAGAGGAAAGTTGATCTGGATTCTGAGTTTTACCGTCTCTGAGTGTTTGCTTAAGTGGGAGAAAAGAACTCAGTCTGTCCATCTATTATTCATAGACGGGAGAATAGTTGAAAGCAAAACAAAATGTTTACTGGGTATTTATACTATGTGAAACGCAGTCACATACAGGATTTTAACATGTGTTACCGAATGATTATACCTACAAGTAAGTATTTTTAAAACAAATTACTTAGAGTTATATCCAATCAAGTATTTTCAATGAAGGCGAATAATTCTGAACAGATATGTCTACCCAATAGATGGAAACTTAATAGGTGCTACTGCTCCCATGGACCTGATTATTCCACATCCGAAGATCTTCAGAACTGGATTAAGAGCCTTATTCCCACATGCTATCTAGTATTATTCCTCACACATACCATTTTGGTTGATGGGGTCTAAACTCTCAGCAAATTTCTGCCCTGTCGACAAGTCTATTAAAACATGCAACTTTGAAAATGAGGTTGTAAATGCGATTGGCCACATCTATAAGCAGAAGAAACAGAGATATGTTCACGAGTCTTCGATAAGTAGAATTTCCGCAGGAAATGCCAACATAAGGAAAAAAAACTTATGCTAAACACATCAAGATCTCTGACAGAATTGGAAACCAAGTGCATAATTTGCGTAGAACGAGGGAATTTCATTTTAGCTAAAACATTTCAAGAAACTAATTGGAAATTTGCATTGCCATCTTTCCCCTCTAGAATATTTTACTGATAGCATCTAATACCTTCGAGACTTGAGTTCCAGAAAATCGTTCTTATTTCCATAATGGTGTTCATGCCTGTTCCACTGAAGTATGGGAATTTGGCAGGCAGGATTTTTTTTAAGTGGCTCGTGGAAATGCAGACACTGTCTGTTTTCCCTGCTTTCTCTTTCAAGCTGCTTGTGAGATCGTTCGATGGCCATTTATGTAGGGTAAATAAAAAAGAAAAAAAAAAGAAAAAAAAGTTAAACATACGCTTGGCTTTCTGCATGCAGTCTATCTCGTCTAATGTATTCATGAAATAGCCCACTCAAATACGGTACACCAATATGAAGCAATATAATGGTCACGTCTTTGGCCGTGACTATATGCATTATTGGATCGGCATAGATAGTTTTATTGTAACCCGAAATATTTCCGGTGTCAAAGAAATAAGCCACTAAACGCAGGATTCCTTTGTAATACTCATTACTAGCATCAGCAGGCAGCAGATATTTTTAATTCTCTGTTATACAATAGGCTTTCCCCCGATTCCTTTTATGACGTCATTGATTTTGTCTGCCTTTGTAATGTCATATCAGTCTTAATTCTCTTATCTCCCCAGTTTCTTTCAAATCTTTTACTGCTTTGATTTTTATTTATTGGGCGTCAATTTGCTAACCTTCTACACCTTCCGTTGTCCTCCCTTCTAGATTTCTATTTGACCCACTTGATTCTTTGTTATTTGATAACACATGATATCCCTCCCATTTCTAAACACTTGGATCCATATTGATCTTCTTTATCTCTTTGATATATTCTAAAAATATTACACTCCTTAATATCAGTGCGATTTTTAATTAGTTTAGGAAGCAAATCATTTTCATTAAAAATATTTACTTGAAGCTAGAATTGATGCATATCGAAGTGGATAGTGACGACAACACTTATTTCTAAAAGTATAAACCCTTTTTTATTTCCGAAAGTCGTATTGATTTTATGAGAGAGTTAGGACTACAATGATTTACACCACGTGGAGATAGAAATATTTAGAGCCTTACTTAATGCTTCTTTCACGGGAGCCTGACACTGGACAGGTTATCAGCCCGGGTGTCACCTGCCCAACAGACGGTTAGACTTGTATACTCTGCTGACTATCCTCCCACAGACACCGAACCCCGCTCTACGACTGACCGATGCTGTTGAAAACTTCAGTCATTATTTATTTTTCTGACGCCCATACATTTCTGCCCACACAGTTCACGTGGTATTTCCGTTGTCTTTTATTTACCTTAAGACAGCAGCAAATCCTATTGTTAAAATCCACACTACCCGGCCTGTCAAAGGCCAATACGTAATAGAATTATTTATGTATAATTATCATGTACTTTAAACTATATTATTGGTTGGATAAATTGATTCACTCAGGCATTACATAGCATAACAAGAGTTGACATTTTAACGGCAACTAACCAAACATCTTCATAGTCTTTATCTATTTTGACATCTTAATCCCTCCCTTTTTCTCTCGTTAATATTTTTTTCATTTTATCTTCAATTCTACTTCTTCCATTGGTTATAGCTGATATTATTCAATAAAAGCATACTTTATTCTTAAAGATAAGGTAAATGGTCATTAAACCTCTGTCGATAATTGATACGGTAAAAGTATCTTTATACATATGTTATTATTGGATCTTTCTTTAATTTTATTGTCTCTATTAGGTATGAAGATTTCTGACCAGACAATCACCAACAGGATGTGGTAAGAGTTCATTTTTCAAATTGGGTACAGCTGGTTAACATAGTTATTAAGTTTTCGTAAATCGGCTGACTGAGCAAGATCGAAGAGTCAAGTCTATCCACCTATTTACCTATTGTTTTGTTCTCGTTGATTGTTTTTTTTGTTTAGTTTAACGGCGTATCAACCCATTTTGAGTCATTTAACAGTTAATAGTTATAAAAAAATACTGAAATACATTAGGAAAAACAATGTATCACGACGTTGACACTTGGCCGAAATGGAGAAAGCCTCAATGGATGTGTTGGTCATGTTATGCGTTGATAATTTATTATTATTTCTTCTCTAAAACCGGTAAAAAAATTGAGAGACAAAAATATTTAACGAGTAAAAATTACCGTTACAGGGAGAGATTAGAAAAATTTGGATTATCAACTTTATCATAGAGAAGAATGTGTTCGTATCTTAGGATTTTCAAAATAAATCGAATTTCAAATTATGGTAGATATATTTTCAATATTTCTCCCCATACTACAAATTTACTATCAAGACAGATTTCAAAATTAAGTTTATCAAACGAATAGGTGTTTTACTTAGAGAGTAAAATATTTCGGAACATTCGGCCGAATCTGATCAAAAACAGCTAAAGTGTAGATTTCAAGATCAAATTAGGTAAGTTTAGAAAAAATGAAAAGAAATAATTTATAAGAACATTTTGGGAGCCATCTTAGATAGATTAATATAATTTGATCTATCTATCTATCTCTCTCTCTCTATATATATATATATATAGACAGATAGATATTGAATTGTGTATATGATTTCAATAAAGACTTTTTTGAAAAGTTTTTGTGGTAAGATAGGGAAAAAATATTCTGGGAGTTAAAAAAAAAAAAAAAAAATTTTTAAACAATTGGGAGTTGTGTGGCTTGGAGAGTAAATGGCGGAAAAGACACTTTCTTTCATAAACAAATCGCTGTCTCTCAAAATGGCGGGTAGAGCATTTCATTTAGGTTCACGATTTTTTCCTTACAAGCCCCCCCACTCCTTTTTTGATGCCTCTTTAAATCCACTCAATCACAATCTTTCCGATTTCTACTTTTCTCAGGTTTTGAGTATTCTGTTAGAATCTTTGACTTGTCTTCTGTAAATGGTGACTCTGCAAATATTTCATATATCCGCTGTTCCGAGTGCCGAGGATAATGGGTCCATTACGTCAAGGTTCTCTTTGTAAATAGATGAACAATCCTGATGAAAAGAACATATATCCAGTGTGAATCATTTTCGCCTTTCGATGGAATAAAGATATCGAATACTTTTATTTTTATGAAATCTTACTTGTTGATCTGTGAGTAGTATGAAAACATAGGAAAGTTGCTTGCTCTTTACAAGGAAACTATTTTTCACGTATCTTCATGAAAATGGGAATCAAATCCCGGAGCACAATGCAAATGAGCTTTTAACAAAGCATCCCTATAACCAACAGCTGGTATAATATGACTCATTCAAGCTGTCTGGTTTTTAGACAAATGTGATATTATCTCTCTCTCTCTCTCCCTCTCTCTCTCACTCACTTACTCACATACAGACACGCACACATTTCACCCATCAAAATTGTTCATCGCTACTTGCAGGTCCTTTAGATTGAATTCACTGTTTCCCCAAGGTTGACAGACATAAGTTGTTCCTGTACGTTAAGCACTGGTTTATCCATGTATAGGCGTCCATAGTAGAACATCACTTATGAGATGGGAGACCGTTGGCCGTGCAGCTGAAATTGGCTTATTTCATGATATCAAATGGCTACATAATACTTGATGGGAAGATTTTTGACTTTACAAAAGACAAGGAAGCCCATATATTCGATTTTTAATAATTAACTTCAAAATTTAAAAACTGTCAAACCATTCTGGATTCTATCTCTTTAAAGGGAGATTTGAAATTCAGTAATTACTCTGACAGAAAATATTCATGTATGCAATGTCTCCTTTTAATTTACCCAAAAAGGAATATTCATGACAGAAATATAAATTCAATTCCTTAATGTCTGACTTTTTGTGACGAGATGAAATGAAAGGTTTGTTTAGAAAATTGGTATTTTCCAAATAAATTTTCTTTGTTGAAATCATTATGAATTGTAAATAACCAATTAAAAATTCTAATCTTACAAATGAATAAATAAATAAATAAGAATTATTTAATCAACATTTACGGTTCTTTTAGAAGTCAATAAATGAAAGTAATCAAAAAATTACGTTCTAAGGAAATGACACAATGTGTTTGTTTGATGGGATTTTATGACACATCAATCCTTGTCGGTTATTTAATGACAAATCCATTTTTTATACAAATAAACAGTTCTATTTCAAACAATTCAATTTAGCATAAGTGCACAGTTTAATTGTCAAAATCAGCTCAATATCAAGCTATTCAGTTTAGTCAAACTGATCTATTTCAAACAATTTAGTTTAGTATAATTATGGTTTGAGTTTACACACAGGTAAATGTCAATATAGTTCTCTTTCGAATAATTCAATTTAGCATAGTGCTGTTTCAATGTCAAAAACAGTTCTTTTTTCAAACAATTTATTCTAGCTTAAACTCACCGATTAGTTCTATTTGGCCCATAGATAGTGTCAAATCAGGTACTAACACTGCGGGCCAGAGTTGACCTGGGAGTGATGGCAATAAAGGGTTACTCCTTATTCCCCTTAGCTCTGGCATCACTGGAACCTCACTATCAGATTGTTTAGTGTCATATCTGGGACACTTGTTGGAGGGGTGTTCTCCATCTGCAGAAGTGCAGTTGTAATATTCTACTTCCTCAGCCGACTGGATAAGACATAATGTGATGAAAAAAAACGCAATCAGGCAATAAACTCTCGACCTGTAATTTTGTCATCGTTCAGATACACATAATCTATATTTCTATGAACGTGTCTTTATACTGACTGTATCACCTGCAGAGAATAAGGGCCCCTACCAAAAAGGGGTACTCTGCATATGACACTTGGCTTTATTTGATAATGAGATTCCAGTACTGAAGACAGATGTATAAAAATTATTCATATTCAACAGGATAAAAAAAATCTTGATGAACAAAATGAAAATGATATGTACGTACAATGAACGTGCTTCTTAAAAGAGTAGAGATAAATGAACCCAGATGAGCTGATATGTCGTTAAAATCAATAAATAAATCAATCAATATGTGTTCTTAAGAAATAAGAAAAAACAAATTCCAACACTGTCAGGCCATAAAGAACAGACGACTTCCGATATATTTTACATCTAAAAAGTTTCCTTATCGTTTCAATACATAGAATTCTAAGTGAAAACTTAATTCAAGAACGTAAAGTCTTTAGAAATTTCTGATTTTGTTCTATACACAAGGGATTTTTGAATCTCCTAACCCATACTTGGAGTATAATCAGCAATTATGATAAAAAATTTTGCAATATTTTCGTAATGTTAGTCAGAATTCAGCAGTTAACGATGCTTTTTCAGAGATTGTGAAGATGAAATATGATGCCCAAATCAACTCACTAAAAAAACACGACCTCAACATCCATGCTTTTAGACCTACCTTGCATTGTTTTTCGTTAGTTCAACCAGTCAAAAATTTCTAGATCCATTTAGTTATGATCAACTGCGCCCTCACCTTTGGCAGAACAGATGGTGTTTGGTTGCTTCTACAGTTATATGGCCCAATTCGGCCTCATAAAACATAAGCTCTAGAATTAGACCACGTTGCACTTTAATCTGTGCGGATTTTAAATTAAACATGAATTGAAGCAATGTGCAAGGTGTCAGCGTACCAACTACCATGATAGTAACAACCATAGCAGGTACTGGGAGCAACATGAACTAATTCAGTTACGTTATATACGTACTACAAAAATGCACAGAAATACAGCAAAACTTTTCTACATTTTCATATTTCACTTATTTTGTACCAGGAAAATCATAGTCAGAATTTTTTTAATCAACATTAAATGTCTATCCCATTTTATCACTTCGCTACCATTGTTCTAAGCTTGTCCACTTCTCTTTGAGATTATTGGTGTATGTGGTATTGATTTTCTGCCATTGTTTTAATCCACTTAGTTTCTTTGGCAAATGTTCTTTTTCCTAACCCCAGTTAACATTTTTTCTTCATGTTTGACACTTTTACTATGTTTTTCTACACACATGCCTATTCACACTTTAGATTTAACACCTATCAAATACTTAGAATGTTTTTAAAATGAAAATTAACATGTGCATCTTGTGATCTAATTCTCCAGTCCTTTTGTGTATTTGCTAGTATCTCCTGCTTTACGCTGCTTGCATGGAAAATATCACCTATTAGATCGACATGTATCTATTTTCTCACATCGCCACTTCACTCGTTTTGTTTTTCCCTAAGTCCCTGCTGGGGAGCAGGTGGTGTAATCTGCGGAACTGGAATCATTCTAAATATCAAGTTAATTATTTGGGTAACATAAATGTTTTTCGAAATTTAACTAAAGGATAATTTCTATCTTGCCACACTTAAACTTACGTTTGCAAATAGAGTAATATCTGTTATATGGGTTTTAAGGGAATTAAAATAAGAAAGGCAATTAATATGAAACTACAGTAACAAAATTAATTACAAAGTGCAAATAGACATAGAATAAATATCAAAGTGAGTATCCTTTTTTGGTTAGGCGAGATCAGCCTTAACGAGGGAGATTTTTCTTGATAGAAATTGGCACTTTATTGGGCAGATATTTACCCAACCCCTTCGACATGTGCAGGGTATAAACTATGGTCAATTTTGAAGTGAGTATTTAACCACTTATTGAAAGTGCATTAATTTTTTTTATTCTTATATATATATATATATATATATATATATATATATATATATAGTGTGTGTGTGTGTGTGTGTGTGTGTGTGTGTGTGTTTAGGCAATGTCTCTGCCACGAGTAGGTGAGAAAGAAGATCAATTTTTAAGCTAAGAATAGCTGATTTGAATTCAGAATTTTCCTTCTTTTAGATTTGTTACCTAAACAAGGTTAAAGTTCTTTGACTTCTCAACTATTTTCCTGTAGCTGGGGAGAAGATAGAGGCTGATACTTTTCCCGAAGGCATTTTTGTGGAGCAACTGGCAGTGTTTTAATTCGAGTAACATAGAATCCACAACTCCTCTCACCGATGTATTTTTAGAAGACGTACTGAGCTGTTGTATGGTTGTAGAAGACATTTTTACAGAAGGCAGATGATCATATGCTTCAAAAAGGTACCGATTTGTCGGTGAGAGGTAGAGTTCATTGGTTTGGTTTGGTGGGTTTCATGGCATATCAACCTTTGTAGGTTATTTAACACCAAATCCATTTTTATGTAAATAATCTATTCTATTTAAAAATTCAGTTTAGCATAAGCACACAGTTTTATTGTCAAAAACATTTCCATTTCAAACTATTCAAGCAATTATATGTAATAATTCAGTTAAGTTTAAATACAGTTTTAATGTCGAAAAACAGTTCTATTACAAATAATTCACTTAAGCATAAGCACGCAGTTTAAATGTAAGAACGGTTTAATTGTCAAAAACATTTCTATTTCAAGCTATTCAGTTTAGTCAAACAATTCAGTTTAGCATTAATATGCTGTTAGTTCTATTTAACCCATAGATAAGGCCCTATCAGGTGCTACCACTCTGGGCCAGAGTGGACCTGGGAGCAATGACAATGAAGGGGTACTCCGCATTCTCCAAAGCTCCAGCACTGCTAGAAGCTCACCACCAGATTGTTCAGTGTCATATCCAGGACAATAGTTCGGGGGGGGGGGGGGTCTTACCCCTCTGCAGAGGTACAGTCAGTGTATTCTACAGCCCCAGCCGACTGTACAAAGGTAGATTTGAGGGATGATGTGTTTATTTTGTATGATGCTACATGTGAGACGTTCATTTGGGCGTTGTTATAGATTAACTGATTAAATAATTTTAGAGCCATGTTAAGCTGTATTGGTTTATTTTGTGTGTAGAGTTTAGGGAGTTACATTCATTGCATACTCATATATATATTTCGTGTTGTTGATTATTATTATTTTTTGACACGCGGTTGTATGAAATCAAGCATTCATATCAAATACAAATAACTGAACACGTGTTTTCAAGTATTTCTCTCTAATTCAAATTATTACATGGTTGCAAGTAATTATTTCTATTCATTAATAATCATTTTCTGCACATAATTATAAGGCTTTAAATACCGAGTAATATTCCTTTGAGAACAATTAGCGCCTTAGGTAACTATTGCTTAATGCAAATAATTTACAATTGCATATAAAATATTCCTATTTGATACAGTAATTGGAATACAGTAGTATGATTTCAAAGTGCTTCTGTATTATACAAATATGGTTTCAAGTAAGTATTTATATTTAATAATAGTTGTTTGTTTACACACAATTATATGGAAATTTACTAAGCCTTTTGCTTAGATGTGGCACAAGGTCATATGAAAGGGGCACCCAATGAGACTCGAACTCACTCGTGTAGGTTTGCTAGTCGAGCTTGCTAACTATTACACCACCAGAGGCGCCTTTACACACAATTATATGGTTTAAAGCAAATAATCCAGAGTAAACAATTATAACTTTTATATATCTATTTTT
The DNA here is from genome assembly GCA_963585895.1 of Sepioteuthis lessoniana. Classification (NCBI taxonomy): domain Eukaryota; kingdom Metazoa; phylum Mollusca; class Cephalopoda; order Myopsida; family Loliginidae; genus Sepioteuthis; species Sepioteuthis lessoniana. The sequence goes on along the minus strand of OY757924.1, from coordinate 64,174,851 downwards.
CATGAAAATAGATTAGAGGTAAATGGCATTAAATATTCTTATCAAATAATAATTTTTAAACGGATCTATTTGGCCCATACATGTGTTCCTAACATGTATAACCACCGTTATGGGTCTGAGTATTTGTCGCTGCCTCCCACCAGACACGACTTGACACAAGGTCAAAAGCCCGAAGGCCGATTAAAGTACCACCGTTATGGGTCTGGGAGTAATGGAAATAAAGACGTCCAGAACTCAAGACGAAGTATTGTATAATACTTAGAACAGATTTTTAATGGAAACTTTTATTTTTTAAAAATCTCCCTAAATCCATAGAATTATATTCACTTTTAAAGAGGTATAGCATATGACATAGTTATATAATTGTTTATTATACAAATAAACATCAAAGTTTCTAAGAAGAAAAAGTTAAATTTTTGGAACGTTCATCTAATACATGAAGATAGAGAGGATTACAGAGTAGAAAATAAAATGGAAATGATATAATCGCTATTGATTTTCAGTGACAGAGCTTATCAAAAGTTTTAACGGTTGAAGCTTCCGATGACAAATTTTATTAGTATGCATTTAGCGAAAACCTGTTACGAGCGGAATGTGACAAAAGATCAATTCTTAAACAGGGTAAAGCTGTTCTGAGAGTTCTTCTCTTAGACTGGTTGCGTAACTAATGATAAAGCACCCTGTCTGCCCAACTAAATGCTAAACAGGCAATTCCTTCATAGACTCGAAAACACCACTTCACGTCTTCCTGCTTCTAAGAACGGTCTAGAATGTATTTGTATACACGATAATAAAGTGAGTGGGATTTTTCGGTGACCACGTGTTTGACATTTCCTTTCTCCTCCTGACATAACTCATTGTCATTTCGTATTTATATCATGGTCTTCGTCAACATTGTTCGAGACGTGTTAACCGTCACAGTTTCCAGTCGCAGTTTTTCTTCTTGTTTTGCTAGTCTGTCCGATTATTTACACATAGCGAATTGATAGAACAGATAGATAGCTTTCTAAAGCGCATTAAAACGACGTGAACGGCCTCGTTCAGTATTTGTACTCGTGTTGCTGATTCCATATTCAAAGACGATAACGGTATCACTGATTTTACAAGTATATGCATGTACTAATTAGTACTTTTTTATCACTTTTGCGTCTTAACAATCTAATCGATAATGCAGTTGCTAAAATGCATCAGGGTATTATATATCAGAGAATGTGGATAGTACTTGGTGCTTTCTTTTCGCATCGGCGTTTTATAGCCGCTAGTTTTATTTCCTCTCGGAGCAGTGGCTTATCTTTGTATTGGCATTTTTAAAAAAAATATTGGATGTAGTTTTGTATTTCTTTTTTTACACCGCTTGTCTAGAATTTTGCTCAGATGGTTAACATTTTTTTTTACTCTCTTTGCAGTTGATTTGAATTTCTCATTTATTTTTGTCTTGTTCTTTTTTTCCCATTTTCATCAACTTTTTACTTATTTCATGCAGTTTTTTTCATTCATCTTATTACGCTTCTTGACAGCATTTTTTTTTGTTTTGTTAATTTCGTTTTGTATATTGATCGTTACTTTTTTTAATTCTTACTTTTCGTAGTTTTGTCTTACATATATTTTTACGATGAGGTTGGGCAACTTTATTCGTAAAGAATTTCTTTGTTTGTTTTTTTCTTAATTTATTTCATTTTTTTCTCTCTGTTTTGCTATCATGTTTTCAAGTGTTTTCCACTAGTCAAGGCTGTATTTGTCGTTCTTCTCACTAGTGTGTCGACTGATTTTGTTGTTTTAATTATTTGTATTTTTTCTTGTTTGACTGTCGTTGTTTTAAAGTTCTTCTTGGTTATGATATTGCTTTTTTTTTAAGTTTGGAGTGAAGACATTCCTGACAATTGTCTTAATTGCACGACGCCGAAAATGGCGATTCACATCCGGATACATTTGAACAGAACTGCTCAGATACATTCACTAAAACACACATATATATTAGTCAATAATATTTAAGCGGGCTATAATCTCGTATATATATATATATATATATATATATATATATATATATATATATACATGCATATGAAATAATGAAGGTGAACACATAGACGCAAATGCTAAAAAGAAATGTCCATGCAGAAATCGTATACTTATGAAAGACTGCTCTTGAAGAGTTTTAAGTTTTAATACTAAAAGTTAACAAAATAAATAAACATAGAATAAAAACTATGGTTCAATGAAGTAATCGGATTTCTTTCTCGCAAACTGGAATTAAACACGAATTCCATCAATAACTGAAAATGGAGTAAAACGTGTATTTCCTAATATTGGCAAAATAATCAGGATTGATCTTAATCTAAATTATTTTCCCAAACTGAAATCCCACTCTGTAGTTGCAATTACTAGTTGCTAATACACAACTATGGTCTTAAAAGGACTTATGAGTTAGTAACTGGTAAGAACTATCAGTAAATAAGAAAAGAGGTATTGACCTCCAACCCTTTTGAGGTATTCCATGATTAGTTAAGAGACTGGTTGAGGAAACAACACAGAAATTCAAGATGGAAAAATATATAAATCAAGAAGGAACTCATTTAGTTGTGTTTTCTATGAATAAAAAGACAAAGCGCATAAACAGGTTCTATGAAATGATGAACGGCTGTAGACACGTCGAATTTTTGTTATACCCGTTGGTTATGGAATCGCGTTCATATTTATGTCCTTGTTTCTTACAAGATGTTTTTGAATACAGTTAAATATAAATATTGCAATCTGACACAATTAATTTTAACTCAGTTTTATGGTTTCAAGTAGCTAAATGGTTTGTTTTTATTAGGTTGGGTTTCATGGCATATAAGCCTCAGTAAATTATTTTATGCCAAATCCCGTTTATACCTGTTTATCCCGTTTAAGCCTGAATTATTTTTTTTTGCACGGAGTTACATGGTTGGTTGGTTGTTTTACGGAGTATCAACCCTTTTCGGGTCATGTAACGCCGAATTAAATTTCAAACAATTCAGTTTAGTATAATTACAGTTTTTGTTTACGAACAGTTGAATGTCAAAACAGTTCTATTTTAAACAATTCAGTTGAGCATAAGTACAAAGATTAGTTCTGTTTGACCCATAGAATTAACACTATCACGTAGTACCACTCCGGGCCAGAGTTGAACAGGGAGCAATGGCAATGGAGGGGTATTCTGCATTCCCCAAAGCTCCAGCATTAATGGAACCTCAACCATCAGATTGTTTATTTTAATATCCAGAAAGCTCGTAGTGGAGGTGTCTTAAACCTTGGAAGAGATGCAGTCAGTGTATTCTACCGCCCCAGCCGACTGGGCAATACAGTTAAATGGTTACAAGTATTAGTATATAACTGTCGCAATCGATCATCAGTCATTTGTTTGCACATAGTTTGTTCTATTTGATTCAGTGATAGGACCCTATCAGGTGCTACCACTCCGGAACAGAGTGGACCTGGGGGTCATATTAATGAAAGTGTACTTCCCGAAATCTACAAGGTTGTAATCTTACCATCAGATGGTTTAATGTCTTAATAGGACATTCGTTTAATGTGATACCCAGGATACTCAGTGGAAGGGGTATTAACCGTATGCAGAGATGCTGTCTGTGTATTCAACAAACCTTGCCTATCGGGTTGTCAAGTAGCTAAACGGTTGAACAATTCTCTTTAACCCAAGGATGGGAACCATATAGGTATTAGCATAACGGACCAAAGTAACCCTATGGTTCTCCACACTCCCTAGAAGACAAAAACTGGAGTTTCAATGTCATAAGTTTTGTCTCATATCTTGGATTCCCCCATTCTGACGGCCAGAGGTGTACAATTTGCACACTAGAAATCTACAGTGGAGTAATACCCCCTACAACTAGACCACCTTTCATCCGAGGGTAGTGATACATACTGCTTCAGAAGGGAATTCTTTTGGCTGAGCAATCGTTCACCCCGTAAATGAAAGGTCAAGTGACTTGCAACCCTTCAAATAGCGCCATACTATGCAAGGCTAAACCCGATCTAATATAGATTGGTCACATTAAGTTCTAGAATATACGCATTCAGTCCATAATATATTCTTCAATCTGCATCTGCGCCAAACTCCTAAGGCTTTTTTAATTTATTGGTGATCAAAAGCGTTGGCTGAGTGTCAATTGCATTGAGAAAATAAGATTTTAACTGTTGTTAAATTGTAAGGCAAATTGTAAATTGTAAGGCAATAACTATTGTTCACTGAATGTCACAGATCGATAGGAGCTCAACATCTTCCTACCAACTCGAATATACTGGTGATGTATTCTCCTGATAATCAAAACCAATGGATGTGCCCCTTTGTAAATTACAAGCTCAAATTGAAACCATGGTATATGGTGGGGTACAGGAAAGGCGAAAAAACAAACAATACTAAGGGCTAATTGAACAACGGAAAACCCAAATATTCCGCTCCGAATCTGATCACGAAAATAAAAGTATCCAAGCCAATTTTCATCGCTTAATAATTATCGAACCTTTGGTGGGCACACCTCGATCAATTTGCCCCTTCTCTTAAAAGAAAAAAAATCATCTATAGGAAAATAAAACCACGTTCGGTTTAAAAAAACAAGAGACAACGTACTTGGAAAAATAGACACACCGAAAAACTACTTAGGTTGCAGGCATTTTACTACATAAAATATAAAACCTATCTACATTATGAACTAAACACCTCAAACAGAGTTATAAGAAGCAAAGAATTATCCTTGGCTACCCCCGAACAGATAAAAACAGCCTTAGAAAAGAAAGAGTCAAGGAGTATTAAATAATATACTTTAGATGAGATGGGAAAATAATAAATCTTGATATACGATTAATCAACAATATTCAAGGAACTTAGTATTGTTAATTTTCTAAAAAGATGGAACGATCTGTCCCGGTACAATTGTCGCATTTAAATGTCAGAGATAAGAAAACCGCCAGGAGAGCTATAGCCCAAAATAACACGAAGGAATATTTCCCAAACGAAACTAAATATTTAAAATGCCAGGAAAATATACCGATTTTTCAAGGTTTTATGAAATATACCAACGAGAGAATGAAATCATGTGAATAAAGAAACAATGTGACATTCCTTGGGGTAAGAAGACAATCAAGTCATTTATGAAAATGAATACCTGCAGCACAGTATCACAGGGAAGGAATCTAACTGGCAGCAACCAACAAACAGACAATTGAGAAGCTTCCTTTGAAAAGCTAATACAAGTGGGACCAAGCGACTAGATCCAACTTATTAAAAGGGAAATGCAGTCAGCAGAAATCAAACCAAGGGAATCCAAAAGAAATACCCTTAGCATTACCCAAATATATAAATTGTGGAATCCAAACCTCCAGACAAAATAAATATAATAAAAAGAATTTCGAATAGATCCTCAGTTAGCCCATCAATTTCAAAAGTGATTATTCTATGAGAACCCATATCGAATTAAGAAGCTAAAACCAAATCAATCAATGAAAAAACCTTTCGCATAATTACATCAACCAAACTTGAATTTTCCCCTAATCTAAGATGGATTATACTCAACAATCATCTAGACAGAAACAATTAAAAAGTATAAAACTATTACTTGTCAACATATTATGAAGTCAGCAAAGGGTTGATTTCCTTTATTGAATCCTATCACTTTAATACCTACACAAATACGGCTTCACAAACCAAAGAATTACAACAGGCCCTTTGGTCAGATTAGAAACACACAAAACAACATCTCATAGCAATTTCTCCGACCTGGAGAGAGCGTACAAGACCACATGGGAGTATGTTGTTATGAAGGACCCACATAACCTGAGACTGAAGAGCAGTTTATCAACTATCATAAATAATTTCCTTTTCGATTGAAAATTTGAGTTCAAATGAGATCAACCCTGTTAAATATCAATAATCATGAATAGGAGGCTCCTCCGGGGAGTACACTATCTGTGATTCTGTTCAAACAAAACGCTAACAATATCAGTAAGTGCAAGAACCCTGGAATGCATGATTACCTGTATCTTGATTACTGCTGTATTTTTTCTAAATCTTAATCCATGCGCAAAATCCATCAATAGAATTAACAAATGGACAACAATAGACAACATCCAGATCTCAAAAACTGAAATTCGATGCATGCACATTTACTAATTCAAGATAATCCATAATGATAATCCACTAAAACTGGACAGAACAGAAATACCATTCATTGATCAGTTAAGATTCCTCTGTAAAAAAAAACAAAACTGACCGTCATTCCCGACTTAACTTATCTAAAAGAAAATTAGGCAAAGCACTATAACTCTGCCGTGTAATAACCCACACAGTATGGATCACGGCCCAGGAAATCATACTTTAACTATATAGAACTTTAATCCTAATTAAAATCGACTATGGTTGCTTTATATATAGACTACCCAGGAAATTTAATCGGTACCCTCTGAACATAATTAACCGCGAAATATTGAAACAGATTCTAAATGCCTTCAGAACATCCCTTTTGGAGAGATTAGACGCCTAAGCTCTTGAACTACCACTGCAGATTGGATTCCTAAAACTACGCCTTCAACACTACGCTACTATAAAATATCTCCTTATTCATCCGGCATATCAGTACCCAAAGAAAAGCCTCTATCTAAAAAAACAAACAAAAAGTTCAATAAAACCCATTGGTCGCAGCTGGAAACACAGACTGAAAGAAATGGAAATCTCACTCACAAGCATGCGTGATAATATACATCTCTCGTATATTAACTTAAACTAGCAACTGTATTCCTTGACGGAACCAAACTCATCTCTAAAAATAAACTCTCTAACATTCGAGAAAATTATCCAACCTACTGCCACATTTTCAGAGTTGGCTCCTAATAGAGCAACAAAACTGGATGAGAAGCAGTTTTCAATTTTTAAAAAATCCAAAAATTCCCTTCGCAAAGAAACGTCCGAATTCCCCGCCGACACCTGCGCAATAGAGTTGGCATGCAACTCAAAAAGATTCATTCGACAACCAACACAAAAAGATTCATTATCGATTCAGATTCTTTCTTCAATCAATCAGAAATAGAAACCTGGATAACCCTCAAACCATGAAACCCCCAAACATATTCAACAGCATGAGTCATACCAGAGAGGTAATATTTTGCTAAACACCGAGCCAGGAAGGCAGAAAGCTGACTCAACTGTCTAATCTCTACGTGATATAGTACCTGACAAAGATTTCAAAATATGATACACTGATCTAAAGCTCAAATTAGTCAAATAACAACAAAGAGATGTCAACGATTATGGAATTAATATAATCAATATTTTTTCAAAATACAATTTATTTAACAACGAAAACTTGATCCTAGTAAAAATAGAAGAGAAAAGACAACTTTAACCTATCTACAAAGAAGACACACTTTAATTAACTTACTCCTTCATACTAAAGCAAAGAGTTCTACAAAAATGCTTATGTTGCAAGCCATTAACACATTTTGGCACTGATAAAATTTTGCCCATACGCGAAAAGGTATATAACAAAGCAAAGATCAAATATATATTTTAAACAAAATATCCTTTTAACATAATCATCTTCCTGAACAAATCAGTCTCCAATTAAGGATATAGGTCTATAAACATCACCTCCAAAATGATTCCTATATACACTCTTGAATATCCAAACCTTCAGCAGAAACACTGACTTCAGGAGATAACTTCCGAATACTTCTCTATGTACCCAATAAGAAACAGAAGCAAAACCTAAAATGATATAACACAAATAACGAAATAGCCAACAAAGAAATAAAACCAAAACGCTTTCGGCATAAAATGACCCAAGGGTTGACTTGGAAAAAATCAACCCCAATGAATAAAATACATTCAACGTGGGCTAAACTCTGAAGATATTAAAATTCTGCCTACACAATTTGTCAAACAAAAATTGGGTACACCTAAAAGACTTTTCACTTAAAAAAGTCTAACTTATTTTAAAACTAAATGTCAGAAAAGGGAGGGAAACATGTGGACCTATATCTAGCAAAATAATGCTAAATCACAGAGAGATTACATACTCATAAATAAGAAATAGATTTATAGTGCTATGAACTGTGAGGCATATTCCGCTTTTGATGGAGAATCTTATGATCACAGAATTGTCACAACAAAATTACACCTGAACATACGCAGGAATAAAACACAAATCGCCAAAACCACTCATTAAACCATAGAGATATAAGAAATAAAGGTAAGGTAACTGTAAGAATAAAATTTGATACTCTTGGTGAGATATCTGAAACACTTACTCCGAAAGACGAATATGAAAAATTTGTTAACGCCCTAAAGGAAGCAGCAGTACCAGAATGCAGACCAACCAAATCAAGAACCTAACACAGATCCATGACAGACAGTAGCAGTTAGAAAAAGTGAAAGAGCATCATTATGTATTCCAAGAAACCTTACGACTGCCAACGAGCGGAAACTTAAGGTACAAAGAGAACTAACACAAAACAGCAATAAAACATTCAAAGGCAGATCTATGAAATAAGAAACTTGGTTGAAGATAGACAATCACGAATAATATAGCTGGCGCTAAAGGAGGTGAGTGGAAGAAAGAGCACCACGAGAGCAAAACTAAAAGCTGCCAGCCAAGAAGAATGAATACACAGATGGAAAGAATATTTCAAGAATCTATTCGAAAACTCCCCTAAAGTAACTGATATAGCTATCACAGTATTTATTAATAACCAACTAGACATCAAACGAGGACAGTTTACTAAAAAAAAAAAAAAAAAAAAAAAAAAATCAACGTAATACTGACGTAAATTAAGAGAAGATAAGCTGTCAGCTGCAACAAAATAACCCCAGAAGTATGGAAGACATGGAAATTTTATGACTAACTACTTCGATTTTGCAATGTTATCCTTACACCATAAAAAGACGGATAAAATGCTGCATCCTCTCCTTCCCAAGAAAAGTGACATCAGAATCACCAAGAATTTTACAGGCATAACTCTTACTTGTAAAACAGCTAAGGTTTATAATTTTTCTGGCCCCGGAATGGGTCACTAAGGAAAACACAGACATGGATATAAGGTAAACAGATTATATTGCACAAGAAAGATAGAGTTACATAGAAAAGGTAATAAGTCTCATACTGTTTGGGATAACTCCGGTTTTGTTCGGCTGGCAGCGAAATCTCTCAGTACTAATAAAGGTGAGAAGAGTTCATTATGGTGAGATGGGTAAGGCTCCCATAACAATAATATTCTGCTTCTCAATCGCATCAAACTAGAAATTGGGAAAATTCTCGGAAAAAAAATCAAAATGGCTTTTCAAGAATTCGATCCACAACAGTACAGATTCCAACTCTCCGTCGAATAATAGGAGTTTGTACAAGGCGAAACTTTTGCGTATAGATTTCTCCAAACCATTTGATTCCATTCACACAGGGGAAAAGGTAGCATGTATGTCTAAAGAAACTGTTATAGATATAATAGTGCTCTATCGTAACATGAAAATCAAGGTGCACTCACTGGATGTTGACACAGATTTCTTTGATATTGTTGCTGGAGTCTTCCAAGGAGATAGATCAGCACGATATATGTTTATAATCTGCCTTGACTTGGTATTTAGAACATGGATTGATCTAATAAAAGAAAATAGCTTTACACTAAAAAAAGGCAAGGAAAAGACGATATCCGGCAGAAACTATGACAGAGATAGACTATGGATATGACAAATGTGCTTCGTGCAAATAAACCGACCCAAGCCGCAAAATCTGCAAATCAAGGAGCAGGTAGTAGGAGACACGAATGGGAACAAAACAGAGAAGATGAGTTTTTATCAAAAAAGTGCCAGCTCTACTTTAAGTTCTCGTATCTCACCATCTGCGTCACATCCAGTGAAAGTGATATTAATATGCACCAAACGAAGGTGGGGACGGCTATTGATCATATGAAAGTCTTATATATCCGATAAATAAAAACGAAATTTCTTGCAAGTTCGGATTATGTTAATAACTACTCAATGGATGTACCTCATGGATGCTGACAAAACGTATAAAGAAAAAAACTGAAAGCGAACAGTACAATACTTTTCTGAGCTATATAAAAGAAATCCTAAAAGCAACACACCACGAAAGAACAGTTGTACGGCCGCTCAACTCCTGTTTCTAAAATCATCCAAAAAAGCCAAAGAAGGTGCGAGGCCCTGCTGGAGAAGCAAGGATAAAATCATGAGTGACGTTCTCCAGTCGACCCCTTCACAGGACATGCCAGTGTTTGCCGACTAACAAAGAAAAACCTAAAAAAAAAAGAACCTGTGTGTCATCAGAAATTAGTCTGGGGGACGTTTCGGGAGCAAAGGGTTATTGAGACAAATGAAGAGACAAAATGTCCTGAAAATCCATGCTCGTAGCATGACTTGATGATGAAATGTCTTCCAACATGAATAATAATTTATGTCTTCGAGTCACGTTCCTATACTTGGCTTGCTATTTTACCAAAAAACATGTACTTAGAATAAAAAGTGGATATGGTATATGATAACTACATTATTTTGTAAACCATCAGTTTAGACTGAGTCTGGAGTCAATGCATATATTATACTCCACTTATGATCACTAGCGAAGAAGAAGACAAAAACTTCAAACACACATAATTACATACATGCAGTCATACGTATAGATATTTCTTTAATAGCAGAACGATACAAGGAATTAAATTGAACAATATACTTACCATTGTGTTACACGACAGGAGCACATATGACCACAATGCTGACTTGAAAAGTTTTTGAGGAAAAAATATATCATTGTGACGGTGAATTCAGAATATATTGGTACATGCGATGACTACCATCAATCTAAGGCCAGATTTCTTTGACAAATATTCTGTACTCACAGTTATAATCTCTATGTCTTTTTTTTCTCTCTTTTATACATATAGTCCCAATGGCGTAATGAGTAAAGTGCTTGATTTCTGTCTTTAAGTTGTTGAGTTCATCCCCCAGTCAAATTGTTATTTTCACTTTCTGACTAATACCCTGAGGAAAAGTATGTATCCACCTTATACCACTTGCAATAGATTAAATAGTTTCACTGCTGTTTATCTGCAAGGAGGTCTTAGGCATTAACTAACCGACGAAGGTTGATAGGAAAGAATATTGCATCGTGTACCTACGAAGAACGATGGATGAAAGGAATGGATTGTGAGAGTGTTAGGGCACTCCATGCACTCAGTACGACTTAATGATAATGATATTTGGGTAAGTTTTAAAACTTTTTTTGGTTTCCAGTAATGCCAGTGTACACAAAATTGACGAGTACTTCAGCTAGTTAATATTATATCGTTTGAGTAGAATTTTTAGCAGGGTTAGTTCAGTGCATCAACAAGTTTTTCAATGTACAAACCGTGATTAATATTTTCTTTTTTTTTTTCCGCGCTTGTGATGTAAATACTTCCTTTTTTAAAAATCACTTCTGTGTTCTCTCTCCTTAAGCACGTCCCTAGGTTTTCTTTGTCTTTTCCTTGTCTCTCTTTCGTCTTTGATGTTTTTTCTCTTAACACATTATTTATACGCTCTCATCTTACATCTTTTGATTTTGGTTTTAATAATCTTCTCTTATTCATAAGCTTTTGTGCTTTCTTTTTCTTTTTCCTTGCTCCAATTTTCGCCTTTTTTTTTTCCTCATGCTTCTTCAGTTCATTATCTACTTCAACATATTGTTCTTACTAAAACACTCCTTCCTTTTTTTTTTTTTTATCAAATACCATTTAATCTTTTTCACTACTTGCTTCTTTTTTTCTTAGAAACAAGTGTTAAAAGTGGTCTTAAAAGCCCGGCTTTCAATCGGGTTCTTTTCAATTGTTGACTTTTAATTTTAATTGCAGCAATAAACAAACCATGATTGCATTCATTTTTTATATACATCATTACTGTCCCTCACTCTCTCTTTATATAGAGATCTGTATACATATATATCACTCAAGTAAATATAGCCACAAAAGTATCACATACACACATTATATATGTTTAGATAAACACGTATGTTCTCGTTCTATATCATGTTTACTTTAGTTAAAGGATATATATATATATATATATATATATATATAAACACACATACGTATGAAGTAATGTATAGCAATATGCAGGTACCCATGCACACATATGAAATCGTGCAAATGTGTTTGTGTGTGCGCATATATATAAGTCAGTTGTGGTGTTCTTTCTACCATCTTTACTTAGGTTCAAAGTTCAAACAGGTGCGAGGAAAAGAAAAGAAAATATGCTTCTATTGAGTGCAAATCAGTCAGGTTTTATCAATTTTCAACATGTTCTTGTCGATATCGTTACAAAGTTTAATGCTTCATATTTTCGTTGCCATCTTTTACATGCATATGCGCATACTCCAGAAAATTATTATTTTTTCAATCTTTTTTTGTGAATATACCCATGCGTGCAGTTGGTTGTAACACTTGATACGACATCATTTTCCCCTGAAATCAACTTTACTAAAAAGGAAATAAACTTTGTAAAATTTATTCCATTTTTCCTTTTTTTTTTTCCAAAAAAAGTCGAACCGTTTTCGCTATTATTCTTTTGCATTTTTATTTTGTATTTTTAAAACGTGGTTTTAGTTATTTTTTGTTTATTATTATTATTAGTAGTAGTAGTATCATCATCAACATTATTATTATTGTATTAGCCTCACTTTGATTTTTCACATTTTGTTGCGGCTTCTCTTTTTATTACGTTTTTTCCCCATTCTATATCACTTTATGTCTCATTCTTGGCTTAAAATCTTCGATAGTATTGCTGATTTTTTTAAAAAAATCATTTTATAATTGTTATTCACTTCGTTCAAACAAACTTTCATTCTTTGCTATTTCTTCTCCTCATTCCACTTTCTTTCTTTTTTACCTTCTATTAACTTGTTTAGTATTTAGCATTTCGCGTTTTTTTCTTCATATTTCTTCGTTAGGCTTTATATTTCTTTATTCATCTTTCTTTCTTCAGTTTACTCGTGTGGTTTGAAAGGAATTCAGTCCACAAAATTCCAATGCTGCTACATTTTTAACTCACCTACCTATGTCAATTTATCTATAAACAGCCCTGTAATTTATGACGGGAAATGTGCAAGCGAATTTCTTATTTTTCTTGTTGTCTTCTTTTAAGTGAGAAAGAGAATACATTAGATTATATTTCCATCGCCTATTTACACTATGAATAGTATACAAAACAAACATTTTATTCAAGAAGTATCGGGACTTACATAATATTTGCTGAGAGAACAATGAATAATACATGAATTATCAATTTTCTGTAAATGCCTCATGGTATTCGGTAGTCCTATTCCAACGTGTATTTTCATTGGTTAAATAATATCACGTGAATAATTGCATTGTATTTCTTTTAATGTCCTCCACTTCCTCAAATCTTACTCCTCTGAAGAGAATTTTTAGATAAGGAAAAAAGAAAAATTTACTTGGATCCAGGTTTTCTCAGAAGAAATAATGTGGCACTTGCGCAATTCTGTGTTTGGACAAAAACAGCTCTTCTAAAGGCACCTGGATATGGCATTAAACCGCACCTGGCGCTGAGGTCACAGTTCCCGAGATCAGGGAAGTATGGAATGTTTTGACCCGGAGTAAGAGTACACGTTACGGTCTCATTTAATGTTTGAAAAGCATTTAGTAGACAGAAATAGGTGAATGTTGTCGAAGGTCTGCCATATTAAAGAGCGATATAGTGAATAAGTTTTGCAAACTCACGAATGGTTGGTCAATGTCCTGTGTCAATATCTAGCTTTACGAATATCGTGATTGTCACAAGATGGATTTCAAATTAAGCAGGCTGACAGTGGTTACACATTTTATAGGAATTGGAAGATATATTTTCTTCCTAAATAATTACTTCATTGCGAATATGTTAGTGGCCTATTCCGAAGACGATAATCCAGTATAAACTACATAAACCCAAGAAAAATTAAAAATACTAGCTTGAATCTTATTTAGTTAGTTAGGGTTATTAATATTAGATTCTAGAAAACTTGTCCCTCGGCAAAAACAAATGATTACAAAGAATCAAAGTTTGATTAGAATTTAATCATATATGAATTATCAGTCTTAAAAAAACACTTCAATCTATACAACAATATATTAAGATTATAACAGAATATAACTGTATAACCATGGCATTATAGGTAAATAAATAGTTCGAGTAAATTGAAAATAATTCTAAAACTAATCAGATTTTAGCATGAGATTACCCGAAAGTACATCTAATGGTGATGGGTGGTGCTCCAAGTCCCTCATATTTGATAACCCATTTCTGTAAACAAATGACTAATTTTTAATTGAATTGTTAGTTATACAGAGCAATATTTGGAACCACTTAACTGAGAGAAAAATAAGCTTTGGTTCATTTAAAAATCAAGAAAATGTGTTTATAAATCATATATTTAATATATATGTATAAACCTGATTTGGCATTAAATAACCAACAATGGTTGATATATCAAACTCAAACGAAACGAAACCAAACAAATATTAGGTTTGAATACCATAAATACTCGTATAGAAGTTACTCTATATTTATAATCAGAAAAAAGATGTTAATTCATAGAAATAATTTTTAAAATCAAAAGTTTAGGTTCCTAGTCACTACCATTCTATCTAACGTCCTATATTCATGTACAAGTCAATGTCGTGTACAGGCCGACTCTTGACTTAGGGTAATAAAATCATGAATTTAAAGAATTGATTTTTTCAAGCTACGAGTGTCATTCCAATTCCTTCGATTAATATCTGAATTTAAGATTTTGTAAATTTTTATTTCACAAATTGTTTGATGCCAATTGCTTTCTTTATAACTAAGTTAATAAAAATTCTATCTATATATAAGTGCATGCTGGTTTATCGCAACTTGTATTTGCAGCAACTATTTATATATAGATGGGATTTTTATGTACAAGTTTCAATAAACAAAGGATCAAAAATGCACAGCAAAGAAATTATATTACAAAGTGATCATGTCTAGATGAGTAGGATGGATTTAGCTGTAAATAACACATGAAGGTTGACATGCCATTAAACAAAGAAATCAAACTAACCATTAAATAAATAACTAAGGATTTCAAATGACAAAGCAAAAAATATATTGTGAAATTGCTATTTGGTTTTTGAAATCTTTTCATTCAAATTGCAATGTAAAACGTAGTATAAATATCTATATAAGCTCTTTATTATTGTTATGGAATATTGCATAACCATTTTTCAGTCAAGTGGAGTGATCTATATTTACATTGAGCACGGCATAATACCTGTCCTTGCTTCGAGGATTAATTGCGTGCCTCATGATTCCTAGTCTGTCTAATTATATTTCGCTTGCAATAAAACACTTTCTTTATTTTACCATATTTACCAACCCCTCCGCTCGGGCAGGATATGACACAAGGTCAATTTTCAAGCGGAGTATAACACGTTTTGAATTCAGAGTTTTCATTCTCCTACACTAGTTGCTTAACCAAGGCTGAAGAACCTTGTCTGACCTACTAGTTACCCATAGCTGGAGGGAGAGTAATTGGATTCATACCTTTCCCAAAGGTATTAGTGCTATGTGAAATGCAATCCGTCTCGTACAGGATTTGAACTCGAGTTCGCCGTGTCCATTTCCTACGACGATAACCATCTTTCTGTCCCTTTCCGTTCAAGTATCCCCTTGTCTAATTGTATCCTTTAAAAAATACAACAATTATGTAATTTCTTCTGTTGGCCATTATATTTTATTTAAATCTTAACTTGTACGAGTGTTATGGTACCTTTACCTACGGACTGTAATGAACTCTTCCAGTTGTTATTAATAACGGGGGAATATTCATCTCGGTGTCGAGTTTTCCCCAGCCTAACACTTTGGCAGTCAGACTGACTTTCAACACCTTTTTACCTATGCTGTATTATACTTTCGTTAATATACTTTGCTCCACGTAAACCTGAGTTCGAGTCTTTCTTCCGGACCCTTTACTGGTCCACAACAAAAAGTTAAATACATAAACATTGAAAGACTATTCTTTTATCTTATCTCGTATACTCATGTAGTGGTTGAAGAAACAGATGAATCTATCATAATCCTCAAAAAATACATGACTGTGATAGTTTCTACCACATGAAACTTTGTAACACCTACAAAAACGAGAATAATTGTTATTTTAAATTTAGATATTGAATTGAGTTGAATATCTGTTGTGTCTTAATGTATATGCGACCGATGGGATCGCTAATGACTCTACCAAAAATAATGCTAATTTTTTTTTCATATTTTAAAATAGCATGCTAAAAAAGCTATTAATCATCGATTAAATGCCTTAGACGGGAGAGGAAAAATATTTTGCGTCACTTCCTTGGAAACAGACCGGCTCATTGGCCTAGTGGGTAGAGTGTTCGCCAATGGTCCAGGAAACCTATGTTCAATCCCAGGCCGCGTCATACAAAAAAATTTAAAAATGGTATTTGATACCTCTTTGCTCAATACTCAGCAAAATAAGGTACGTATCAAGAGTAAAGTGAAGTGTTCCAGGGAAAGGAGTAGCGCCCTCCCCTACACCTCAGTGTAGTAGCTATCGAAAATGGAGCTTTCTGGTCTCCCTCGACACCAGTCGTCAACTTGACTTTTTTTTTCACTTATTTCGAGACAAAATCATTCAAAACTGTGCAAGCAAGATTTAGCAGAAAGTCTAGCTCGAACAATTATCAGCCCCACCAAAAAAGCCAATATTATCGTTGGATACAAAAATTTTAAGCCAGCAGGTCAATAAACAACCTCAACTTGAAGACAGAAAATCCCAGATCTGACAGGAAGTTGACTGCAAGGTTTCCTGGCAATGTGGATGCGGTGAGAGATTCTGTCGGGACGTATCCGAAAAAGTCCCTCCGAACATGTTCTCAAGAATTTGGTCTTTCACGTGTATCTTTGTTAAGAAATTTTATTGCTAGGATCTTCAGTTTTACCCCTGCAGAATCCAGATCAAGCATCAACTCACACCAGCTGACATGGATATTCTTGTCTAAGCAATAAATCATCTTATTAATGAGTCGCATCTATTTTGAAACACACTGTACAAGATCAATCACCGATAATGAGGATTCTTTATTTGTAAATATACGAATATATATAATTTTCTTTTCGATATATTTTACAATTTTGAGGGGAGGGGGAGTCTCCGTGGAGTAAGGTTTAAAGTGCTGAACTGTGACCTCAAAGTACGAGGGTTCGATCTCCAACTGTCGTATTTCGTTCACTTTCAGATGAATACCCTTGGGAAAAGTACACACACGCTTATATCCCATATGTAGCCTTACTAGTACTACTACAGTTCTGCTACAAGTAGGACTTAGGCATTAAATAACCCACCAACATCGATATGGTATTAAACAAAGAAACAAAGCCAGTCGACAATGCTTTAGTTTTCTCTCTTAGCTGAATTTTTTTCTGTTTTCAGGATTTATGCGAAAGTATTTCAATGATCCGATGTTTCTATAAAGCAAATATGCTAACAAAACCAAAGTTTGTGATCTTGAATTCATACTGAAGCAGAATTTTTGATCCATTGAAAAATAACCCTGTCATTTACGAAAATGAGAATTCTGTTCAATAAGATAATGGTTTATCTTTGGGTATTAGTGATACTGTAATTATTGTAATTTAAGTTATTACGGGGTCTAATTTTTTCTGCAATTGCTTTGATGGTCTTCAGAAAACCATTATTCTGTTGAGAAAAGCATTGATATTTCATATAGATTCCCAAAGATCTTTATATAAACAACGCGTTTCTCTTTTATTAAAACATTCCTTTTCTCTCTTTTCTTTTTTACATTTTCAATGCAATAATCATAATGCATCGAGCCCCAAGGATCATAACAATTATTTCTTTTTGCAGGTTACAAGGAGCGGCCACCTCTTTCGAATAAAACCATTTTCATTCGAGGAAAAAATATTTTAAAAAATACCGGAAAAATGTTCATCTCCTTAATGGTCGTCCGATTTCATTTTCTCTTTTACACACACATGCATATCGATTTCACGGTTAACAAACACAAAACCGTGCGTTCTATCTCACTCTCTCTCTCCCAAAGCAATTAATCTTGTTACTATGGCAACTATTTAATCAATAGAACTTAAGATGCTCCCTAACGCCTTGTGTTCCGATAAAAGGACAACAAGAATTATCAACATCAAGATGAAAACCTTTAAAAAGATATTCAGTGCCTTATTTTCTTTTTAATTAACTAGATGAATTCTGATCGGAATGGCTAACACGAGTCCTCAATGAGCCACACAAAAAAATAAAGCACTGATATTTTCGTTGCATCAAAAGAGATATTTGGGCATTGCCGTAACTTAGGAGCACATTCTTGATAGTAATGAGACTGTAACATGATTAAAAACAACAAAAAAAGTTAATTACGAATCAACTTTATTTCCTTCAGGATTGTTTCCTCGGGAAGTCACAAACCAATGAAGATGGATTTTTTTCCATTTCTGGAAACAGGGCTGGAAGACATCAACTAAAACTGCCTTCAGTTCATTCCTCTGAACCTGTTATTTGTTCTAAAGCTTTTATCAAATAGTTACCATGGAAAGGAATGTTGATTTTTTTCTCAACAGGAAATATTAACAACGAATTGTAAAAAGGAGAGAAACGGCATTTTCTTTATCGACAACATGTTCACTGGGCATAAAATTTTGAGTTCCAATATATCAGTCTACTGATGTAAAATTATTTTTCTCATATCATAGCTCATTTCAGTTCTCTGGCAAGGTTATCGCAATTATCTACTCCTTCGCTTTCCTTTATATTTATTGTGATTTGGTGGAACAGCAATGTCTGTGAATTGACCTGTTATATAAGTTAGGGTAGCGATAAACACATTGGCGTGAAAATGACATTCACCAAACGCCGTTGACTGTCTCGACTATTCTAAAATATATTCATATGCTGTCTCTCTGATTTGAAGCACGATAGATAGATAGATAGGAATTCTATACGTATTTTCACACCCATGCTTATATAAAAAAAAAGAACAGCACCCTATTAAATTCACTTGGTCAACGTTAAATGTATATTAAATTCTCTAGAAAATTGAGGTTATCAGTGCCGTAGGATATTTAATTTGCTTAAGTATTTTAGAAAGCAGATTTTCATAGATAACTGCATTGATTTATACATATATAATTTTTTTTCAGCATAACCTATAGTTTGTACATTACTTTAATGCAAAAATATAAAATTCGCTTAATTTATTTTAAATTATTCTATAAATTTATCATACACTTTTATAATTATGAATTCAGCAATTAGTAAATAGTTGAGCACATTGATATATTTAACCTTGATATGGCAACCGGTCCTAGAGAAGGAAAAGGTCGGAATTCTAACCTATTAAAGTACACTTAAAATGACCGTGTGTCGCATCCTGCTCGTTCCAAGGTCTGAGTGTATATATATAGAAAGATTTGCAAACGATATATTTAAAGGTTTGCATCATCTTTATCGAACCAGAACTCATCTCTATTCCGATGTAGAATTTGTTCATTGTCATATGGTTCAAAGTAATGCTATATAATACGAATAGTTCATTTTAATATCTGTCAATTGTTGGTCTCAAGTATTGAGAAGGATTAAGTATTCCTATTTGACCTATGGACGGGACCCTTACAGGTACTATCATTTCAGGTCTGAATGGAACTGATAGTAATTGTAATGAAGGGTTAAGAACACATTTCCTAAACTGGAGTCTTACTAGCAGATGTCCTTTTATGTGTAAAAAGGATTTATTAATGTTTTACACGTTGTGGCTGTAAATAAAAATTTTCGTGGAAAATAGATTTGACAGGATAAGTCCAAATCCTTGAGAAGACTTAATATTTCACTTTAAATTTAGGAGAAACTTGAATCATATCACCTCACCTGTACAGCCAGGACTAATTTACCAGAGTTGATAAGGTAAATTGTATAGGAAAAGGACACTTTTGAATTCCATTAAGCTAAAGCATTTTTAACAGACTTTTAAAAAGGAACTTTTTCAGTAATACAAAAATCACCGTCTTCAATAACTTGTCACACGAATATTTTGCAGCAGCAGGTTGAATTTGTAGTGTATTAAGAGAGTATAGAGTTCTATCGAAGTCAATCCTGAAAACAGAAGTAAAATATTTTTATATATCAAATAGAATTGTATAATAATAAAAGTATTGTTTATTCGCTTATTTATCTCATCAAACAATTTAAATGCACCAATACCTTTGTTGGCTGGGCTCAAACATTCCCGTCTTTATAATCTGCAGTATGTCAAGTTCCTTTAAACTATATCATGTCTTAGGTAGGACTATAAAATTGTATCCGGTGGTTATAAAGTTCTACAATGTTTGTATTATCCCTTTATGTCCAATACTTCCGGGTTTTTTTCTGAGCCGGAATTATTTTTTAAAGGTTTCATCTATCAATCGAATAGACCTGTTAAAAATTAAATAAGTATTATGTAGGACTCCTTGAGACTATATCATTGTCAACAAAATATTAGTATTGGGGATATTTAAAACCATATAAACATGTTTGGTTTGGCTTTAGGGAATATAAAACCATTGTAGGTTATTTAATGTTAAATTGGGCAAATGCGTATATATCAAAATATATATAATTTGTTAATTTGTTAATATAATTTCGTTCATAACATTTTCAAACAAGCCAGAGCTATTTTTTTTACAACGAGTTAAATTGTTCCAAGTATTGCTATGTATTACTAACAATTCCATTAAATATCAATTATTTGTTTACATACAGTTAAATGATCAAATAGTTCTATTTCACACGATTCTGGTAAGCCCAAGATATTTGTTTGCTCACCGTTTAAAGGCCAAATAGTTCTATTTGATCCATAGATAGAACATATTATGTACTATCACTCTGGGTCAGAGTGGACCTACGAGCAATGGGGATAAACCGGTACACTGCATTCTCAAAAGCTCACCATCAGAGTGTTTTGTGTTATATCCCGGACACTTGTTGGTGGGGGTCATATTCCTCTGCAAAGATGCAGTCGGGCTATTCTACAACCACAGCAGGCTGGGCTACTTATAAGCATGTGTAAATTATTTCTATTAGAGAGGAATCCTTGAAACTGTATAATTGCGTGAACATGATTAGTATTAGGGAGTTAATATATAACTATGTAAAGCGTGCTTAAGTGATTAAAAGAAACAAACTACAAAAAATTAGAGGCGATATACATCTTAATAAATAGAAGCCCTTTATAGACTAAAATAAATCTAAGCTGAAGATATTTATGAATTTTGACATGTAAATATTTCAACTAATCTTCATAGCAATTTATAACATTATATAGCAATTTGTTTCGAAGAAAAAACACATAGCAAAAATGTTTAATCGTAAAACATTATTATATTTCCAACTCTTTGATTTCGTGTCCTTAGGAAGATAAAATAAATATTAACGGTGGAGACTGAGATGATGATAATGACTTTCTTTCAGCCAAAGTAAGTTAATTTTTTTTTTTTTACTTTAGTGTATGTTTATGTTGCTGTCAGTTATTCACAATTAGATGTATTCAGTCGCCGTAATATTCCTTAAAATCTCCAGCATTTGCAGTGAATCTTACGGCAAATGATGAACGTAATCTATAGAAAAGTAGAATTAGTTCATCTTCCGCGCACCCTTCATTACATACAGATATGCACAGGCAGAGACAGACGCACATTACACACAAATATACACATCCAGACACAGGCACCCACAGGCAAATATATATATATATATATATATATATATATATATATATATATATATATATATATGAGTCGTCTAAAAAGTTCTAAACCTCAGTCAGATAAAATAAATATCGCTAAAAATGATTTCTTGTAACCACACACAATCACATCTTAACATTGAAGAAATGATATAGGAAACAGAAAGGGATATAAACATGAATGAAATGCAGAAAAATGAGCACGATGCTTTAATGACAATGGAAATATAACAAGAAAAATATAATTGTGAATGCAAAAAGGTTCTTCTTCTGTGCACAATATTTGATGAAAATAAAACTCTCCCGTACGATGGTCTTGCATAGAACAAGCAAATTCAAATAACAGTATTCTAGTGCCTATATATATATATATATATATATAACTAAATTTAATCAGAAAATGTACGTTGTATAATCTCACACATATACTCGACAAGTTTTACACATTCACTTTGCAAGGCACTATCGAAAATATATGCATTGCACAAAATCTAGAGAAAAACCCACACGAAAATATGTATATATATATATATATATATATATATGTATGTGTGTGTTGGTGGTATCAGTTATCTATTTTGAAAATAAGGAATCTGCAAATGTAATAAAAGGTTCGCACGGAGTCATAGCAATTTTTTCTTTACAAAACAAATAAGATAGAGTTATATAATGTACCTTTAATTTTACTATTTTTCTCATCTTTCTTTTTCAGATGAAAATAGATGGAAGACCTCAATGCCATTAATATTTTCGAATAAACCCATTGGTATCCTCTTTCTTTTTTCCTTTTATTCATTCATCTTTTCTTTTCCTGTCTTTTCCAATATTTACTGATTATTATAAAGTTTCTTTTTTTTTATTTCCTTCTTTTTTAACACTACAGATTTATTACGCTTTCTTTCTTCCAAACATTAAGGTCTTAACGCATTTTTATGTCTTCAGTTTTTCCCAATTGCTTTCTTCGTTCTTTCTGTTTTTCTTTCTTTTTGTTGCAAATTCAACATCCTGCCGGTGAAATATAACAAAATAAAATTTGTACCTCTTTTTATATTTATTTATCCAAGTTTTCAAGAGAGAAGATAAATAAATAAAATAAAACAAAATAATCCAAAAAATGTCTGCAATTCCACCTGAGGTTACGGAAACGTAATTGTATTTTTATTTTTCTACTTTGTATATTACTCGAAATTATTTCATGATTTATTCAGTAACAAGAAGAACAAGGGAATAATTTGTGCTGCTTGTTCTTCATATCCTAAAGCAGAAATGTTTTCATAAGTTCGATTCTGTTTGAAAAGAATTTTTACTCCATAATATTTTATAGTGAATCACACTTCTAAGAACTGCATACTTAAGAAAAAAAATATTTGTGCAAATAAATGCGTGCACTCTCTCTGAAAGATACTCACACACAGTACGACACACTTACACACATATACATACACAGACATGGATGGCTATATATATATATTTATATATATATGATTATTTTATTAGTATTCTTATAATATACTTACTATATATATATATATATATATATATATATATATATATATAACTAAATATATATAAACTATATATATATATATATATATATATGTGTATGTAAACTATATATATATATAAATATATATTAACTATATGTGTGTGTGTATATGTATATAAATATATGTGTGTGTATATATATATATATATAAACTAAATATATGTGTGTACATATATAAATATATATATATTAATTTATAAACTATATATATATATATATATGTATGTGTGTGTGTATATATATATATAAAATATATGTATATTTCTTTAAGAAAAACAAAAACCGGTCCCACAAAATGAATAGGTCGGCAAATAAATCCCGATTTGCAATAAGTTTGCTAAGGCTTTCTTATTTGTAAATCAATAAATCAGCAAATGATTGTCAATAGATTTAAATGCTATTTCAATCTTCCCTACAAGATACTGATATAGGATGTAGATCAAAAGACCTGCCGGAAGCGATGGATGTTTAGTGACCAATGGCGAGAGTGTCAAGACAATCCGTACTAGCAACGTGAGTTGATTATTTATATATTTGTTTCGTAAGCAAGAAATTCAGAAATTGTTTTAAACAAAAGATATATATTTTGCTCGTCAGGTATACTTTTTTATTAAATAGGCGGGCATTGCGCGATCATTCTTTGGGTATTCACTGTTCTGATTTGCTCGAATATATATGATCCATTTTCATCTAAGCGCTTAACAGAAATAGTCTGACGAAGAATTGCAACTTGTTTAGGAATTGTTTTGACTCTAGGTGCGATTATAAAAAAAGAAACATTTTCAAGAAAATTGTGCAAGAGTCTAAAATTTGATCATATTGACAAATTTGAGATATACAAATGAACCTTTTTTTGAGAAATGAGACACTCAATTCATTGTGATTTCCACGTAAAAATGGATCACCCAATATTTATTAGAAGACATATTTTACTTAAAAAAAGGAAAAAGAACATGCCAATTCGAAGACTTCTTTTTTCCAACGGATCATGATAAAAATAAGAAAAAGCAAAATAGTAGATAAAAAACAGACCCTTGTTAAAGAATTGAAGAAATAAAAAAAATTAAAAAATGGTAACTGAAGCTCGCATTTATTTGAATTATAGTTTGGGCCATCTGAATAATTCGGCTGAAACTGAAAAATGGTTGGAGGAACTTGAAATCTGAAAAAGTTTTAAAACTCTCAAGACATCAGCAATCCTGGTATCCAGTGAATTGTGAGAAGTGTCTTTAGAAGACATGCAGTCACGCTGACTTCAGCGATGACGAGCTATTGATACAGGTATGAAAATCTTGCCTAGAGTATGATAATAATAATAATAAGGAATAATAATAATAAGGAACATGAAGGTGACGATTATACCAATCGTGATTGGTGCATTAGGTACAGGGAATGGAGGACTTTGAAGTTGGAGGACGAGGGGAGAACATCCAAACTACAGCATTGTTGAGAACGGCAAGAGTACAGACAAGAGTCCTGGAGACTTAAAGTGACTTGCAGTCACTCAATCTCCAGTGGAAAACCATCAGCTAACGCTTCTGTGAAAAATCAAAAGGGGTAATAAAAATAATAATAATAATAATAATAATAATAATAATAATAATAATAATAATAATAATCGAAATTACAGCATTGTTAAGGTCGGCCAGAATACCTAGAAAAGTCCTGGAGACTTGGGATAATTGTTATCACTCTGAGTCCAGTAGAAGATTATCAGCTAACGCTGGTGTAAAAAGCTTTCAATTATAATGATACTATTAATGAAGTGGAATTGGAGATCAGAGAAAGGATCGCTATTATACAGACCACAGTATTGTTAAGAAAGTTTAAAATTCTCACAAATGTCCTTGAGACATGAGATGACTTGCGGTCACTCAGTCCCAAGCTAAATACCACCAGTTTAAATTGACGAAAAAAAATAGCAAAGAGGGAAAATAATATGTGAAAATTAGCTAAAAAAAGTGGACTTGCCAAAGAGTGAACTTTCCCGTTGCGACGAACCACAGAGTAAAAATCTTAGAAAACGAAAAAGAAATAAGTACTTGAACCTTGCCAGAGTACTAAAATTACTATGGAACATGAAAGAGACGGTGATCTTGGAACGATCACAAAAGGCTTGGTAAGCAGACTGGAAGAGTTGGATATTAGATGAAGAACCGAGGCTTTCGAAACATCAGCATGGCCAAGATCAGCCAGAATTCTGAGAAGAATCTTGGAGACTTAAGAAGACTTGTTGCCACTCAGACTCCAGTTTAAGACTATCTGCAATTGCAGTTGTAAAAAACTCACAAGGAATAATAATAATAATAATAATAATAATAATAATAATTTCAAGCCATCTGGGCATTCATATATTCTGGATTTAAAAATTCAAATTTATACACGACAGATTTTCTCAACAAATTAATAAATGGTTACAAGATTCCAAAATGTTGGAATGGATGACAAAGGTGAAATTTTCACAGATCATGAAAGATATCTTGAAATGAATCATGGCCAGCAACTGTATACCGATAAAGATGTTAGACATGACGTGGAAAATCTTAACCCGAGAGATACGAAAAAAAATTATTTTATTATAAACCACGGACTATTTCTGTAAGGACAGAAAGGATGACACAATGGAACCAAAAGAACAGATGACTAGCCTTACAGAGGTCACTATATCCTCAAAGATGTTTTTAAAAAAGCGTGAAAATCATATATGTTTTAAACTAGGAGAATACATTGTATAAAAATTCGACAAATCAAAACTTTATTTAAAAAAATCACGAAAAACTGGAATTTGAAATTGGAGAAAAATCCAAAGAGGTATCTTCCAGGAATATTCTCTTTTTACCACTGCTATTTGTCGTAACACTGATACCAATGAAACCTAAATTTAGGAAATATCTAGGGGATTACATATTTACATTATCACAAAACAAAATAATCCTTCATATACTTACTGATGATATGAAGATATAAGCAAGAAAGGAAAATCAACATGAAACCTTCATAAAAACCATAAGAATATACAGTAATGATTTAGGTATGTAATTTTGGATTCAAAATGTGCCATAGGAATTTAAAAAAATAAAAGGGTCCATGTTCAACAAAAGAAAGAAAAGAACAACCAGATCGGAAAAGCCTCAGAACTTTTAATGAAAAAAAATGGATCATTAGGAATATTTGAATATGGCATCATCAAATGAACAGGTATGAATGAAAAATTTATGTTTTTACCTCAGAGGAACAAGAAAGCTTTTCGAAACCAAATTCTGCTGCAGAAATATAATCAAAGGAATAAACTCCTGGGAAGTTCCGCTTACTATATACCCAGGATCATTCTTGAAATATTTGTTTGTATGGATTTCATGGCGTTTCAAACTTTGTAGGTAATTTAATGACAAATCTATTTTTATATAAATAAACGATTTTATTTTAAACAATTCAGTTTAGCATAAATACGCACTTTGATTGACAAAATCATTTCGTTTCAGTCTCTTCAGTTTTATCAAATAGTTCTAATTCAGACAGTTAAGTTTTCTAGAAGAAAGGTTTTTGTTTACACATAGTTAAATATAAAAAACAGTTCTATTTCAAATAATTCAGTTTAGCATAAGTACGCAGTTTAAATGTCAACACATTTCAATTTCAAGTAACTCAGTTTAGCTTAAGTACAATTCAGTTCTATTTGACCCATTGATAGAAACCTATCAGGTGCTACCACAAACAGCCTGAGTGGACCGGAGAGCGATGACAACGAAGGGGTACCCCGCATTCCTGATGCTCTAGCATTACAGGTATCTCACCATTAGATTTTTGAGTCATATCAAGGACACTCGTTGCTAGAGGTCTCACCCCTCAGCAGAGAAGCAGTCGGTGCATTCTCGTACCCAAGCCGACATGATCACATTCTTAAAATGGACAAAGGAAGATTTCAGACGAATAGACCAAAGGACAATGAAATCAATGACCATGCAGAAGGAACCAGACCCAAGAGATGACATAGATTGATCATTTGTCAAGAAAAGTAGGAAGATGACACGTCGCGATCGGGAGCGCGTAGATAAATCAGTTCAATGGTTTGAAATATACGCTAAATTTGCAAAGAATGACTAATTACACCAGTCACTTAAAACAATAGCAACACAGGGTCAAAAAAAGAAAAGAAAAGAAAATTAGAAAATGGGAATCGGAAGAAAAACAGTTATAAGGATACTTTAAATGAAAAATTAGGGAGATTGCACTTGAGGCACGTGAACGAAGCTAAGAAAGCGAAGCTTAAAGCAAGAAAATGAATATATCTTTATAGTAGTGCAAAATAGTATCAAAAAGACTAATCGTTTTAAAGCGAAAATTGACAATATGAAACAGAATAGAAGTATATGTTAAGAACAGGGATAAAACGTTAGTCACTTATAAATAAAAGCCGCATAGGTTTTATATTTTGGCTTGGGGAAAATACACCTAATCCTTACTATGATTGAAGGAATTTCATTTCAACCAGATGGATATGTAATTAACAATAGATATATAAATGTTTGAAGAGGTTTATTACTGCTGAAGCCGTTTTTTCTCTAGTTTTATGGGATCAGATTTTTATAGTTTATACACTTTAGACCTGAGCTTAATCAGGTTGTTCTTAGGAATTGTTAAACTAGCATTTGCATTAGCCAGATGGTCGTATCAGTGACTGATCATACTAATCTGAAAATACCAATAATGACGTTTATTAGATCGTTAATTAAAAACTGGAATGCTTTAATGGACCGAAAGATTATCGAGAGCCTTATTTGAGTTACTATAAACCTTCGAAATTCCTACTATTCTCGACATATTATTTCTGGTTGTACACCCTTAAGGTAATTCATCTGTACCACAATAAATATACACACTTCTAAATAAGCGCAGACAAATATAATTATAATTTAATACCTATTCTTATAAGTAAGCATATAGATCAATGAAATTATGGGGTGGTTTTTTAGGTTTCTCCTCATCTATTTAATCTTTGGGTGATCTTCAGAGTGTTTACACTTTTTCTATCTCTAAAAACAAGACGGGAACAAATATCTTTTTGTGTCAATAAATTAGAATTGTTCATATACAGGTTGTTCGTCGAATCCAGTAACATTTTAAATGCAATAACTTAAGTTATATAATTGTTTCTGTGATAGGAATGGTTGAAATATTTAATAAAGATAAATTGCATGAACGTCTAAGTCTTAAAGTTTTATTAATGTACTTTTTGATTATCACTCTTCACCATGACTGCCAATGCTGTTCATATATTTGAAATCAGATACAGGATTTGATAGATGGATAATAGTAATTATATATATATATATATATATATATATATATATATATATATATATATATAAAATGATAATATATATATATATATATATATATATATATATTTAATCCATGGAAAATACTTTGCTGGAACCTAAGGTTTCCTCAAGTTTATAACAACATTCGTCAGGCAGTTAAGAAGATGGAATGAAATTGAAAATCGAAAATGCGACAAAATACAAACAAAATCGCAAATTCGACAAAATACAGACAAAAAGCCGTTAACATTTCGTTTGTATGCGGTTGTAAGTATGTGTGTGTATATATGGGTGTGAGTGTATGTGTGTGCGTGTGGAGTCATGTTTTTAAGTTAAGTCAGGCCAGGAACTTAAAGCGTTGGTTATCGCGGTGTTTGGTAACCAATGTGTATACATTTGTTTCGTTGTCAGTGGGACAAATTATCATCGCTGCAAGTTGTAGGGAATGAGTGAGAATCTGGAAAGCTTAACTCTTGATTTTTTGATTCGTGAAGTTGTTTTTGATTACTGCACTTCACCCTAACTATCATCATGTTAAATACACTTTCAAACTACAGTAGGATTTTATTATTTCAGAGATTACGGCCAAAGTACGACTAAGCATAGGAAAAAACGCCACACGAAAAGCGACAACCAAGCACTATGACTGGACCCTACTCAACAACAGAGATATTAGAGATAAATATGCATTAGAATTAAGAAACAGATTCGAAGCACAACAAGAGAAGGCTGAAAAATGTACCCTAAATGACGAATATGAAAATTTTGTAGAAGCACACTTTGAGGCGGCAGCAAAGTATATTCCAACAAAACCTAGAACTTAATATAGACTCCCTTGGGAAACACTAGTGGTTAGAGAAAAACGTGCACTCGTGAAAACTGCCTCCAAAAGCTATCGAAAGAACCCAACAAACACAAATGCTCGAAAACTAGAAAAGGCACAATATCAATTAACAGGAATATATCTAAAAGAACAGGCAGAATACATACAAAATCAGATAGGTAAGATTAGAGACTCGGTGGAAGATAGACAATCCAGGATAGCCTGGCAAACAATAAACGAAGTAAGTAGAAGGAAGAGCACAGCCAAAGCAAAATTGAAAGCTTGCGCCAACAAGAAAGAGTAAAACTGTGGGAACAGCATTTCAAAAATCTACTAGGAAACCCACCGAAAATAACGGATGAACCGATCACCAGAATTATCTGTAAGCAATTAGACGTTAAACTAGGTCCTTTCACCAAAGAAGAACTCGACTCAGTTCTCAGAAGAATTAAAAATATGAAAGCTGCAGGGCTAGACGAGATCCCGCCGGAAGTGTGGAAGACTAGACAATTCGACGATATACTGCTCCGGCAATGCAACGAAGTCTATAGTCAAAATAGGATAGAAAGATGGACGAAGGGATGCATCCTTCCTCTCCCTAAAAAAGGCGACCTCGGACTAGCCAAGAACTACCGAGGGATAACACTTACATCCATAGCAGCCAAAATCTACAAAGCCCTACTACGAAACCGCATAGAACCCAAAATAGACAACATCCTTAGGATAAACCAAAATGGGTTCCGGAGAAATAGATGCAATCCCTCACAAATACTGACCATCCGTAGAATCCTTGAAGGCGTTCGGGCAAAAAAACCTTCAGGCGACATTACTATTTGTCGACTTTACCAAGGCCTTCGATTCCATACACAGAGGGAAGATGGAGCAAATACTACTAGCATACGGCCTACCAAAAGAAACCGTAGCAGCGATAATGATTCTCTACAGAAACACCAAAGTGAAAGTACGTTCACCAGATGGAGACACGGAATACTTCGACATTGTTGCAGGAGTACTACAAAGAGACACACTAGACCCGTACCTCTTTATCATCTGTCTAGACTATGTGCTTAGGACTTCGATCGACAAAATCAGAGAAAATGGCTTCGAGCTGACAAAGAGAAGAAGCAAAAGGTACCCCGCAACAACAATCACGGACGCCGACTACGCTGATGACTTGGCGTTACTAGCG
This sequence comes from Sepioteuthis lessoniana, assembly GCA_963585895.1. Classification (NCBI taxonomy): domain Eukaryota; kingdom Metazoa; phylum Mollusca; class Cephalopoda; order Myopsida; family Loliginidae; genus Sepioteuthis; species Sepioteuthis lessoniana. The sequence goes on along the minus strand of OY757924.1, from coordinate 64,144,171 downwards.
AATACGCCTTATCAAGCAGATACACTACTGCATAGTCTGGAACGAGCCGCAGCTGGCATTGGCCCCCATGTCAATGCAAACAAAACTGAATATATGTGTTACAACCAAACGGGCAACATTGCCACACTAGACGGAGCCTCTCTGAAACTAGTAGATAAATCCACCTACCTAGGAAGTAGCGTCTCATCAACCGAAAAAGACATCGACACACGACTGACGAAGGCATGGACAGCTATCGATAGGCTCTCGATCATATGGAAGTCAGACCTAACCGATAAAATGAAACGCAGTTTCTTCCCGGCAGCGGTTGTATCGATACTGCTATATGGATTCACTACTTGGAGGCTAACTAAACGGCTGGAGAGGAAACTAGACGGAAGTTACACAAGAATGTTGAGAGCAGTATTGAACAAGTCCTGGCGACAACACCCCACGAGACACCAACTATACGGACACTTGCCCCCCCCATCATGAAAACTATACAAGTTAGACGAACCAGACCCGCGGACACTGCAGGAGAAGCAAAGACGAGCTCATAAGCGATGTTCTCCTGTGGACCCCCACATATGGATGTGCAAAAGCAGGACGACCAGCACGAACTTACATACAGCAACTATGTGAGGACACAGGATGTAACCCTGAAGACCTGCCGGAGGCGATGAATGATAGGGAGAAGTGGCGAGAGAGGGTCAGGGATATCCGTGCTGGCGGCGCGACATGATGATGATGATGAATAGCTTACTTTAGATAGATATGTAAGTTGGCCGACCGTAGTTGAAGGCTATCTAAGGCTCTATTTCCTGAAGCAATTACACCAAGGAATAGAAGAGGGGTCGTCTTCTTTCCCTGGACTGCTCCGCTTACCCTAAATCCATATCTTATAAGGCTGAGAGAGAACCAAAGAGTCATCAAATACGTTATTTGAGTCTTTGGTATGTAAGTTGAATAACTGACGATATACAAATTATAGAAACATTTGCTAACAGGCACTATGAAAGTTTAACTGGTGTTTTTTTTTTCCTTTTCATTATTAATGAACATTTTGATTAATGCATTCTTATTTATACATTTTAAAATTTTGTGAATCCTCTGTATTTATTAGTTATCTAAAGATCTATTTGATTTTTTATGAACTTACGCCGATATTCTCAATGTTTTGGAATTTCGGCTTAATAAAATGACATCAAAGCAATAAAGTTATCACTGTAATTATGAGCATCAAAGAGGTCTTTAAATGTTTGACCAGATAAGGAATACAGCACTGATGCCAATTGATGATAACCTGATGGAACCAAGTCTGGAGAATGAGACCTGTGGAGAACATGATTCAAATTTCATTATGTTTTACTAAACTCTAAAATGCAAATTGGTGTCAACTGTTGTTAGGGATCAATACGACAAAGGACATCTTTTTTTGTTGCTGCAACTCTCAAAACTAGAGTTTGTGTGTTTGCATGTGTGTGCGTATATTTTGTTTGCGCTTGCGCGTGATATGTATTCGATTTCCCACCGGGTCAGATTTGATATAACCCTATTTTTATTGGGGAGGGGATGCACAAATCAAGGCTCATCTACAGCCTTCAAAAGTATTTCCTATTTAGGGTGCTTCAGGTGCCAAGAGATAAACTCAGCCCTTTCTTGCATCTATTCGTCGAAACAAGACTGCCAGGTTGGCCCAGGAAAACCAGGGATTGTTGAGCGTGTGTGTGACGGGAGTAGGTATTCACCCGATGTGGGTTAAGCCTGATACTCACTTTGATGTGTACAGTTTCTCGGGGATTAATGTACGAATATACTTCTTAGCCAGAAAAGGTCTGAATTCAGAGCTTCCCTTCTTCGAAACTGATCAACAAAAGTTTAATCTTCTGTACATGAGCCCAGTCAGCCAGAGAAACAAGGTGGTGATCACTAACAATATCTAGTATCTATTTAGCTATTTGTTAGAGAATGGTCATCTCCAGATCTCCATATCAGATGGTTAACTGAGATTAAGAAAGCGAGCAAAAAGTTTTGCAATATATGTGACCGAAGCAGTTCAAACTGAGGATTCTGTTTGTTAATATCGCGGTAGTTGGTGTGCTGACACGTTTTGGATTGCTAAACTCTGTGTTGGATTAGAAAGCCGTATAGATAAACGTGCAATGATGTTTAATTCGGGAACGGCCAAGAACATAATATTAATTGGTTGGTAGATGTTTTATAGCTTATCATATCATGGGATTATTTAATGCCAAATTCTGTTATATATGTTAACTGTCAATTCGCATATGAGCAAGGATATTTCCAGCTTGTTTCTTTAGTTTTTATTTTCATTTTCAAGCACCCTTGGGGCTGTGAGCACGTACATGACTCTTCAGTCTACTGACACTTCTGAAGAATCCGCTACATTGTAGACGTACGTGAGTGCTGGCACTGTATTTTTTCTTCTTCAGATAACTCACAAGACCAGCCCTGGAGAGACACAATCTTCCACATAAAGTACATGATGAAACTTCTCTACTATGGAAGACGATTGAATTAATTTCATCCTTTCTAATAACTCATTTCACTTGTTCATGTTTAAACCAGTTGGACTCAAATTCTTACACAGACCGATGTGTGTCAGAAGCTATATTCTCCCAGTCATCCATGGCTAAGGCAGTATTTATCAAAATGTTTTTGAGACAGTTCTTAAACCTCAAATTGGGTTTTGCACAGAGGGTGTTTGGCATTTGAGAATTCCCTGTAATTTGTTTGCACACAAATGGTTTCGAATATCGTTTTTTTTTATTTGGAATTATGTTTATCCAGAATTCTTATATTATACAAATAATTTGTCCATAACTGTAGGGTTTAAAATATCCCATGATTATAATAATCATAATAATAATCCTTAGTTAAGTCTTGACCCTTTCTTTTTTACTCACGTATTAGACAGAGAGAACATGAAATTGATGGTAATAAAGGAATACCCCTCATTCCCTGAAGCTTGAGGAATTAAACCTCACCATCAGATCTAGTATAATGTCATGCTCTGGACTATCGATCGGGCGGGGTCATCCATCTGCACATGTTCAGTCAGTGTATTCTAGAGCCATAACAGAAAGTATAGACCTAAAATTGTGTTTGACCGCTCGTGAAACGCATATATTACTTTTATTGTCTATTAATCAGTTTAACAGAAGTGCATGTTCACGTATGCAGAGTTATAAAGAATTTAACGAAAACAAAAATAATGCTAGTAACACGGTTTAATTTTGTCGGATGTCTTTTTAATAATCTCTATTCATTTATTAAAAGACAATTCTGAAAACAAATATGATTAACTTAATGAAAATATTCCCAATAGTTCATTTTAATTAAAACTCACAAGTATTGCAAGAATTTTTCCGCTTTTTTCGATTTACTTCTATTTTAATTGGATAAAATCTGAAAACGGAAGTATTAATCAAACGTTAATTATATAATATTAAAAAAAGAGATGATTTTTAAATGTTATTCCTTTGGTGGCAGTTTAAACATAACCTACATATCGTATATAGAAGATAAATGATATACACCAGTAATAAATAATACTTTTATTTACCCGACTTCGCAGGCACAAAAGAATGGCACACAACAGCAGTTTTCAAGTACTTATGATTTGAATAAAGATTTAACCTTCTCTTAGATTATGGTGAGACACCAGTCATGAAGTTTAGAGAACGTAGAGAAGCACTTTATGGCCATTAATCCAAGGGCCACTAAAACCCAGTGCGTTAAAAACTGTGAGGTTTCCATGTCTGAGTCAATTAGAACTGCTACAACATTTACAAAGGTTTATTATAGTTATTTAAATTCATACAGCGGTGTATAAATTGTTGAAATACACAGAATTACTACTGCTAAATAGCATTATTTGCAACCTGTGGGTAGAGTGCTCACCAATGGTCTGGTAGAAATGGGTTCAAGCCCACGTCACGTCATACCAAAGAATTTTAAAATAGTACTTGATAACTCCTTGCTTAACACGCAGCAGTATAAGGTATGTATCAAAGGTAAAATAGAGCAATCCTGGGAAAGGAGTAGCGCCATCCCTTACACCTCGGTGTTGTAGCTATTGGAAAGGGAGCCTTCTGGTCACCCTTGACCACTGTAGTTGAATATGAGCCAACAAATGATTAATAATAAATAGAATTATTAGAAAGTTAAGTTGACGACGTAAGTCGATGATAACCCGAAGGATCCATTTTTAATATCTGCTACACCTAGGTGCAGGGGAGGGCGTTTCTCCTTCCTCTTGATTGCTTCACTACCCTTGATACGTACCTTATAATGCTGAGTGTTGAGCAAGGCAGCATCAAGTACCATTTTTTTTTGTCTTTTTTATGACTCGACCAGGGATTGAATCCCGATCTCCTGGACCATTAGCAAACACTCTACTCATTGGGCTAATTGTGTGCAAATCAAGGAGATCCTAGTTGTGTAAAATTAAAGTTATTAACAAACTATTTGTTTTCTAAGTAGGTATAAGAAGGATTTGACATTACACATCACAAACTGATTTGTTTATTAGTTTAGTGTCATATCAGACTTTAGAGATCTATACCAAAATAATCCTTGAAGAAGACGAATAATGACTGAAATTTCAGCACACTCAATACGATGTCACAGCAAAGCATATTAGCTACTAAACTTCGGGGATTCAACCGACCAGATAAATGTATGCCTCTCAAATTGATATTTGCGTGAAGAAAAACGGAATCAGTACCACAGCAGGATCTGATCTTGGCTCTACATATACCAAATAAAAAAAAAAAATGATTAGTCAAACTTTCATGATATAATCTCATCTACTAGAATATCATATACTTGAATCAGAAATTTTGATTTAAACTAAGCAGAACAAAGTAAAATATATGTGCTAGATGTAAATGTTATTACATAATATAATATAATCATATTTACATACAACTGTTTAGACTGGAGCTTCTCAAAATAGTACATAAGGTCCCTCACAGGAGTGAATAAAATAACAGAGTGAATAAAAAAAAATTAGATGAAGTGGAGTTAATTCACTAGTTTGCATTAATGAATCCTTTTATAACTGGAAAACCAATTACGATGGATTATCATAATTGGTCACCAGCAATCGTTTACATGGCATAATGCTTGATAGAGTACGGAGACTACTAGTGAGGTATATCATTCACATAGGGACTGTTAATGAAACGTGTAATAATATATAACTAAAGAAAAAAAAATAAAACAAGGATATTTTTAAAGTTTTATTTCATAAAAATACTAAATATTATCAATTTTAAATAATTTATTTGCCTAAGAATAAGATATAAATAAAAGAAAAAGAAAAATACACTAAAGTAATATATAGAGTCTAAAATTCAAATCTTATTCATTCTAACCTATTTTTAAGGAATAAAATTAAAATTGAATTATTACTAATGAACAATCTGGCTCTGCCCGATTAGACCAAGTCTTCACTTGTTTATGTTTTTGTATTACGAAATTTTTGTTGACGTGGTTGTTATATGAATCAGAAAAATATTATTTTCTGAATATATAGAAAGAAATTGAAATTAAAGGTGGTTGGTAATGTGCAAATGCTACGCTCATTTAACCTGTTTGAATGTTCTGCTTAAGACACTTTTAGAAAGACTTCCTCCTAAAGAACATCATATAAACACTATTATTCATAGATTCCCATTGGGTGTAAATGGTATGAAAATATTCTTTATGATCTCAGAGGACACAATCAGAAAAGAAAAGAGAATAAAAGAAAGAGAGACTGATGACAACACAACTGAACAAGGAGAAATCTAAATGTTAGACCTCCGTCCATATCTTCTCCAAGGAAAAATACACGAAGCAAGTACACGACTGACACGGAAATATGACTGATAGTAAAGTTCCAGTTTTGGACTTCTGAGGAGTTGGGATTAGCCCACCATTGACATTTCACTCGGATTCACTCCGACCCAGAGTGGTAATAACTGTTCTGGTAATACCTATAGTGCATTAAGTCTGTTTTAAAAAATCCGTATTTAGTCTAACCATATTCCAGAAATCTCTAAAGAAAAAAGAAACACCCAAAAATTAAAATATAAATATATATAGAATGAATAAAATTAAATTACCCCGAGGCATAAAATTGTAGTATACTACCGGTGGGTCTTGACTAACAACAAGGGACATAATATATATATCTAATATTTTTATTCTTCGACGCTGACGTTCGCGTGGGGCAGGGAGACAATTAGAAAGAGTTCGCGTACAAGAAGGAGCTGTCGGAACAGCCAGCGAGAACTGACATCAGCCAAAATTTTAGATCTTATATAGTCTAAAATCTACCACGTGACCCCACACGCAATTTTTGTTTTTCATTGATCACGGCTTACACCCACGCATTGGTTGTTTTTCATTGGCCACGGCTCACACCCACGCATTGGTTATTTTTCATTGTCTACGGCTTACACCCACGCATTGGTTGTTTTTCATTGACCACGCTTAAACCCACGCACTGGATGTTTTTCATTGACCACGCTTAAACCCACGCACTGGTTGTTTTTCATTGACTACGGCTTACACCCACGCATTGGTTGTTTTTCATTGGCCACGACTTATACCCACGCATTGGTTGTTTTTCATTGGCTACGGCTTATACCCACGCATTCGTTGCTTTACATTAGTCACGGTTTGCTTGTTTTTTTGCTTTACATTTATCACGATTCGCTTGTTTTTCATTGGCCATGATTTACACACAAAATATGCTTGTCCTCCATTGGTTTCCGCCTACACCCATGCATTGCTTTTTTTTTCAGTAATAACTTTATGGGTGTTATCTACGAATGGATGTATCTGTCAACTACATCGACCAGATTCAACATAGGTTAATGTGACATATTACAAAATAACACTCGGTGGGGTGACATCTTATTATATGCCATCAATCAATCAATCATGTGAAACCTACTGGAATCTCTTTTCAGGCTTTTTGAAATGACGGCGTATTTTGAAAATCTCATACAACTATTCCTCTCAACAGCTCGCAAAATTGACTTTGTGGTGCCATTATCTAAACGAGTTAGCAAGTCATCCTTTTTAAAATTCATGCTGTCTACTGCTCCTTGGTTTGTCCTATAAGTCAAATTCCCCTGATGAGACCTTTGCAAAGCTTTCAGGAACCCTACTGTGTCGAAGGAAGACATCTTTATTGATTCAATCCCATCTTTTGCTGCCTTTATGCTCGATGTCGTACATGTAGCTTCTCCATCGACGTTATCTTTCTTCATTTTTTGACAGTAAATAAATGAATATTTAATACAGAAAACTCAAAAGTATTCCTTAGCTACGCATATAATCCGAGAAAGAAAAAGAAAACACTATTTATCTATCTATCAATACACACATTATATATATATATATATATATATATATATATATATAGTGAGAGGGCTTTTTATATCCCAGAAAAGATATAAATATCTTCAGGAAGAAATGTAAGCTACGACAACAGAGTTTATTTTTCGTTAATTCTCAAATTACAAGGATCCATGTCTTACCAGATGATATCAGAGCCTAATAAATGCTAATAGCCTCGGTTGCAAAAATTGTTCTCCGAAAAGGTAGATAGCTTTTGTATTCTAAATCATTTTGAGGTGAATGCATATATTTCTATGCCCTTTTTCTTTTTTTTTTCTCTCTTGTTCAGACACGCACATTACTGTTCACCAATGGTACGGGAAACCTGGGCCCAATTCCAGGTGGAGTTATCCGAAAAACTCAAAAATGGCTCTTGATGCCAGCAGGTGTCCAATTTATATATATATATATATATATATATATATATATATATGTGTGTGTGTGTGTGTGTGTGTGTGTGTGCGTTTGAGTGTATATATCAACAATGGCTAACATATGAATGTTCGATTAGCTTATATATATATATATATATATATATGTGTGTGTGTGTGTGTGTGTGTGTGTGTGTGTGTTTTTGATTCAATAAATTAGGTGTTTTTTGTCTAATGTGTTGATAGTAAGACTTAAGGTGCACATTTGCACGTTTTTAACAAAAATCAATAGATATGGAACCATTCACGTTCCATAAGTCAACATGTCCTTAGTAGCCACTATCTGCAGAAATGTTTCTTTACTCGAGATTCAGTCTATGTTCAATGCATTGTGTGATTTTCTGCTCGGGCTTTTAATGGCAAATTCATCTTTTCCCCATCTGTAAACATTTTTTTGACTAAAACGAGTTTCTCCGTACACATTACACAATCCTCGGTAAATTTCAGATGGTTTGCACTTCTCAGCAACCAAGCAAAAGTCATGACTGACCTCGAATCAACTTTGAAGTGTTCTGTTTGATCTTCGGCCATTTTGAATTATCTTAGAACCTTAGTTTTTGCGAGATTAAAACATTTTTTGCTATAAAGCAATTTCAAACTATGCAGAGCTGATATTCAAGAAAAAATTATGAAAAAATAAAATCAAAATAAAATTGCTTTTCTTTAAAAATAAATATCTACTTATTTAGGGAATGATCCTCGTATAAAATTCATCATTTTAAAAGTCTGTGATTCAAATCTGTTGATGCCAACGACGTATGTTTCACCAAGTGGGCTGCCCTAATTACCCATTCTAATGAGAACTTTTCCAAGTGGCTCTAAAACATTCTAGAAGTTTAATGAAGTTCTATGTACCTGAATAAAGAAAAAAAGACATAAAGTCCTTTAATTCAGTATTGAAGAGACAATTATCAGTAAAATATAATTTTTATACTAGTTTCAATTAGTACATTTGCCTCATTTAGAGATGGCAGAAAGCCGATATTAGAATATGTTGTTGTTAGGTTCTCTGTTTGTGTAACATACACATAATATACGGATGTGTGAAATAGACAGAGGGAAACCGAAATACACAATATTCACGAAATTGGTTCAGGTACGAAACTTCATTACCTTTGAGTTAAAGATTATTCGATATGAGGAGAGAGAGACACAATCTTTCTATGCTGACTGCTTTTACATCTACCCCAAACTACGTGCGGCACCCCGTCTGCAAACTACTGGTCTGGCCTCGGCGGGCCCCCGAAAGTCAACCTTCCCGTTCAGAAACAGGAACTCAATTCTCTGGCTTTTTCTCAAAACCCCAAATCCTCAGCCCACGCTTCCGCGAATGACGTCATTCACATCCCCCGGTCCTATTTCCTTTCTGGGGCCCTTATTGTGACATCTGTGAATGACACATTCTCCCTGCGCGCGTGTGTCCACCTGCGTTAATGTTTGCACCCAACTAACCCATGCACTGAGCCGAAGGGTTCTCATCCTAAGTAAACTAAAAGGTGAGATATATAAAATGAAATCCCTCCGCAATTATATTACATTTAGACCACCGCATTGTGGATCTCTTGCCGGTGAAAAAGAAACAGACACCAAGTCTTCTAAACAGCTGTATATAATTTTTATTATTTCTTTCATGTACTGGTTCGAAGTATGTATCGTGGGGTTAAGAACCAGTTGTGTCCAACCGGAAAATATTTTCTCATCAGCCAATAGTAGCATATGTAGAATACAAACTCCAAGCCATCACACTTTTGGTGACTACTACGTTCACACCTCACTGCTGAGGTTATAACTTATGCTAGTATCAGTATTTTCTTTAGACTATCACGTAATCGGTCTTGTGGCTTTTCCCTACTCCCCTGTCTATTCTCGCCCGCACCTTCCACCTGATCTGTATTCACCAACCTACCTCTAGCCAGAAGTTCACAACGGATTTCGAGTACAAATGTGAGAACTTTTCCTTGCATTGCCGAAACATCTCCAGGTAATTACATCACATAGGTATTTGATCGTAGCTACACCGTACTCGATGACACAGATGACTCCATAAAGAGCATATATCTTATAGAATTTCGTCTTCTCTATTTTCCTGAACATGTTCAGGAGGAAAAAAAAAACAGAATTTTCGAAAAATATTTTTGATTTATGAAGTTTCAAATATATTTTCAGGTATTTTATTCCTTCTTTTTAATGTCTTTCAAATCTAGATTATAGAAGTGAGGGTTCGCTTTTAAAGAATCAGCAGAAAAAAAATCAATGCTGTTACTATAGTTTAATTTTGTGACATTATTTCATAATCTCGATTCATTTATTTTTGAAATGTGTAAATCATCTTAATTAGATTTAAGAAAAAATATTTTAAAATATTTAATAATGGCTTAAATGTATTACAGACACTCTTTCGCCGTTTTTTTTTTGGGGGGGGGATTAAGTCATATTCTGATCTAATAAAATCTATAAAGGTAATTATTAATCAAACTTTAACTGGATATAATTTAAGAATGTATATTTCAGTTTCTTTTTGTTTAATTCTATATAAAACTTTGTGGGTTATTTAATACTAAAGCAATTCTGAAAGTAGAATAGTAGTCGAACAATTAAATGCAAAGCTGTTGAAATAATGGAGAACCTACATTTCCTAAGAGTATTCGTCTTCAAGGGAATATCGTAGTTCAACTTGAGTTAAAACTCGTTTACTCAGATCTATTTTCAGCTCGTTAACCACAACCCTACAGATGTTCCCTCAATATTTTTAGCCGTTTCATTCCTTTTATTGCATGTGACTAATGACAATAAAATACTTTATAAAACCTGAGAGAATTACCGAACCAGTGAAATAAATATTCGGGTGGAACATAAATACAACATGGCCCACCCGGCTGGGGTAGCAGAATACACTGAATGCATATCTGCGGAGGGGTAAGACTCCGCCTACAGTTGTCCCCGATATGATACAAAACAATATGATAGTGTGGTTTAAGCAATGTTAGAGTTTTGGGAAATGCTGTGTATCCCTTCATTGCCATTGCTCCCAGGTCCAGTCTGGCCCGGAGTAATAGCATGTGATAGGGTTCCATTGGTTATCTAGAAATAAATTGTACTCATGCTTATCTAAATTGTTAGAAATAGAACTGTTTCGACATTTAAACTAGGAATTATGCTACACTGAACAGTTTTTATAATTAACTGTGTGTAAATAAATGAATGATGTTTAATTGAATTGTTCGTGATACTTAGCAATACTTGGAATCATCTAACTCTGTTGACTAATTTAAATAGTTTGAAATAGAAGTAAAACTGTTTACTTATGCTAAACTGAATTATTTGAAATATAACTGTTTTTATATTTAGCTGTTTGCTAAAATGAATTGTTTGAAATATAACTGTATATATACGTATAAAAAGAATTTGGTATTAAATAACCTACAATGATTTGTTTCATGGCATATCAACGAAACTAAACTTTTGATACAACAGAACTTGAAAGTACCAAATGGCCGTAAAAAGAAAACTCACTATAAATTTTTTTTTAAAAATGGGTTTTAAAACCCTTCTGATTGGTTTCAAATTAGTTTCAAAATTAAAAAAGGATGACTATATTCTGTGTAAATTGTTAAGTTTTTGAAAATTGTTAAGAATAAAACTCCAACAAGCTGTTTTCCTATTTCAAAACGTAAAAAATCTTTCGTTCTTTATTTGAAATATTCAACTTTGGTGTTATAAGAATGAGAGACAAAAATGTAGATTCCTCTTGTTAAAATATAAAAGCAGTTTCACCCTCATGTCCGTCGTTTTAATACGTACAATTCTGAATTATATTCAACTAAATGTTGTTAATTATGGAACAGAGGCCACTTATTACTCATTGTTTCATACTTATGATTATTGACCACCGTGTAAGAGCAAGCAGTGTCCGTGATATAATGGTTACCGACGTGAGAAATGGACAAAACGATACGAGTTCAAATCTTAAACAAGACTGATAGCATTTTGCATAAAACTAATAGCCTTAGGAAACGTAGGAGGCTAATTATTCTTCTTCCAGCTATGGGTAAACAGTAGGCCAGACTAGGTTCTTCGGCCTTGGTTCGGCAACCAATCACGGAAAAGCTTATATTTAAACGGTGTACTTAATGCTAAACTCAGTTGTTTGAAATATTTTTTTTTTTTACATTTAACTGTGTATAAACGAATGATTAAAATGTGTTTAGAAATTAAATATATATAATATGTGTGCATAAAAATGCGATTGGGATTAAATAATCTCCAGTTGTTGATATATTATGAAACAAAACCTGCGTAACAGCAAGTATGTAAGCAACTGTGTAAAATAAACAAAACCTATCAAATTTTAAATGAGTTCGTAACTTGTAAGTTATTTCACCAGCCGCTTTTTTGTAGAGCGTAACCTGTCTAAAATAGACAATATCTGAAACAAGGTTCAATTTTTTTTAAGTTGACTAAATCTGGTGTGAATTCAGATTTTTTTTTCTAAGACTGCTAATCTAACGAAGACTAAAGCATCTAGTCTGGCCAACTACTTATGGTTGGAAGAATACTTGATTAATACGCTTCCCGAGAACACTAGCTTTAAGAGAAATGCGAACAGCCTCGTTAAGGTTCGAATTGGGTCACCATGTTTCCAGTCAATACGGTGATTATAGTTATAATTATCGAGTTTAGTTTTTGTAGTGAAATTTAATTAAATTTCCCAAAACATCCAAATGCTAAAAAGTGAAAGCAGCAGCTGTACGGCCAACTACCTCCCATCACTAAAACTATCAAAGTTAGACGAACCAGACATGCAGGACACTGCTAGAGAAGCAGGGACAAGCTCATAAGTGATGTTCTCCAACTGACCCCCTCACATGGCCGAGCAAAAGCAGGGCGACCAGCTCGAACCTACATACAGCAGCTCTGTGAGGATGCGGGATATAGCTCTGAGGACCTGCCAGAAGCGATGAACGATAAGGAGGAGTGGCGAGAGAGGGCCAGGGATATCCGTACTGGCGGCACGACAAGATAATGATGAGGATAAGCTATCTAACACTTTTTAGCTAAAAGAATACACATCTAGAATCTGGTTAGCTATTTCACATTAAAGACAAATTTGTTTGATGATGTGAGCGGCTGAAGAATGTTGTCTTGTATCCAACTTAGTAATAAGTATCTGAATGTATTTCTCGTCGGTCCCCCAAACAAAGCTTGGTTTCGTATTACAGCGTCCTGTTTTTTTTTACAATCATTGATGTACATTGGTTATCTTTGAATACATTTTAAGCATGACCATTGTCTTCTGTTCTTATTCCAACAGTCTTTCGAATTGGTTTAGATTTCTTCTGAATAATACATCCAAATACTGTAGCATTTACGACACGTTCCCAATGATAATGTAAGAAAAATCTTAGTGCTCCCTAAAGAGCTGATCACTTCTGAGGATTATTTTGAGTTTTATTCCCTCATGTAACTCTGAATTAAAACAGGTAAAATTATTCATAAATTAGCATTCCATATCAGCGTATTTTAAAGAAGAATAAGTATTTAAACTATCTTTTTTCTTTAAGAAAAAAATAGATTCGTTAATGCTAACGTTGATCTTTCAAATACAGCTTTGAACAGACTTTATACGCAAAAAACTCAACATGGTTTCAAACTCTTAATCTTTTTATGTTTTTGGATCCCGACCTTCATTAATCTCATTAAATCGAAGGTCAAGAATAGAACTCTATTTCTGCGTATATTTCTTGACAATTAGTTAACAGATTGAGTAGAAGATATTATCATCTCAGTGACCCAAAATATTTATTTTATGAACTAAAAAATGAAGAAAATAATCAGTTGAACTGGGGCCAAAGAAAGGCCCAAAAGAGCCGCAGTATAAACCTAGAACAATGGTGTAAAACGGCGCATTTATGTCATGCTAATTGATAAGAATAATAAAGTAATCGACGGCACAGTTGTTCGGGAGACTGGGGTTCAATCTCAAGTCTAGTCATGACAAAGACTCAAAAATGATACTTGATGTTTCCTTGCTTAACACTCACCTGTAAAAGGTACGAGTCAAGGGAAAGTCGAACAGCACAGGGGAAGAAATAGCCCCCTCCCCCACACCTTGGTGTAGTAGCTATTGAATAGGAAGCTTTCGGATCATTCTTGACTACGCTTGGCCAAAATACAAATTATATATCATTTGGAATGTATAAAATTTACGCATAAAGTTACGGAGGTGAGAATTTTCTAGTTTACAATGATAAATTAGTATGCAAACTACTGGATTATTTAAACTTGTTGAAATAAACTTAGCAGAATGCCTGATTAGATGTGAAAGCCATGAGTAAAACATCATTCACATACGACCAGATTACATCTTACGGTGATGTCCCTGTAGCCTGGCGGCTAAAGTTATGCAGTGGCGAATCGTAATAAGCAAGTTTGAACCTCGGCCACAGTATTACATTAATCTTAAGACGAATACCATTGGTAAATGTATAAACTCCCTGATACCTTCAGCTAGGGGTAAAGAAGTAATCTACTGTTTTCAAGGGTGTAAGTAAAGTTAGCGACCGTAGTCGAGGGTGACCCAAAGGCTCCCTTTTCAATAGCTACTATACCGAGATGTAGGGGATGGCGCTACTCCTTTCCCTGGATTGCTCCACGTTATACTTGATAAGTACCCTATATTGCTAATTGTTAAGCAAGGATGTATCAAGTACCATTTTTAAAGTCTTTGATATGACTTGAACTTGTATTGAACCCCGGTCTCTAGGACCATTGCTGAACACTCTACCCCCACAGAATATACGGTATTAAATAAAGAAATCAAACTAAATGTAACACTGTGTTCACGCTAAGATTGAAAGACCCACAGATGGGGAATGACAAACTCCATCCAGAACTTCTTATGACGATCGCTGTTGTTCGTTGAAGCAAGTTGCTTGGGTTGGTTGGTTGGTTGTTGAGGTTTTATGGCATATCAACCTTTGTAAGTTCTTTAAACAAAAATCCATTTTTATGAAAATAGTTCTATTTAAAAACATTTAGTTTAGGATAAGTATTCAGTTTAAATATAAGTACAGTTTAATTAGGAAAAACATTTCTATTTCAAGCTATTCAGTTTAGTCAAGCATTTCTAATTTGGCTAATTCAGTTTAGTATAAGTACAGATTTTGTTTACACACAATTAAATGTCAAAATAGTTCTATATTAAACAAATCATTTTAGTACAGTTTCAATGTCAAAAAATAATTCCATTTCAAATAATTTAGTAAAGCATAAGCACACAGTTTAAATATAAGTACGGTTTAATTGTCAAAAGCATTTCTATTTCACACAGTTCAGTTTTGTCAAAAAACTCAGTTTAGCATAAGTATGCCGTTACTTCTATTTACCCCATAGATAAAGCCCTGTCAGGTGCTACCACGCCGGGGCAGAGTGGACCTGGGAGCAATGGCAATGAAGGCGTGCTCTGCACTCCCCAAAGCTTCAGTATCACCTGAACCTCAACATCACATTGTTCAGTGTCATATCCAGGACACTCATTATCGGGGTGGGGTTACTCCTCTGCAGAGGTGCAGTCGTTGTATCCTAAAGCCAAAGTTGCCTGGGTGTCGGTAACTCAAAGACAATACAAACTCTCTATCAATAATTAACAACTATTTACCGAAACGTATTAGTGTAAAAATAATATACAATATATTTTTAGAGCTATATTGTAGCTTTATTATCCAGATGAGATGGTATTCATTGTTATGCAGACAGCATACAGTTTTCTTGGAGTTATTGAAGCAAAAGAGACCGAGAAAGAACTTAATATTAACATAGATACGCTTGCCGTTACACAGAGTCACTATCTCCTTTCGCTGCCCCCGGGGGGCTCTGTGGATTTCAACTCAACTGTCAAATTCTCACTGACTACTGCCCCGACTGGTTCAACTTTCAAAATTCGCCAATTTTTATAGATCATAATGTTCAGAATATCATTAGTGTGATGTTATCTCTCTAAGTTATTGCGTCATTTCAACATGGTCATCACACGTGTCCCCGTGTTTTCAGTTTACCTCAATAAAATTTATGACAAGACATGAATCTATTTTATTTACATTTGGTCTTCCTATCGAGTGATGACTGGTGTCCCATGTAATCTGTCGTTGGTGCATGCACTTGACCTTTTCAATTTGACAAACATTTCCACACAAAAATCTTAGGTAACTAAAATATACTTGAACAATTTGCAACCTCAATAAACTAAATAAAAAATTGTTAATACAATTAACCATCACGGTAATTATTTTACTCTTCTCCATCCATGAAAAAAAAAATTGTCACTGATAAAATGAAAGTTATTTAAACTTATACGATGATATCTAACAATTTTATTTTTGTACATTTTCTCCTTAAGAACTACAAGTTGAGTCTGCATTTACAGGTGACAGATTTTTTCGCCTAATTTCTACCAAACTCTTGTAAATTAGTTGAGTTTTCTCTTTTAATATTCAGTTGATTTATTTTCGGGCAGATGAAAATATTAAACAGCTACAAGCCGTGCATTAAGTAAAAAATATCGAGTAAAGCTAATCAAAATTATTCAATTCCTCTTTGTCACTGAAGAATTGGACTTCAGTAAAGTAAGTAATGTTGGTGACCCAAAGGTTCCCTTTTCAATAGCTACTAAACGGAGATGTTGGGGAGAGCGCTACTCCTTTCCCTGGATTTCATTAATTTACCCTTGATACGTACCTTATATTGCTGAGTGTTAAGCAAGGAGGTATCAAGTAATATTTTTAAATTCTTTGGTATGACGCGACTTGGGATTGAAATCAGATCTCCCAGACCATTGGTGAACACTCTACCGACTAGAAAATGAGCGCTTGGACGTAATCTGAATTAATATATTCCGAAAGTATAAGAAATAGTCATATGAAATGGATTAATCTGACAGTCGAATTTCATTCTAGGATAAACAATCAAGCCGAAATTATCATTCGGTTACATGTTGTCATCATTATCACCATGGATATCAGAATGATCGCTATTGTCTTCATCCGACTTACTATCATCAGCAACAATTACTAACTTGTCATCAACAACGTCTTCGTTTTCCATTACATAAATATAATCTTAACCCTTTTATTTACATGCAACGATTCCTTCAAAAGAGTTTTTAAGCCAGTAAATATGTAACTATGATATGGCAGCTATAGCTATAAATAGCTGCATAAGTGTACAGAGAACGAGTGAAGAGAATAGCACAGAAAATATCTTGTTGACTAAATTATTTCTCATTACACAAATCTACAAGAAATCCGAGATGACTTTATATATATATATATATATATATATATATATATATATATTTCTAAACCGTGACGTGGATATTTGCATTTCCCGTAGTGCTAATACCAATGTAAAAGGTAGGAATCCAACTAATTTCCCTCCAGCTATGAGTAAATACCAGGGCAGACTATCTCTTTAATTTTGGTATTTCAACTCGTCTAATTGAAGGAAAACTGAATTTAAACGCCGTTTAGCATTCATCGTGTGTCACATCCTTCTTAGGTTGAGGAATTGGTGAATTTATACACAGGAGGCGCCGCCATAGATTCAGGTTTATATAATACAATCCTGACATTTTTGAGCAAACAAGAGTCAATGGAAAATTATAAACGTTAAACTCTCAGCAACGTCAAATAGCTTGTCAGTTATTACGTTTCATGTCGGTTTTATGCGAGTGTTCATTGTTGCAAAAATCATTGATTCTCTTGCACGGAGAACTAGTCAGGCAGAATTCAATAAAAAAAAGGTTTCAATCTGTTGTAATTTCTGGGACAAAGGCCACATTTAAAAAGAAAATCTTGGGTAACTGACTTAAAACTCTAACAGTGTACATTTAGCATGAATTTTATTAACAAAAAATTAGTCACCGCTATCTCTCTCTCTCTTTATATATAATGTTGTAATATGATCTTACGATGTTGAGGGAGACATAAAGTGAAAACAAAACTGAATGAAGCAAACAAATATTTAAAATAAATATATAATAGAAATATCAAAATTATTTCATGTAGATTTAATGTTAGTTCAATAATAAATTCGCTGTGATGACGCTATTCCACTTGCGGAAGTCATGAATCTGATTTACCATCATGTCTTCCTTTCCCACACATACACACACACACACACACACACACACACACATATATATATATATATATATATTCATAAAAATATATGTGTGTGTGTGTGGATTTATTAGTAAATCAAAGTGATGAGTTTGCCAATACTTTAAAATCATAAGATTATGTTCGACAGCAATATACTATATATGTTTTCTGCAAAAGAGAATGTTGATAAATGAAATTTTTTAAGAGTTTCTTTTTAAAATGGAAATAAAACTTATTCAGAAAATTTTCTTGACCATACTACCAAATGGTGTAAGCACAAACCAGATTCTCTTCTGGAAAATGAGATACACAAACTTCTGAGATTTTGAGATAGAAATAGAACATATAATCTCAGCCAAAAGGCAACACCTTTATGATAGTCAAATAAAAAAAAAAGGGAGAACATGCTGAATAGCCGACTTTGCGGTTGCAGCGGACCACAGGAGGAAAATAAAAAAAAAACAAAAAAGAGAGACTGATACGTAGACCTTGCCAGACTACTAACAAAGCAATCGAACATGAAAATGGCAGTGATATCAATTGAAATTGGGATACTTGGAACGATCATCAAAGGATTGCAATTGGGGCTTGACAAGTTGGAAATTGGAGGGTAAGCTGAGGCCATACAAACTATATCACTACTGAGATCGGCTAAAATATTTAGAAGACTCCGGGAGACTTGCTGTCACTCAGACTCCCATGAACGGCCATTGACAAACGCTAGTGGGAAAATATCGGTTGGAGTAATAGTAAACAGTAATAATCATAATAATTAACACCATAATACCAAATCATATCAAAGCGGAAATTGATAAAATGCAACCAAACAATAAATGTAGGTTATGTGCTAATAAAGACGAAACGATTAATCATATAATAAGCGAATGCAGCAAATTGGCATGGAAGGAGTATAAGACTAAAGACAACGGATCGGCAATGTGATCCACTGGGAGTAGGAAAGAAATTGAAATTGTACCGTACGAACAAATGGTATACGCACAACCCATCATCGGTCAGGGAAATTGAGACACAGAAACTCCTCCGGGGTTATGAGATACAAACGGATCACCTAATCTTGACTAGACATTATAATAATCAATAAATAAAACAACTTGCAGATTTGTGGACTTTGCTGTCCTGGCTGACCATTGAGTAAAATTGAAATAAAGTGTGTGGGGGGGAAAGGATAAGTACCTGGATCTTGCTTGGGAATTAGAAAAAAATGTGGAACATGAAAGTGACGTTTATGCCAACCGTGATTGGAGCTCTCGGTACACCCATTGAAGGATTAGAAAAGGTACAGGAAGAAATCAGAAAAAAAAACAGGACGAGTGGTGACCATCCAAACGACAACATCATCGAGATCGGCCAAAATACTGAGAAGAGTCCTAGAGACTTGCGGAGACTTGTTGTCACTCAAACTTCAGTAGGAGACCATTAGCTAACGCTGATGTGAAAAGCACCGAGGAGTGAGTAAATAATAATAATAATAATAATAATAATAATAATAATAATAATAATAATAATAAGAAGAAGAAGAAGAAGAAGAAGAAGAAGAAGAAGAAGAAGAAGAAGAAGAAGAAGAAAAAATAAGAAATAAGAAATAAGATTAGTGAAGCAATTTTATTTCCTGCTCTCAGCAATTTTTCAAATGAATCATTAAGTATTTAATTCTTGAAATTTAGTTTCAAACTACTTTTAAAAAAACAATTTTTAAAGAAATTTCATTATTTTCTTTCATTTCCATTTCTGTCGATCTTCACTCTAGCATCATTTTAATGTTCCTTCTCTTTTTTTTTTGTGTGTATATATATATATATATATATATATATATATATTTCTTCCTTACAAAACTGTATGTCTTCTTTAAATCATTCTTTATTTCCCTTTTTCATCATTTATAATCATCCAAACCTATTTCACTGACAACCCAGTAACGAGTATCTTGATTTGTTTGCTGTAATCAACAAGTACAGTATATAATACAAGGCTTCAGGCGGTGACAACAAACGAAGATGATGTATTTTGATTGGCTTGTAATAATAGCGGAATAACTAACTAAGGTGTATTGTAAAAAGGAGAGAAACTAACGGCGTCTCAAATCCTGATTGGTAGATCGCCTCATTAGTACATTCAGATGGCGGCAATTTTTCAGTCATTGACAGCGAGTGATTTCGAAAAAGTTCTAACTTCATCTTTGTAAGTTTGTGATTGAAAAAATATCATTCAATATTTTCTCTTTCATAGTTCTATGAGTGCTAAAAGTTTATATATATAACTATGAATGACGACAATATTGGATAACAGTGTTCGCCAATGGCCCGGGAGACCTGGGTTCAATCTCAGGTCGAGTCATACCAAAGACTCAAAAAATGGTACTTGATGCCTCCTTGCTTAACACACAGCATTATAAGGTACGGATCAAGGATAAAGTGGAGCAATCCTGGGAAAGGAGTAGCGCCCTTCCCTACACCTTGGTGTAGTAGCTATCGAAAAGGGCGCCTTCGGGTCACCCTCGACTATGGTCGCCAACTTTACTTTACCTTTTATATATATATTATATGGTACGTTCAAAATTGAAAATGATCTTTTTAAAAATTGTTTCATATTTAAAATAAATGATATAATATAAAAGTGATTAAAGTATATTAAAACAATTCTAAAAAAAGACCCTATTTTCGTAGCAATGCGAAAAAGAGGAAACAACTGCTACTGGCCACAACTACTGTCTTGAACTCCTCAAATGACAGTTCAACGGTAACAAATTCTCTAATGTGACGTATACAAAACAAGGAAATGAAATATTACTAAACCGGTTAAAAATTCATAGTTTAGTTTAAACTGTCGCCGATTTTCAGGTTTTCAAAATGTTTGATTTTTTTTTTTTTTTGATTCAAACATTTTGTGAGTTGAATCTAATAAAGTTAAACTTGTTGATTAGTAGACCAACTGAAGACCGACGCCGCAGAGTCGTGAGTTTTTAATGCATTTTTATCATAATTCAGTCTTCCATTTTAGAGTTCAGTGCATGTGGTGTACAGTTAATTGAGAGACCACCAACACTCCAAGCAAGACCAGCAATTAAGATAGCGAGATTTGCGAATCGAGTCAATCACCGACAGCATTTCTCGTTGCACTGATAGGTTGGTACGGTATGGTCACTTGGCACGTCATGTCGGTCAAGGCCACCGGAAATAGATAACAGGAAGTAACTCTTCATATCAAGCGCGCTGTGAACTGCATTCTAAGAGGCTCAGGGTGTCGTTCCCACAGGCTCTAACCCTCTCCTCAGGGGTAGTTTTATTGCCTGGCACCTGATGCGCCCATTTTTAGGGGAATGCCGACAGGACCCGAGACATTTATGTAAAAGCTGAGTGTTACATATTGACACTCGGCCAAGCTGTCAATTAAAGATGCACCTGTGTAAATAACAGGTGCATCCGGTCGAAGATATCAGAGTATAATCTTGACTGTGGACGGGTTTAATTCGGTGCAATTGCGACGCCACAGGAAGCAGGTGGTCGTCAAGCAATTATATAACCCGGTGCCACAGACAGTTCGTGTTAGTTGGATCATTTTGTTGGAGTTCGAGTCAGTAAGAACAAGCTCCCAGCAGAGGGCTGGTTTCCTCAGGACCCCCGGTTGAGCAGCCCAGGAGAATGAGAAAGAAGTGCTGCTAAAGACAGAGGAACTTGGAGTCAATATGTTGCAGTCTGTCCAGTCTCCAACTCACCTCTCACACACAACCCTTTCGCAACCTTTTCGAATAAAGTGTGAGATACATTTTTCTAAAGAAGTGTGTTTGTTCGTCATTATTGTTGATTATGTTTCCGCATTTATATGTGTATAGTTGTATATGTATTACGGCTATGCAACATGAGTGTATCTGGGTTACCAACCCACGCCCGGATTCACGTTAAAAAGGGCCTTGTACTGTACTCGATCGGTTGGTGGGACGTACCATAAATACCATCACCAAGAAACTGCGGGCATGAATAAAAGCAGCATTTTCCTATTCAAACACGGACTCAGTCAACAAGGGTTGGTCACTGAAGCCAATAAATTTAGTTTTAAGTATTTCAAGATATCGTCATGTAGTTTTGTTTAAAACATCAGATAAAGTAGGATGTTTGTTTTTGTAATTATTGCGTAATTTACAGACCATACACTGACACCCTCCCTTATATATATATATATATGCTTGTTTGGACATATACATTATACGTACTTATACATGCATTTGTATTTATTCTAATTGAGATATTCTATTGAAACACAAAGTCAGACGCACACAAATCGCTGAATTACTGTGTCTTTTTCTTTCACTCTCTCAGTCTGTGTGTGTGCGTGTATATATATATATATATATATATATATTCAGCTCATCATAAATATATTCATTTTAAAAGTAACCACAAAATTTACAGATTTGGTCGTTTTTATTTCTTAAGCTGACATCACTCGTCTACCCTACATTTTTTCAAAACAAAAAAAATATTAGTTTCCAAAAGTTGGACTTCAGACTGTAATTAATTACGAATTCAGTTGGGAAATCATTTCTTTCTTTGACGTCTTTCTTGGAATTTACCAGCTGATACTGTAAACACATTTTTTCGCTTTAAATTGGAAGTAACTTAAATATTTGGCCACTAGATTTACGGTTAGGAATAAACAAACGCTCACAAGAGATAAATATCGGTATCAAGAATTGTTCTTTTTGTTTTTTAACTTCAGAATTTTTTTCTAAATACAACTGTGGTTAATAATTTTCCTACCTTTAAAATATTCCTCCAAGCAATGTATTTTGACATTAGCTCTAACTGAGGATTTTCCATTAGGGTTTTACAGACAGCAAATGTCCTTAATTCTCCTGGAGTATCTTCAGTACCCAAGCAGATTTCAATTGTGCTTTGGTATTGGTGGTTTAAAAATATTCCTCAAATCTCTAGTTCATCCAACCACTTTTCCAAGCTGTTGGAAACTGTTCCAAGTACACCAACCAAAATTGGTATCACCGCTACGTTTCACACCATAGCTCCCATAAATGTCAAACCTTTACTAGATCACAACTATCATAAATCAGATAAGCTCACCGTGGAATTTTGAGCAATTCTATTTTGGAAACTGAAGATTTACCTAACACAGCAGCTCTTCTTTACTATGAACACATAATTTTACAAGCTAAAAATCCAACTTGTTCACTCATGCTATATTATGTTTCTAATCTTAATGCTGTGATTATTTTCTAAACGTTCACTTGAATCAGACATAAGCTGCTTTAAGCACCAGTTATTACTCAGTGATCACCCATTAAATCTTCACCAGTCTCATTAGTGCTTAACTTCAATGATCTTACTGAAACCGAAACCTACGACTTGGCTTGACCCCAAGTAGAATATCTTACGGCCAATACACAGCACTTCTCGCTCAGGTAGCCGATAACGTATACGTAAAAAGGTACACGTAAAATTTTCTCCGCAAATTCAGAGAATAACGGTCACTTTGATATAAGATATCTGACTGACGTACAGTCAGCCGGGTTTCGATCCCAGGTTCAAGCGTCTCGCCTTTAAAGCCACACTAAAGAGTTGAGATGAAATGAAACAGTTTTTCTGTGAATATATATATATATATATATATATATATATATATATATATTGATACGGCTTGAGTTGATGGTAAGATTCACTGGTCGGTTTTATCGCCAGAAAAGTGTTCATTACCCAAACAAGAGTTAAGATGATGTTTTAAGATATTCTCTAACAGTTTGAGCGTTAAAGAAATGGACGTCAACATGTATCAATTATCAAGCCCAGTAACATTTGGTCATACGTCACTCACAGACGTCGTAAGAGGAATCTATGTTAGGTAAATTTTTAACTGGTTTTCTGTCTTTCTTTCTGTACCCTAAACAAGACGAACACTGGTGAAGATTTGGTTCCTCGGTAAGGATCACAATCGCATAGACACACAAACACACTCACATATATATGTGTGTGTATATATTATTATCATGACGTGCCGCTAGCACGGATTTCCCTGAACCTCTCCAGCTATTAGTCTCTATCGTCCATCATCCGGCAGGTCTTCCAGTCCATATCCTGTATCCGTACAGAGCTGTTGTAGATTGTTTCTAGCTGGTCCCGCAACACTTGCTCGTCCGTGTGAATAGGTCTACTCGATTACACCGCTTATGAAGTCGTCCTTATTTCTCCAGCAGAGTCCCAAAATCGTGTTCGTCTAATTTGGATGTTTTTCGCGATGAATGCTACAGTTATTATTTTATTGTTCGTTGAATTTATTATTTTCATATATTTTCTATTGAAAGAAGATCTTAAGGTACTTTTTAGGCATGTACAAGAATGAGAACTTTCTTGTCCACATGGAATATAATCTGTGTTGACTTATCACAGATTCAGGTAAATTGTCATCTATTTATGAAATGTTAATTTATTGTATATTATACTATAAAAGTGTTCCTTAAAATAGTCCACTCAATTCAACATCATTTAAGTTCCTGAATGTTCTTGCTTTCAATATCGACTTTTTTAAAACAAGTGCGCAAAACAATTGATTGTTTGGCAATAGCATCTGGGATTCATTGTGTTGCTTCTCCCACACATTGCTAGAATAAATCCGAAGGATAAGGAATTCAACGCGTATTTTATATTCGCCAACGAATTCCATTTAAAAAAAATGCTTGGAAATGGAAATTCTACCTTTCCTTCAAACTCTAGGATGGCAATTATATGATTCGTTCAAATACTACAATTATATTTCAGTAATGTAACTTAATACAATGATGTCACATCTTTGATTTATTCAAATTTTATGATTACATTATTTTAATGGAGTTATATATCATCATGACACTTATTTGATTTGTTTCAACATGATGCTACGTTAATTATTCGTTCAAATTCTACGATTATATTTCTACAATGGAGATAAACAATATGATGTCACTTCTATGAGTAGTTAAGATTCTCCGATTAGATTTCTATGTATAGTTAAATTCTCTAATGTCACATCTATGATTGGTTCAAATTCTAAATTTAACTTTTTCTTCACAGTAGTTGTATTTTATACTTATACTTCTATGTCTCGGGCAAATTCTACGATTACATTTCTACTCAGTTGTTAAACGACGTGTTGTCCCTTTCGCAGTTTTTTTTTCAAATTTAACAATTACATTTCTACTTGGTAGTAAAGATATTTTGAAATCATTTCTATGGTTCGTTCAAATTTTAAATGTACATTGATACAAGTTAGTAAAGTTCTGTGAAATTACTTCAATGATTTGTTCAAAGCTGATGATCACATTCCTGCAATTAGGTCAAATACAGTGATGTCCTTTCTATCTTTGATGAAAATTGTATGCTTATATTTTTATAGTTAAGCTAAATATTATGATGTCATTTCTATCATGGGTTATAATTCAATGATTATGTTTCAACAGTCGTGTTAAATATTGCTCCTATAATTCGTTCAAATTCAACAATTAGTTGAATTCTATGACGTCACATGATTAGTTCAGATTCTAAAAGTACAATTCTTAGAGGGGAGTAAATTCTATGATTACCACGAATGTCATTTCAGCACATAAAATATGTTTATTAAGTGAAAATGAAAGGAAAAATTACATTGAAACTAGAACTACTTTGACATTAAAAAAAATATCTTAATATACAATGGGTATACCGCAAATAGGGCTATCAATTCATTTTCAAGGAAAATAGATTTTAAACAATGAAAAAATTAACGTTTACACATTGTTCCTACAATATGCAATACATTATAGACAGAAATGAAAAGGTGCCTACCAGCACGGCAAATTCTTAAATAGTTATCTTTTAATGTATATTTTCCCTTTTATAGTATGTTTTCTAGCAAAGTTAGAAGCAGATAGTGTGTGGTACTCCAAACGAGTTTATTTTTTTCTGTTCCAGCACATTTTTTTTTATTTCTTAATAAATTTTCAACTAGGTTGCATTCTGACAAAATGATGTTCGATAACAAAGTTGATGTATTTCATTGTATTCCACTATGCTAGGACAAATGCATATTTTCAAATTAATCGATGTTTGCTAACTCTGCAGGAGAAAAAAACAATCGAAAGGGTCTTCTTCACCTGGGACACATTTTTAGGGAAATATGGATTGTTGATTCATTATCTTTCTTATCGAAAATGTATAGCCAATGATGATGACGATGTATAAAAAACAAAAATGAATGAGAACTTTTGTATATTTGTATTTAACCAAACCATACGCTGGAGCAAAAAAGGGAGAAAAGGTCCATATTCAGACTTCAGTGAAAAACTAGAACGTAAAACAGGCATGAAAATCTAGTTATGAATAAGAGATCTAGAAACCCTGCCACAAACTATAAGAATATAGAGACACGCCAATGGCCAGAGAACACGGGGTTCAATCCTAGGTCGAATCATACCAAAGACTTAAAAATGGTCGTTGATGACACCTAGCTTAACACAGTAATATGAGTTAGGGATTAAGGATAAAGTCGGGCAATCCAGGCAAAGAAATAGCATTTTCACGTACACGTCTGTGTCGTAGTTATTGAAAAGGGAGGCCTCGGGTCGCCCTGGACAACGGTAGCCAACTTTGATACATAGAAAATAGATCTGACATTGAAAAATTCGCCATGCTAATAATGAAAAACTGGAAAATTTAAACAACAGAAAGACAGAGCAACTCAATCAGGTAAGCATCGGAAACCTGGGGAAAAATAGGATTACAAGTAGAGGGTTTCTCAATATTCATGAGACCTATGAGACTGCCTTATTATTTCTGCTCACTCAATTTATCAATATATATTTAGGGTGTCTCAATATACATGGGACGCACTGATTCGATGTATCAAGCTCAAAGGATGACTTTTTTACAGCACGTGTTTTAAATGATCGCCATTGCGCTAATCACTGTCATCAATCATTATCCCATTAATGAGTTGCATCTATTTTGAGACCCTTGTAGTTGGAAGCAGATAAGATCAGATAAATATGAAACAATAGGAAAGAATAGTGTACCCCAGAAGAACAAGTAAACTCTCGAATCCAGACTCAGCAAAAGAAATCTCACCAAAGGAATAAGTCTCCTATTAAGATACTCTGGACAATTCTTAAAATAGAAAAAGGAGAAACTGACAAAAATAAACCAAAAGACAAGGAATTCAATGACTAAATACAGGGTGTTACACGAGATACCTGATATAGACTGACACTATATGTCCAAAGAAAAACATGTAGAGGGATTGCCTGCTTTAAGAATTGCTTAGTTGCAAGGACTCAACTAATACTTTGATAAGAGCCAAGTTAGAATAATTAGAGAAGCCAGTAATAGAAATGGCTACAAAAGATCAAACAGTCAAAGAACAAAAACTTAAATACAGAGAAAGAAAACCGTTTGCATGTATATTTCGAGCGAAAAATTGAGGATATTGCTCACTGAACAATGTGGATATGGCTAAGAAATCGAAACCTCAAGAAAGAAATTGAATCTCTTAAAAGTATCACTAAATAATTTTTAAAGACCAGTCATAAGTATTTACCAGCCTCTCCACAAGATGTGACACAAAGTCAATTTTTAAGTAGAGTTAAATAAATTTGAATAAACTATTTCCATCCTTCCCAGACCGTTTGTCATAGAAATTCTGTCCAAGTATTATTAGTTTGAGAATAGTTGTATTCATATCTTCTTCTAATAGTATTAAGAGAAATTCCATCGTCTTGTTCAGGATTCTGACCTCTGGTCACCGTATCTATATTCTAAGACGATAACCATGACACCAAGAACGTTTCCATTGACTTTCATTGCGGAAAAAGACCACTATCCAGCATTCTTATTGTGCTTCCTGTAGTTTCTTTCGAAATAAATTAGATGCATTATTTTCGGATCGATTTTCGCATATTATAATGACTTAATTCACAGGAAACCCTCAGAAAATAAAAGTGGGTTATAAATCTAATAATAAAGAAGTATTTTGAGCCCAGAGAAGAAAAATAGAATAGGAAACTGCCGGGGGTTTTATGCACGGTATATTTGATTTTAAACAGGAATCTAATTACATAGCAAGAATACAAGCAAGAAATAGAATTTAAAATAATCACTTAGAAACACATTTACAGATTTTCTAAGAAAATATTAAAAATATAATTTATATACATACAATTTCCTGCATTGCATAAAGTTTTATGAGTTATTTTGTGTTTGGTATTTTTCATGAAACCCTAATTTATGTAAATTTCATTTTATAAATATACAACTGAAACATTGAATGCCACATATATCTAGTTGTATAGGATATACGCATAGAAGAACATATTTCTTGGATGGTTCACGTATGTAAGTTTGCCGATAGTTATGAGTGGTTGATTCCATCTATAAAATTTTGGGGATAAGTTCCTTTTTGAAGAAAGTCTTGTGGCACTAAGGCTATTGAAGGGTTAAAAACATGCTTGTGAGAGCGTATTAGATTTGAATAAAATTCTAAATATTTCTTTAATAGATATATCTGAGTAGACTGGCTTCTGAATGTAATAGCTATGTGCTGTAAAATAGCGTTTCAAAGTTACAAGTTTCCAAATGAAGGCAAACGACGTAGTCTAGTCACATCACTTAAGAACACTTCACGTTTACTTTAACCTTACGGAGAACTAAAAAGTTATAGAGCCTGAATGGGACGGTGATACCAAATGTAACAGGTGTACTTGCAATGGTCCCCAGAGGCATGGTAAAACGGGCTGGAAGAATGAGAAATCTTTGGATGAACAGAGACCATCCAAAATATAGCATTGATAAGATCGGTTAGAGTACTAAGCAGTGTCCTGGAGATTAGAGGTGACTTGTTGTCATTCATCCTTCAGTGAAAGACCCTCTAGATAGGCTGACATGAAAATCTCGAAAGGAATACTACAGCAACAAGTAATAATAATCAGTTATAGTCCAGAAAAGAAAGAGTAACTGCCGATTAGTGGATTTTTTCCGTCTTGGCAGACCACAGAGTAAAATCAAAAGTAGACAAAAAGAGAGAAATATCAAGATTTTTAATTGGAGCTCTACGAACGATCCCCAAAGAATTGGCAAAGGCACTAGAAAACTTAGAAATCAGTGGACAAGTAGGGGTTAGCAAGACTAAAATCGCCCAGAATCCTGAGATGTGTCCTTGAGACTTGAGAAATTTGTTGTCAATCAAACCCCGGTAAAAAAAAAAAATTAGCTAAAGCTGGTGTGAAAAATTTCCAAAGTAGTAGTAGTAGCAGTAGTAGTAGTAGTAGTAGTAGTAGTAGTAGTAGTAGTAGTAGTATTAATAATAATGATAATAATAATAGTGAGGACATGCAGTCTTGTGGATTTTGTTTTTCGTGCGTACCATCGAGTGAAAAGAAAAAGATAGACCCACTTTTTGACCTTAGCAGAGAGCTAATATGCTGTGAAAGGTGAGGGTTAGGGTGATATCACTTATAGTAAGTGCGGATGTAAGGATCCGAAAAACTTGTAAAAGTAACTGGAAGATCAAGACCGTCCAGATTACAGTATTGTTGAGATTGGCCAGAATATCAATAACAATCCTGTAGACCTGTGGAGACTTGTTGTTTCTGTCCAGTAGAAGACCACTAGTTTACGGTTGTGTAAAAAATTCGAAAGATGTATTATAGAAGTAAGTTAGTTGAATACGATGAAATGGACTGGATGGGAATTTTAAAAGGTAGTTGAAAAACTGCGAGGAAATGTTGAAAAATGAATGAGAAAGCACAAGCAAGATGAAGGGGAAAAGACCAAGAAGAAAATTTGAAAAATAAAAACGAAAGAAAAAATAACACCAAAGATATTATGGGGCACAAATGTCGAAACTAGTATAGCTGGCATTTATTTTTCTGAAAACAAAGCTGCAAAATGTATCCTCCTCTCACTAGCCAATGAAAATTCGATTGCTAACATATGTCCTGTTTGCTCTATGATACGTGTCACTAACTGCAGTGAAACGATTAGAATTTTTCCACCCGTACGATTGGCACCAACATTTTCGGCGTTCCAATAGCGGACCATCTGTTATCCAAAGCGCCATCACATTACACAAATGTCAGTTGTGTTTGTTTGTCTATTCTCTTTCACGTTGAATGCATTTGCAAGACGTCCCCACCCGCATTAGAGAGATTTTCTCAATAATGCGTAGTCGTTGCCCAAGCCCTGGCCACAGTGTTCCAGTCTTTGATTTATTCATAGACTTTTATAGATCAGTTCAATATCTGCAGACGTTATTTTGATTGGGTGGATGGGGTTGTGAAGGAGGTTAGTTTAGGTTTCGCTATGGGCATCCGATATGAACGATTGATACAGCAGTCTTTCTCCATCCAAATAATTTAGGCTCGAAGCCACAAGTTGAGTGCATAATGAACTGGTTATAAAATTCTATTGGCCTCCGGTGGTGACGCTGAGAGATTTTCAGAAAAGTAGTTCACAGATATAACTTTTCCCCAATAGGTTTTCTCATTATTATGGAAATAATCATTAAAATATACTAATTCATTGTATCACTTAAAAATAAAGGTAGGTAAGTCATCAATAAAAATATGAATACTCACGCAAAAACTCCTTTCTCTCTCTCTCTATATATATATATTTCAAAAGGCAAACAATCAAATTTCAAACTGTTAGTTTCTTGTTTTCACGATCATCAGGAGCAGTTATAGTGTAAATAACCTACATGCATACGGATTACCGATTTATATCATCATATTTAATCAGGTTGACAGCACAGGGTTCCGCGACTCTCTTTCACAATCCTTCCCTATAATCCATAGCTCCTGGTAGATCCTCGTAGATGTACCTTGTGTCGTCCTAGCTGGTCGGCCAACATTTGCTCGTCCAATGCAGGAGTCTATTAACAAATGCCACTAATGTGTCCGTCCTTGTTTCTCTTGCTCTGCCTCCCTGTGCCTACTTCGTATAACTTTAATGATTTGAAAGTTGGAAGCAGGTGGCCCTACAGCTATAGTTTTGTGAGGCTCTACGCAATGGATTTATTCAATACAGCACAAAGCATTCTTGTTTAATTCACATTAATCTATATTTCGATGCATTTTTTAGCGTCAAAAGACAGCATTTTCTTTCTTTTTTTAAATTTTTGATTAAACAGAACCATTAATGTGTTCCAATTCTATAGTTCATTCATTGAATTCTTCGTTTCAGTCATTTGAAATTTGGTTAAAATGAATTGAGAAATTAGTCGTAAATATCCCAAGCACGTTCATCCTCTACTGAAGGCATCTTCCGGAGATGAAATAATGAAATAACAAACTCATTGATGAGTTATACTTTTATATAAAGAGTAGAAGGGGAAACAAGTGGGAGGGTATTCACAAAAGAAGTTATTTTACAAGAATTAAGAGGAGGAACTGGGGGCAAATTGCAATAGGCATTTCAGAGTTTGACTGCTATATCCGAAGTTGTTCTGGTTTGAGAAACGTTTGTTAATCTTTCTATAAAGAACTATATATATAAAGATGGATGCGGTTGGTCCAAAGAAAGAATAAGGATATATTTAAAATAGGAAGGTCCACGAAGAGATTTGTATTTTTTGAATTTATTTATTGTGTTCTTATATATGTGTTATATATGTTTCCAGCTTGTTCCTTTCGTCAGAGAACATGTGTGGCACAAGGCCTTTTAAGTGGGATGCTCAATTGGACTTGAACTCTTGTTTTCAGTGTAAATGACTCTTGTCTGCTCAGGCTTGTTTTTATAAGAGTTTTTGTTCTTCTCTCCTGGAGTGTGTTTACTTTGGTCTACTTTACCTTTCTTTGATATTTGATATGTTTATAGTTGTGTGTTGTGTGTGTGTTGGAGTAGTTTTGGGTTTCACTAACGGCTTTTTTTGTTTATCATAGGGTGCTTTGTGGTTTTTAAATTTTCTGGTAGCTCTTCCTTTTTTTTGTGAACATTTTTGGCATAGGTCTAGTTAATGGGTATTAAAGAGATTTTAATTTATATATATATATATATATATATATATATATATATATATATATATAGAGAGAGAGAGAGAGAGAGAGAGAGAGAGAGAGATCTGCAATAAATTTGAATGTGGTACTTAGGATTTTTATTCCATATAATAATCTCTGAATGTGTTACAGAGTTTGTCGTCCAGATCAGGAGACTTATAATGTGTTTGGTAGGGGTGTGATTCTTTTTAATTCAATTTCATTTATTTATATTTTATTCATTTATCAATGTATTTTTATATAGGTATAACAAGTGTCGGTTTTGTGAGTTTGTGTCCATTCACATACATACACGTTGCTATCTTCTTTTCTCTTTCTTCCTCTTTGAGTTTTATAGTGTGTTAGGACATATTATAACTTTTTATTGTATTCCCATTGTTTTTTCTCATTCGTAGTTGAGTATCTCATTGCTATATTTAAAGCTAGTTTGTGTGTATGTGTTTGTGGTTGCATGTATGTGCCTGACGTCCGATTCTGCGTGTGTTTGTCAGATTGTTTGGGTTTGATGGCATATCAATCTTGGTAGCTTTTTAATGCCAAATCATTTTTATCCAAATAAAGTTCTATTTCAGTCAATTCAGTTTAGCATAAGTACACAGTTTAATAATAAAAAAAATTCTATTTCAACTTATTCAGTTTTGTCAAACAGTTTTCATTCAAACAATTCAGTTTGGCATAACTACGTAGTGTAAATGTCAAAACAGTTTTTTTTTCAAGCAAATCAATTTAGTATAATTATGCAGTTTAAATGTCAAAACATTTCTATTTCAAGATATTCGGTTTAGCAGAAGTACGCAGATTAGTTCTATTTAACCCATAGATAGGGACCTCTCAGGGGCTAACATTCCGGGCCAGAGTGAACCTTGGAGTGATGGCCATGAATGTGGTACTCTGTATTCCCCAAAACTCCAGCATTACTGGCATTTTACGATCAGACTGTTTAGTGCCATATACAAGACACTCGTTTGGGGCAACGTCTAACCCCTTTGCAGAGAAGCAGTCGGTGTATTTTACAGCCCCAGTCGACTGCGCTACATTTAAATGAATCAGTGACATTTGGTCTTGATTTTTATTTGCTGTTTCCACACTCTTTCTTTATTATATGAACATTGTTTCGATCTTCTATATTTGGCTGTTTTTGTCAAACCTCAGCTCGTGTTGATTAACTTTAGTCATGAATATAAGTTTCTAACGAACTGTTTACGTGACAATTTTCATGGTTTTGGTGTTATGTTCATATATGGGGCAGCATTTATACCCCCTACATTCTAAACTGTGAGTTACAATCTTAAGCAAGTAGAAAATATAGCTACATCAAGATAACATTCTATCATTTTTACAATCAATTGCAGCTGAAACTTGAACTGCTGTAACGCGTGTTTTCATTTCTGAAACTTTTATAAACGGGGGAAACTGTAATTGCTAGTAGAGAGTTTGGTTTAGTTTGATTTTTTGCATATTTAATAACAAATCCTGTTTTTACGTATGTATGAAATATCAAATGTATACATAATGTGGAAACAAAACACAGCAATATTCTAATTATAGATGATTCTATTATAAACCTAAATTTATTTTACATAAAAAATAATAAACAGCAAAATAAGAGACTAGACTTAAAACAATAAATGTACTCACTCACTATACCCGTCATTTTTTTCAATGTTTGCGTCAAGCCGTCTTCGAAACGATTTGTTTGCCTTCAAAAAATATCCTTCACATATTTTATTCCTTTTCTCCTCCATAATACTTAAACGAACCTGTATTTAGATGGGAAGTTACATTGGTTTGGTTTTCTTAAACACCCCATATTGCGTAATCAAGGGTTTGCTTTTGAATGAGGCCATAAATAATCTCATATCAAAATGTGTCGTCGTTTCTTTACTCGTTCATTTATATTGGGGTCAAATTTAATGAAATAGTGCTTGAATAATTGAGCTAATTATAAAAAATTAGATATATCACGTATTTTTTCAAAAACTGGACTAATCAGACAAAATATACGCTTTAGAAATTAATCCATATTTTGCTTCTGCACCTTGTATATACATTTTTGATAAGTACAGTTAAAGGATCAAAGTGATGTTTTTCTAACAATCTAATTTAGCATCATTCAACAATGTTAAAAGGTTCCAAGTATTTCTATCTATCACTAGGAGAAGGAAAACTCTGAATTCAAACCTGTTAAACTCCGCTTAAAAATTGACTTTGTTTCGTATCCTACCCGAGCGGAGGGGTTGGTAAATAGTATCACTAACAATTAGATATCAGTCATTTGTTTACAACTCGTCTCTTTCTAAAAATTCAATTTAGCATGTTACTTATTTGCTCTCAACTTAATGTCAAACATATCTATTGGACTCATAAATAGAACTTCTTCAGGTGCAACCACTACGAGCCAGAGTGGATCCGGAAGATGTTGGCGATGAAGTGTGTATTCTGCATTCCCCAAAATTCCATCACTACTGATGCCTCACTATCAAACAGTTTACGGTAATATCCAGGACATTTGCTGAGGCACTTTACCCGACAGAGATGCAGTTGGTGTATTCTAATTCCCCAGCAAGCTGACTACATGGAGAGGTTTTCTATAGCATTCCATGGTAATACGAAATTATGCTGTTCTGGATTGAAAATTCTATTTGTTAATGCAGCCTCAGGGAAGAAAGACAATCATTGTAACGTAACAAGAAAGGAGAACGAAAACTTCACCAATCCCAGATTCATCAGTCTTAAAAAAACATTTCAAAAGCATAAGTATAGTGTACCTGTCCCGTTATTGTCCTACCTAATTGTATCTGACCAGAGAAGGGTAAGGCATTAGTTAAATAGAGCTACTATTACAAAGTGCACCACGAAGAGATGTTGGAGGTAGTCGCATACAGCATATGCTTTTTTATAAATTATAAAATTCCTTCTCCAGGAAGAAATAAAGAATTACGAATACTATTTAAGATATATGTTTACAAAGGCTATTTAAGATTAGTCCCTTCGCCTAAATGCTAGCGAGAATACTCCTTGATATCTTGAAATATATTTCTCATATAAGTGGATATCCACATGACGTGGTAATATTTTTAAAAAAATATGCCTATGTGTTCCCTTCTCTCTAGTTTTTATTTGTTTCGTAATATCATTTACGAGAGACGTGTCCTTTGATCAGTTTAGATAAGCCACTAATTGGTCATTCTTCATTGCTGAATAATTCAAAATCGTCTTGAAGAAAATTTGGAGGTTTGATTATTTCCGATTTCACTGTTTTGTTTTATTTTTTTATTCAGTCATATTATAGTAGCATGTACAATAGACGTGTCTGTTGATCAGGCCTGCCATATCCAAATTTGGTCACAATTCCATTGCGGAATAATTCAAGTTCATCTTGTAATTAATTTGCAAGTTTAATTAGTTCGATTTCACCGGCTTCCGATGATTTTATACACTTGCCATCATAAACTAACACAATTAACATCTGTCCATTACCATTCTCAGTGACTAAGAACCAAATATACACAAATATCAAAAATCTAGTTAAATCTAAACGAGTACATAAAAGCAAAGATATCCCTAAAAGTCCACGAATGTTTTGGACCTATCAAAATCTTTTACTAAATGATTAATTGCATATTTTGTTCTTTTTATTTTCAGGCTGCGTCAAAGATACTGTACGATTTTGGCACGATGTTTATTGGTTATGTGCCAGCGTTGATTGCAGGATCATTTTGCTATCAAATGCTTTAACACAATCAAATAATATACCAGTCGGAAGGTCATAGACTGACAATTTTCTTTTTCCAGTGGACCTGTTGTCTCCTCCTGGGCGCCAAACGTCGAGCGTCTCTCTCAGGATATTTGCCACATGACAAATAGTAAATGATGATGCAATTCTTTAATAAGCCCATCAAGATATTGAATTTTCAGACTTGTTATCCATCATTTAATAGACATAGTTTTACGGAGGTTTTGTTTTAGAGAAATTGTTTTGGAACTAGTCTGGAAGATTTTGCTTTTATGGTGAATTTCTTGCTAACTTATTATCGTTTGAAGGAGCCCAATACACGAAGAATAAAAATATGTAAAATATTTTTTAATTTAATTATATGATTATATAAAATGCAAAGATGTGTATTTGTATTTTCGTTTTGTATTGTGATATCATTGAATACTTTTTAATAGTTCAGTCAAATGTCAAACTGAGTTTGATAAATTTTGCACTGGATCAAAATTACGTTCAATGCAATTGCAATGGTTTTAACTAAAAATAGATTTTTTTCTAAAACATTAAAAAGAAAAATGCTTTTCATAACTCCTAAAAATGGACTTTAGTCAGACTAAGCAATTCTAGCACCTGATTAAAAAACTTCACCGTTAACGGATTCACAACCTGGTACCTTCAGGATAGGCATTAACCAGTAGAATTAAAGAAAACAAAATCAAACTTCAGCAACATCTAATGATGTTAAGGATGTAGAAAATAGAACATATAGTTTATTTGATTAGGGTTTAAGGCATACCAACCTTTGTAATTAGGTTATTTAATGCCAAATATATTTTTATACAAATGAAGAGTTCTATTTCTTAACAATTCAGTATAACATAAGTGAACAGTTTAATAGTCAAAAAACATTTATATCTCAAGCTATTCAGTTTAGTCAAAGAATTCTAATTCAAACAATTCAGATTAGTATATGTATAGTTTTTGTTAACTCGCAGTTAAATTTCCAAAGACTTTTATTTCCAACAATTCAGTTTAACATGAATAAAAAACAGTTCAATTCAAAGCAATCCAATTTAGCATAAGTACGCAGGTTCGTTCTATTTGACCCATAGATAAGACCCTATAAGGTGCTAACACTCCGGGCCAGATTGGACCGAGGAGCGATGGCAATGAAGGGGTATTCTGCATTCCCCAAAGCTGTCACATTACTGGAACCTCACCATCATATTGTTTAGTATCCCTTCTAGGAAACTAATTGGGTTGGGGGTCTTAATTCTCTGCAGGGGTTCAGTCGGTGTATTCTATTGCCCCAGCAGAATGAGCAAATGGATAGTTTGAAGAGCGTCAGAGGATAGAGAGAGAGAAGATTAAAAAAAATAAAACACTGTTAGAAGAAAAAAAAATATCTGACTTATAGAGCCTTACGTGTTCATAATTATCAGAGGCCATCTCAATCAAAAGAAAAAAGACAACATAATCCAGTGAGGAATTTCCAATACGTTCAAAAGGTTTTCACGGGAAGTTAACAAAATAACGCATATACCAGAAAAAAGTTTTCAATATTTCTGTGTTTCAGTTATTTGTATTTGTCGAAAACCTTTCGTCTATTTACTTCTGTTGGCCAAATTACAACCCACGTTACATAGCAATACTGTAGTTTACATGATCACTTGTAATGCAGGAATTATCCTAAATTCTGACGCAATAGTTCAAAATTTGTTTATCCGTAAATATTATATATATATATATATATATATATATATGAAAAATGGCATTAATTTCTGTAAAATTAAGTGTAACCTAAGTTTATGTACACATATCAATAGAATATATATTCAAATCGTAAATGTATATAAATAATTTGTTCAG
The DNA here is from genome assembly GCA_963585895.1 of Sepioteuthis lessoniana. NCBI lineage: Eukaryota > Metazoa > Mollusca > Cephalopoda > Myopsida > Loliginidae > Sepioteuthis > Sepioteuthis lessoniana. The sequence goes on along the minus strand of OY757924.1, from coordinate 64,106,578 downwards.
GCTGATTTTGAAAGATAAAAAATTAAAAATATCATATGGGCGAATATTTATTTCACCCCACTGTTGGTATATATATATATATATATATATATATATAACCTCCTTCATACGAACAGGATACGACAAAAGTTTATTTTCCACCTAAGTTTAACAGTCTTAAATTCAGAATTTTCCTTCTCAAAACCAGTTGACACATATAATTTGAAGATCCTAACCAGTCATAAATACTGGATTCATAACCTTCCTTAGGTTATTAGCTGCGTGAGAAATTCAAATAGGCTGGTCCTGGATTTGAACTCTGGTCACTATGCCCATTTTTTTTTTACATTGGTAACATTGTATATGATTTCAATTTCTTTTCGTTTTTATTTGTTTATTTCCTTCCAATACAAAGTCACATGCCCACACAAATACATGCATTATATATGAATCTAACTGAACACTATAGATATTTCTAACGGAGAAATGCTGCATATATATAAGTGTTGGTTCAATCCCAGGTCGAGTCATACCAAAAACTCAAAAATTGTACTTGATACCTCCTTGTTTATCACTCAGGATTATAAGGTAGTTAGCACGGGTAACGTTGAACAACCCAGGGAAAGGAGTAGCGCCTTCCACTAAATATAGGTGTAGTGGCGATTAAAAAGAGTTTTCAAATCGTCCTCGACAATGGTCGTCAATATATATGTTGTAGCCGTTTATGGTTCACAGGAGGTCACCTGGTGGGTTAATAATGGACAAAATTTAACGATATTATTAAATACTGCTTAATATCAATAACATAGCTTATATATTACATGATAGTGTTTGTGACATGTCTATCGTACATGCTATTACGCATTAAACCACAAATCCGTGATAAGCACAAAATGCCGACATAGAAACAATATTCTATTCCAATTCGACCTTAACAAAAATTTTATTTCATTTACCTTCTCATTTTTTTAAGCACCACTATTATTTGTATTTACATATATTTCTAACATGTTCAAATCACTAAGTATAACGTCCTCTTGTAATTTCACCACTCCTCATCCACACATCCCTTCTCACTTTCTCTTCCTTTGATTCAATCCCTTTTCCAACAAAAAGATAGCGGAAATCTGTACATATATATGCAATGATTCGTGCTATTATATGCGCAGATATATGTACATATATATGACTGAGTGACAGCGCAAACACAAACATAATAACATTCAAAAGAATACAAAGGCATAAATACACACAAACCAAATTCCCTTCAGAAAAAAAAAATCCATATTATCGGTCATTTTTGAAAACACTTCTGTCTGACGAATGCGTAATGCATGAAACCCATGATTATAGACACCTTGATACACACCTTAGTCTAACGTAAAGTTGGATGGGTTTCGATCCCGGCTTCGAGCGTCATATGTGTCTAGCCACACTGAGGAGATCTAATAGAACGAAACAGTGTCTGTGGATGACTATATATATATATATATGAAAATGGCAATAATTCTAATGATAAGTTATTGTACAAATAAAAAAAAAGTATTGAAATAAATATTTTATTGATAACTTGTTTTTGTTTTTTTATTATGGCATATTAAGTCCTGTTAATGCTTTTAAGTAAAAGCGGAAACGATTGGCTTGGACATATTCAACTATAAATAAAATCATTCGCTAAATTCGTTGACTTTTCATATTTGTATACATGTATACATTTGAGGCCATCTCTTCTCACACATATTATATATGTATATAAACAAGTTTGATTCAATAAAATGGAATCCCTGTTATTTTCAAGGTTTTATCTTTTTATTCAATAGTTCTGCTTTTCTCGATGTTACAATCTTAAAATTTGTCAATGATTTCTCCAAAGGATCTATTTGTGGTCAGCTAAGTACTTCCAGTTCATACTAGAACCTTTAACAAGGATATGTGTATACTTATTCTAGATTAAAACTGTTTAATATTTCAACTAAATTATTATTCTATTTTTCTTTTTATCTCTAAAGTGAGGGTTGATTATATCACCAAGGTGATGCTAACTAGTTGTGGTAGTGTATTTTTAAATATTTTTATTATTAGAAGAATAATAATCGTTTAAAGTCTATCCTTTGTATGAATTTTGGAAGTTTTTTTTTTCTATTTTAAACATTTTAAAATATTAGTGACGGTTTCAAAATTAATTTTATTCATAGTGGGTTGTCTGGATTTCATACGCAAAGCATCTTGGATTTTTAATTTTTAGATATAATTGTCTGTACGAAATATCATTGTATTATTAACTTTATATATTTTATGGATGTTGGACACTTTATTTTTACATATAGCAAACTATACACAAGAGAAAAATAGAAATTTATCCGATGGTATACTTGGTTTCTTTGTTTAATGGCATATCAGTCTTCTTGGGTTATTTAGGTTAAATTCTGCCTTAAAGAAAACCTGTAGCGGTACTTTTTAACCCATAACTATAGGATAATTAGGGGTGGTTTCACTAGTTTTTTAGTTGGAAAATGAACTTATTACAGCGACTGAATTTCGGACAACTTAGTATGATATCGCTGTCCAAAACTTTTGGTATTACGCCATGGGGACTTCCACCGAATGGATGCAAATATAAAATATATAAAAAAATATATTAAAAAAAAACTTGACAATAATCTTTTGGTCATAAATCATAAAATTTCACATCAACATTGCCTTGAAGATAGTTTAATAAAAAGAAAAGAACAAGAAAATGTTTAAACTTGGCGTATTATTCATTTATAAGTAAATACTCCTTCTAAGTATTTTATTTATATATATATATATATATATATATATATATACTCATGCAGGAATATATATGTGTGTGTGTGTGTGTGTGTGTGTGTGTGTGTGTGTGTGTACGCGTGTGTGTTTGTTTCTAGTAAATAGATATATTATAGACTTGTCAATTTCTGACCTGTTCAAATATTTCTTGTAGACGGGAAATTCGCAAGCATTGTCATTACATGACTAATTCACACCAACGTATTAATCGTTACGTGTAATGTGCCTTTAGAAACTTAGCGAGAATCTTTCAGATGCAGTCATTGATAGTGATGCGGACGGAAGAGTCGGCTACAGGATAAAGGTCACTGGTCTTCAAATGCAAGATGTGTATTAATCACTGGACATGACCATACATAAATTATTTGTCTGCTTTCAGAGGCTTCTGACATAGGTCAGCTGTGTTACTAGGAATTGTCAAAATCTGACTGAACCGAATGTAGACAGGAAAAATAGTCTTTTTTTTTTTTTTTTTCATAGGCCATCGCTTTTTTTCTGATCAGATATACAGGTTTACAGAGAAAGTTGTCAAGAGAAGTACTTCTTCATCATGAACATGTACCATCAGCATGGATACCATTGATCTTTTATCGCTATCAGTTCCAATCGGTCATCACTTTTGCAAGTCCTTTAGATGACACTTAGTGTCCGCACTAATGAATGTGAATTTTTGATTTGTCGAAAGCGCACATTGTCTTTGCGTAGGTTATATCTTGTGTTTTCACAAGGAGTTTCACTTGAGTCCACGTGTTGAAGTCGCACTGTAATACCTACACGACTACTGCTTAGTTTAATTTTATTCGATAGATTAAATTCCATAGGGTAATTAATTTGTCAATAGCAGTTTTCTGTCCGTATTCTTACATCACTTTCGGTAGATGGGATATTTCTACCAAGGTTTATTAATAGGTCTACTTATTCCATTGGCGATGAACAGAAGGCAACATCAAACGATTTAGAAAAAATATAGGTTGTGTTATTCAACATAATAATCATATGATCAATCGGCTAATATTTCCAAAGTGTAATCGATGATTTTTCCTAAGTAATTATAATCTTTTTTTTTTAAATTAATAAATGAATATATAAATTCATTTTCATTATAGCTAAATATGGTAATCTAATTTTGAAAACGGTCTTCTTTTGCATAAGATCATATAGCATTCCAAAACTAATTCATAACAATATAACAGAGATGCTTGGGTAAATGTTTATCATCGTAGGTAGAGGTATGAAGTTAATCTATTATCTTAAATATTAAAATTTAAAAAAAAATAATAAGTGAACAGTCTTTATTCAGAATTGTACAATTTTATTGCAGTCAGACGGAAAAATGAGGTCGAGAGGAAGACATAATAGGAGGTTATCAACGTCTCTCTCTCTTTCCACACTGTCTCTCACCGATTCACACGAACGTCAAACCCAAAAGTCTCTCTTTGGTTTCAAAACTATATCCACAATTTTCAAATTCTCTATGTTTTAATACATTTTCTGACTTAATTACTTATTGCATTGTACTTTATAGAATCATCACATCTGTCACAAATAACTTATTTAACCACGCCGGTCGACTAGACATGATTTGTTTATAATCCATATCCTGTCTTACCAGCGTTATTTTGGCATGTGGTGTTAACATGGTCGCAACCTATGCACTCGTTTGACCTTTCTGAGAAACTACACTTACATTTAAAATCCCGAGGGAACTTGCAATTTTACCAAATAAATAAAACAATACAATTAAAAAATCATCCTAATTATTTTACAGAGGTATCGCAGAACCGAGTTCCATCGATGTTTTTGCGTTCTACTTCGCTCTAATAACATTGGTAAAAGCATGATACAATCAGTTCTCTTCATCTATGCGTAAATAGTAGGATAGACTAAGCTTTTTAGACTTGGTTTGGAAACCAATCCAGAAGAAGGAAAACTATTACGTCAAATGAACTTTAATCCGCTTAACTCGTGTTACATCTTGTCCGTGTGGGAAGATTTTGGTAAAAAAAATGTACCTATATAACAGTCCCTTGGCATTCAATGCTTTTATTCAACACTCTTCTCGACTCTACTTTTATCATAATGTTCAATTTGTCACTGAATGCCGTCAAAAGTCTCTCAAAATGTTCTATATTCTCCCCAAGAGATGAATACAATTTTGTTAGACGGAATGAAAGCATAGAATTCAATAGGTGGGGAATTTACTTACTTGAATTTATTAATCCATTTAACACAGTAGAAAAGAAATAGCTGAATCTTCTAGACTAGTCACTAGTTTTGGTTCATCTCGTAAAATACTTGAGTGGGTATGATGGCCACTAGCGATTTGTCATTCACGTACGATCAGATAAGAAATAAACTGGTTATTTATATGAATGATCTGGCTCCCATCTAAAAAGTCTTTATCTTTTGGCGTAGTTTACGAGGCATATAATCACATTTTCACGAGAGTAAACTTACGGGTGATTTCAAAAAAAATAATGAAGTCTCAAATATCCCTTTTAATATTAGAAAGTGGAACGTCTTAAAAAATCGAATAATAAATTAGAAGAATCAAAATAGAGAATTAAAAGAGAAAGAACATTAACGAAAAAGTAAAATCTAAATATATTGTCTTATCGATGGTACCAGGTTTTTAAAGAGCAAAATTAAAGCTAAATGTTTATTGATTAAAAATCCCACTCTGACCAAAGAGATCCCGATCTGTACTCCTTGAGTAAGTTTCCGCTTTCACAGTTCTCGACTGGTGTTGGTGTTATTACCTGATTAAATTTGCATAGAGCGTGATGATTTGCATCTCAAGCTTTCCACACTGCAGCACAATATTTTGATTTTCTGTGTTAACCAACAACATAGTTCCCATTACATGATAATTTAAGAATTAAAGTTTCGTTTGTATCCATAGTTTATTGATTATTTTCTGGTGTAAATTAAAATTATGTTTTGTTACTTAATATTCAATGTATTTATAGGTTCAAGGGTTTTAAATTTGGTTACAATGGTTGCATTAAATAAAAAAAAGTTTAGTACAAAAAATACATTAGTTATCTGAATTAGAGAGGAAACTTGCCCGTGGTGTAATGGTTATTGTCACAGGAAATGCACACGACGACACGTGTTCAAATCCTGGACGAGACTGATTGCATTTCACATAGCACTAATACCCTTGGGAAAGGTATGAATCCAATTATTCTCCCTCTAGCTATGGGCAGACTAGGTTCTTCAGCCTTGGTGAGGTAACTAGTCTCGGAGAAGGAAAACTCTGAATTGAAACCTGTTAAACACCGCTTAAAAATTGACCTTGTGTCATATCCTGCCCGAGCAGAGGGGTTGGTAAATATGGGAAACTTGATTTTCATCAAATATAATGTACCTAACATCACTAGGAATTACGACTATCATACATAATGTTTTACCTTAGCTCATTTCACTTTTTGTTTTTATCTAACCTTCTTGATTATTATTTCCCATATTGTATTCATCTCTATACTCGGCGTCTTCAACAGGTCACTCTTGCCCAACATATGTGCTGATTCTTTAAGGCGTCTCTTTTGGCAATGTTCTTCACTACGAATTATTCTAACTGAATTCCATATGGTCAGATTGTTTCCCTTTTTTTCCATATATGGTCCACCATACATGACTTTACAATTTCAGCTCGTACTACTTCTTTTCGATGTTCTTCTAGCCTTACTTTTAGTAGCGGCATGTCTTGGCTTTCTATCTTTTACGACAACTGCAAGGGCTGGAGTACACAGAGTTCTTGGACATGTTGAATTCTGATCGGGGCTTGAAACAGAAACGATATCTCCTAAGAGTCAAAGCCACTTATAAATATTGTCCTGATGTCATATGGACTACATATATTTTGGATCCTTTAGGCTACATTAAATTTATAAGTTCCAAGAATTCACTCTGAACTATCCAGCAGGACACATGGTGTATCGGTTATGGGCGTTGTTTATCCAAGCTTCAAAGTGACTATTATCTGGAGGTTGAAGGTTCAATCATGAAGATAGTCGAATAACAATACAGTTCTACCTAAAATGTTTACCCGGTTATGGTTAACAGAATCAGAGCAAACGGCCACTTCGATTAAATAAAGAACGTGGTTCAAAGTTCCGTGTACGCCCCTGCGTTCGACAAGAAACACCTGAAAAAGGTCGTAGAACAGATCGGCCGAAAAGTTATGATTATGACATTAAAGATGAAGACAATAATCAGAAAACCCTGAATGAGAGAAAAGTTATGGTAATCTCGAGAGCAGTCTAGGCATCAACCATTTTTTATTTTAAATTTCACATTAATGGAAACATATTTAATATCGAATTATAACAAAAAAAAAAAAACAGCAAGCATTCAATATTTTCAATAACACCTAATATGTGTTGCAGTATTTTAAAATACAGATGTATAAAAACAAAGCATTCTTTTAATAATTTTTGAATTTCATTGAAAATTGTTTATATATGAGTTTAAAGATGGTTGAAAATATGTCTTCATTTATTTCCTATTTGAAATATCTTTTGCTTTATCAAGGATTCTTATCATTTCTATTGCAAAAATCATCGGTTCCTGATATGAATAGACTTATTGTCAGTGTCAATAAAATTAGAAAAATTTTCTTAACACAAGCGTGAAATAAAAAAAAATGAAGCAAGATTAAAAGTTATCAGTTAAGCAAAGTTATTCAACTTGTCGAAGAAAGATAAATTCTGTCAAATTTCTGACACCAAAAACTGATAAACGTCGGTTATTTACTTGGCTGAACAAGATAAAAGTACGACAAATGAATTAGAAACAAGATAGCGTTCGGCGTAGCTGTCAAACTCCGTCAGACATCTTATGTGTTAAGACTTACGTTAATGAATGTATGTATTAATCTATTTGCGTGAAATGATTTGAAAAAAATAAGTGTAAAAGGAAATGAAAATAACGAACTCAAAAATCAAAATGGTGAACAAAATTTCTTTGGAAACAATGAGTAAGAAAATAGCGATTGCTCTCACAAAACAAGACTGTCAGTATTGTGGTAAGTAAAAATCGCGATAGATCTCTCTGTAAATATATAATTTGTATCAGTGTGAAGGGGAACAGTTGGTCAACACATTCATGCAAAATTGTATATGCATACACGTGCACATGCAAACAAAGAAAAATAAAGGTACAGCTATGTGTGCTTATATATATATATATATATATATATCAGGATAGCGTAAAGATAGGTTGATTGTGCTCAGTGACTATCACTTTTTCGTATGTGGTGTAGATTTGGCTTTTGTTTAATGATATACCAAAGTTCTCGGGTTTTATAAGTCAAAGACATTTCAAAGAAAAAGTGGTAGTAATATTTAATCCATAGTTGCTTTCTAAGGGAAATCGGACTCGTTTATACTGATGACGAAGACCAGTATGTTAGTCAAAATGTCATTATGCCTCCCTTAGAAATTGTACTCTATCTCTACAAAATCCTATATATATATATATATAATGTGATGAGACAAATAGCGATGTTAATCTATATTATCTATTTTTTTTCATTTTTCTCAACAAGATTCAGTCTTTGGTCACCACCTAGAAAAAAAAATTTTCGCGAAAATAATTTTTGATTTTTTTTAAGGTTTAAATGGGGTTAATATGCTATTAGACACGTGATAAAACGTGAAAGTATACGGGTTCCATAGAATATTCAATGGTTGAATGATAATTATTTCAAAGTAACTTAGTGTGTTCAAATGGCATTATGTGTGTATATATATATATATAAGCTGCTTCTAAGAGTGTGGAGTTCCACCACATGACAAATTAGATTTTAATTAACTATGTTAAGACTGGGGAGAGTGTATATTGTAGATTAAACATCATACTTACCTTCACAGGAAGGCTAATTCAAGTGTCCAGTCACCAGACACAAAAGACAGAGGGTGACCGAATACACTCTGGAGCAATAACTGGACATGATCAAAGTGTTCAGTATATATGGGTAAAGATAAACAAACCTAAACCGCTAGCCAAAAGATCATCCCTTGACCAATGATTGAACGTTCCTGGTGCTATAAATGCTAGTGCTTTTCGAAAAGCTCAGTCTTATTCTCTAGATCACACATTGTTGTTCAACAACAGTTTGCTATTCAGAGAAAATTCTACATATATCAAATTAGTAGTGACTATTCGGTTTGATTTTTTTTTGTTTATTCAGGCGTTTCTATTACATCAATCTACTAATGATCTTTTCTTCATTAAAAAAAACCGAAATTGCCTGTAATAATGATATTAATCTTAATTCCCTCTTTTCCGATTTAACATGGATCGCTTCTTGGATTGGGTTTTATGGCTTATTAACATTTGTATGTTATTTAATGCCAAATCCATTTCATACAAATAAATATTTCTCTATCAAACAATTTAGTTTTGCCTAAGTACACTGCTTAATTGTCGAAACATTTTTTTTAATTGCAAGCTATTCAGTTAAGTCAAACATTTATAATTCAAATAATTAAGTTTAGCCTAAGTAGAGTTCCAATATCAAAAACTGTTTTATTCCAAACAAATTTTAGTTCTATTTGACCCATAGATAGAAACCTATCGGGTTCTACCGCTTCGGGACAGAGTGGATCAGGGAGGAATGGGAATGAAGGGGTACTCTCCGATTCCCAAAGCCGCAGCATTACTGAAAACTCACCACCAGATTGTTTAGTGTCATAAACAGGACGCTTATTGAAGGGGTTTACTTCTCTGCAGAGGAACAGCAGCAAAGGCACATCGCTGCAGGCACTTGATACAGTTTAGTGGGGTATGAGCTATGGACGGATGTTCGAGTGAGAGGTAACTCCGTGCAACCCACACAACTTTAGCATTATATATATATATGAGGCCCATCGACATAATGGTTAATGCGTTCGCCAATTGCCCGAGAGACCGGGGTTCTTTCTGAGGTCGAGTTATGCCCAATACACAAAAATGTTATACTCGATTCCTCTTTGTATAACACTGACTTTTAAGGTACAGATTAAGGTAAGTGGAGTGATCCAAGGAAAGAGTACCGCTTCCTTACACCTCTATTATATCTATTGAAAAAGGATCGTTCGGGTTTCTTTTGTCTACGATATATATATATATATATATATATATATATATGTGTGTGTGTGTGTGTGTGTATACACATTAACTAATTCGATTGTGTCTATTTTTCTTTCATATATATAAATATACACACACGCGCATTCCACAGGACTGACTTAAAAATAACTTATACACACACACACACACACACACACACACACATGATATATCATGTGTGCATAAAAATGTGTGCGCGCGCTTGTATAGTATCTAACCAACCATAAATGTGCCACAGATTTCTTGGCTGCTATTTCCTTCTATCCCACTTTTTTTTGTTAAACACTGACAAATCTTGACGAACCTCATGTTTGTCCTTTCTCTGGGATATTGTTCTCTTTCTATTTCTGTACCAGCCTCTCTTTCTTTCCTCTTACATTCTGTTTCACATGACCAGTTTGGCAAGGTATGTTACCATTTTAGTTTGCATGTCTTCACTCAGCTAGTGTTTACCACTTTCTGTGATTTGCCTGGTCTTATACATATTACAAATGTTGGCAACGTCAACTTAAACTCGTGTTAAGAAAGGAAATCTTTAAAATATCGCTGGATTTTACTTGGCTTCTATTTCTTGTGAAATCAGACAACTGTCGTATCTTGTTTGCCAACATTAGCAACAATTCAAGAACTCTGAACATGTTCTGAACAAGCTCCATGAATCATAAATCAGTTAGGAATTGAAATACTTGCATTTCTGTTCTTGCGAGACACAGAAAAGTTAGTTTTCGAATCAGATTGTAGAAATAAGAGGCCTTTACGTAATCAGTATCTTTATTGCTAAGGAAAACGGTGACCAGTGTTTAAACCCGGCAAAAGACTACATTTCACTTCGCGCTAATCTTGCCAAAATTAGGAATATCTCTTTTCTCTATCACTGCTAAAAATAAATTCAACGGTTGACTGAAACATCAATAGGCTTACCAAATGAGGTATATATTTTTTCAAGATTGACCCCCTTGTACTTCTTACATTGATATCTTAGTGAGTGGATCTAACTGGTAAAAAAAACCCTCAACAACAGACGTAACGCCATTATATGAGATTTTCGCCATATTTATTTTCAGCTCATCCTCCGAGTAGAGTAGACTAGGTTCTTTTGGTTTGGTTCGGCAAGATGTATAGAAGGAAAACGCTGAATTCAAACGAGCCTTACTTTTCTTTTAAAATGGTATTATGTCATAACTGCCCGTTGTGGAGGGGTTGGTTAAATCCGGACAAGAATGGGACTGAGCAGGAACATAATTAGTAATATCCTTACTGGTCGTTTTTCCGGGTTTTATTCCAAATAGCATGCAACATACTAGAGTAATTTCTATCAAGATTTTTCTTCAGACGATTATTTAGTAAAGTAGAGCTAAATGAAAATATTTTCGAAGAACTCCTGTTCTATTCCACCAGAGTGATCAAATTTCTGTTGAGTCATTTACTAGTAAATAGTAATTCATGCGTTAGATATCAACTTGAATGACTCTTTTACACCTTCCGAAGCAGAGGTTTAAGTCAGACCCTAGTTAAACGAAAATAAGAGGAAATTCACCAGGTAACTAAAGTAAACAGGACGCTGGTGTATTCGGCGGAAATGCAGTAAAAATTGCGTGAACATGTGCAACATGAAGGCAGTAAGGTCACGGAAGTGTGACCGAGAGAATTCACATGGGTGGCATGGTCGAAGGAGGCGTGTCTACTTTCAACGTATAGGGATGTTATATAAACCGAAGTATCTCGGACCGTTCAGAAGAAAGATAAAGTTCTACATAGAAGATTCGTACTTTTGCCCCTGTATGTGTGAAGATCAGCTGTCTTCGACCCTCCCTTACTCTACCCATCCATGCATTTTAGGTTATAAAAGGAAAAGAAAACAAGCTTACTACATATTTGTACATCGTTGACACTTTCCCCGGCTAAACAAATGCCTCTAAGCGGATTTGGACATTGTTAAATGCAGAGAACTGATTATTGACAGATAACAGTCTCTTACTTTTTATGCATTTCTGGAAGAACTTGAAGCAGTAAATAAACAGTACTTAGAATACACAGATGTATAAGATCCTTCAAAAGCTTAATCATTATAGACTGCGCTAAATTATGATCATCTTAGATAAATACGTATATTACTTGCCAATTTGAGACGAAAGCACTATGCTTAAGTACTATGGTACTGGTATGAACTTGATATATACAATTGTTCCAGTACGTAAATACATAGGTATCGGTGATACAAAAAACAGATAAAAATAATAGAGAATAAAAATTAAATAAATCAATAAATAAATAAAATAGTAAAACTAAGGACTAACATTCATCATCTCAACATGAACACAAGAATACGGATAATAAAATTATTTATTGGGAGCAGAATTTTATTTTAAATACTAATCTTCATTTTTTGAAGCTCAATTTCTTAGAAATTAGTTTTCAGCGCGTATCGAAAAAAAAAAAAAAAAGAATAAAGTTTATATGAGAAGGGAACTAATATTTATTCATTTCTGCATTACAACTAAGCTCCTCGAGTAATTAGATTCACAAAAAGCTAAACCATTCCTTTGACAAATCTCCTGTTTTATCTTTGATTGGTCAGCATTCTTCAATTTTTTTTCATTATATTATTACCTATTATTATTATTATTATTATTATTATTATTATTATTATTATTAAGAATTTTCCCATCAAACTGGTGGGATTACACTGGATTCTGAGTGAGAGCATGTCACTTTAAGTCTCTATGATTCTTTTGAGGATTTTAGCTGATCTTAATAATACATTAGCTTCAATTCATCCACTGATTTCCAAATCCACAAGTCTCTTTTCCAAGTTCTTAAGGACTGTTCCTAGGTTGCCAATTATTGCTGGTATCACGTTCATACTTCGCAACATTATTAGTTTTTTGTAATTTCTAAGTATCTGTCTACATTTCCGCTTTTATATAATTTTTTACTTTGTGTTCTGCTGGAACGACAAAATCAACCAAATAACGAGTTATTATTAGTTAATCCGGCCCATTGGCTTAACAAGAAGAGTGTTTGCTAATCGTCCGGGAGACCGGGGTTCAATCCCAGGTCGAGTCATACCAGAGACTCAAAAGTTTTATTGGATGCATCCTTGCTTAATACTCAGCATTATAAGGTAAGGATCAAGGGTGAAGTTGAACAATCCATGGGAAGGAATTACGCCCTTTCCTACACCTTGGTGTGGTAGCTATTGAAAAGGGAGCCTTCCGGTCACCCTCGACTACGGTCACCAACTTGACATTTTACTAATCAGTTAATCAAATCAAGATCTGGTCTTCTGGGCAGGTTTAAGCAATCCGTTTGAATCTCAAACGGCAGAGAATTTCATGCGTCTTTTTCCTTGGACGAATTCTTGGTTATGTTAATAGAATTTCGTATTTTGGTCAACTTTTATTCTTTTCCACAATCCCTTGTAGAACATCTTTACCATCCTACCATGCGTAGTCTAGTCCTCATATTGTGGCAGGTTATTGCAATTCTACTACATATTATCGACTCTAGCTTTGATATAATTTGACCACGTGGCATCCTTTTGAGCTGTTATTAAAGAGATTCCGTTTATTTTTTCTTGAGCATTCTCTTCTTAGCCATATTCTTGCCTTTTCGTCATTAAATTCCCTAGTTTGTCGCTTGGCGCTGTTTTTCTTCCCATATCTGCTTTGTAATTGTTATTTTTCTGTTCTAACTTATGTTGACATTAGTGTGACTGGTTGCAGCAAGTATTTTTGCTTTTCTCTTTTTAATCAATTCTCTGAGACCTTGAGTCTGTGCATCAATGCAATTTTCAATGCTGGCGCGTCCACTTCCTTTTCTTTCTTCCCACACAGAGCCTATCTGTGCCATATCTCAGGTTTAAAACCCTCTGCATTCTTATCAACTTTCTTGTCCTTTAGTCCATTTGTCCGAGTTCCTACTCTTGTCCATTCTAATAATGGGCGTGAGTATTTTAGAAAGGGACTACTTCTGCGTTTATTGCGTACAGATCTTGGTTTCGAGAAATTATACTGATGTAATCTTTAGTTTCTTTTTCTTTCATCTCTATTTCTGTGGATGTGTCATATTAGAAAATTCTTAGATACTTGTAATTTTATTTGTTCTGTTTCTTCTGGTATTTCTCTTTTCCCGTTTTCACTTAAAAACAGGCATATTTTTCACATCTAAATGAACTTCCTCTATCCCGACGGTACATACTTCTGGCACGGTTTCTAATTCTCAAACTCCTATTTTGATTTTCGCACGGGTTTTTTCAGATGCTTTTTAACATAAGACTGGATGACAGTATGTCTCCTTAGTTCTCCAGAACTCTTCCAAGTATTCCAGACGATTTGGGGTCGGTTTGATTTAGTTTCATAACACACACTGTTGGTTATTTAATACCAAATCTTGTTTTTAAATACATATTAAATATATGATTTGTAAACACATTTTGTTGATACAGTTGAATGATCGAATAGTTCTATTTCTAACAATTTAATTTAGTATACATCAACAAAACTAGATAGTTCTAACAATTCAATCAAACACCCGTCACTTTTTTTCCCACCGTTAAATGTCAAACAGTTCTATTTCAATCAATTCAATTAAGCATAAACCATTTGTGTGTACTCATTTTAAATATGCATGAGTTCTGTTTGACCCATAGATAGGACGCTATCATCAAGTGCTTCCACTCCGGGCCAGAGTCGACCTACGAGCAATGGTAATGAAAGTGTACTCCGCATTCCCCAAAGCTTCTGCATTACCTGAGCCTCGCCATCATATTGTTTCATGTCGTATCCAGGACATTCAGTGAACGTTACCCTTTTGCAGAGATGCAGCCAGTGTATTCTACTGCCTCAGTTGAGCCAATTTTAAGTGTACCGTGGTCTTGGTGGTCTTATTTTCTTTCCCTAATCTTCAGTTGCGGAAAAGTATTTTCCAGACCACTGTGTAATGTTTCAAGTGCTCTAATTACGATCATTGAGTCCTTGTATTAATGTATCTTATCTGTCCCCAATGCTGGTGAATCATCTTCCTCCTTTTATTGAAACATACAATCGGTCAATGTCATATCTAAATAAACGGCCTGTGCTAAGATATCAACTTTTTTGTTTCTTTTGATCCATTAAACTGAGATTCTCCCTTATTCATTTTGAGAATAGTCCTGAATAGCTTACTGACAGGGTTGACCGGATGTTTATGCCTTTTATAAGATGTTGCTGCGGTGCTTACTTTCGAGAAACCTTCTCGTTCTTCTCGGGGGCTCTTTTCTTATTCTTTTCCTTGATATCCACTTATTTAATGGTGTCTGCCTCCATTAGTCCTAAGTAATCGTAGTTTTTCTTCTGTCCAAGCCTTTTGATTCTTTTTCTGATTTAGTTGTCTATTCCTTCTGCTCGTTCTCTTTTTCCACTTTTCATTATGAGCTTGGCACTTTTTTCATTAACAAATTCATGATTTTTTCCCTTCTTAGGAATTTTTCCCATCAGCATTCGCTGGTCAGATTTCACAGCATTCTAAGTCATAGCAAGTTTCCACATGTCACCGATACACTTCTGAGTATTCACCATGATCTCAGTAATAGGGTTCTTGATAGTTTTCATTCTACTACCGATTTACAGTTTTCCAGTCTCTTTTCTAAGTTCCTTGAAACTCTTCCGTGCACAAGAACCACAAATCGTATCGTGTTGACCCTCATTTTTCACGGATTTCTTCAGTCTTGGTATTTCCAAATACTTTCGTTTTCTTTGATTTGCACTCTGTGGTCTGCCGGAAAAGCAAAATGCGTTAGATTCTCTACTTTTTTTGGTGGGGGTTAATTAAAACTACGTAAGGTCTTTTGTCCAGGATCAAGTGATCTATCACAAAATCCCTACTAGTTATTATAATTATTAAACATCTTGTCGTTGCTTTTTTTGTGCACCAGGTTTATCGTTTGAATGTTTTTCTTTCCTCTCTAGTTGTTTGTTGATTGAATGTTAGGCCTTTTACCTCGTAGTCGTAGAAATAAGGACCAACAAGAGTTTTTATAAGTATTAAGTCCGATTAACAGACGAAACAAAAGGTTAGTCAATGATAATTGGCAATGTAATTGGCCTGGATTTATCTAAAAATAACGAAAATAAAATAATACAGAAAATATAACCTTGGAGTTTTGTTTGGATTCGAAAAGAATATTTAACAAATAATGGCTGAAATATTATTAAACTATCCGTTTGCTGCAGAGATTAATGTACCATAAAAGCAAAAATATAAGAAAAACAATATTTAAGGCGTTAAGAAATCAGAAACAGATTTTCTTACATGACAAGACTGATCCTTGAAGTGCGGACGCGAAACAGTAGACAATCAGTAAGCTAGAATAGGACGTTTTCAAACTCATGGAGAATTCTCTACTGTTGTCATGTTCACTCTGTTACTTAGGTTGCTCAAAGCAACAATCCTTCTCTGTTCACAGGTTCCAACAACTTCAAAATACCGAAATACTTTTAGCAGAATCCATTGAATCCAAAACAGATTTGATGTTATTTGCTGCATCACCAGAAGGCAGTGTAAGGTCATAGACAAACACTTTGAAGACATAATAATGGGACTGTGAATTCTTATGAATAAAATACTTCTTCATGAAATAATTTAAAATTTTCGATCAATTCTGGTAATTGTTTTTTTTAACCCTTTGATATATAGATAGCTATAGAGATATTAACAGACTGAACTAGATAGATGCATAGGAACTGACAATATATATATATATGTAGTTTGATTGATAGATAGTAAGAGAGATATGAACAGATGATAGAGTAGTAATTATTAACAAGCATATGTATTTATTTATTCATAGATATGAACTGACAAACAGATCGATAGATTAGTAGATACAAACAAACTGATTATATGCATTTATATTGATCGATTTTTCTACTGAAATATACAGAAAATTTCACAATCATTAAGCCTAGACTTCTAAGGTGCCCTGCAAAAACAATTACCGACGCCGACTTTGCTGATGACATAGCGCTTCTAGCAAGTACACCCGCCCAGGCCGAAACTCTGCTATGTAGTCAATGCACACAAAACGGAATATATGTGCTTTAATCAAACAGGCGACATCCCTGCAGTAAACGGTAGCCGTCTGGAACTAGTAGACAAGTTAACCTACCGAGGAAGCAGTGTCGCATAAACCGAAACAGTTAAGTGGTTTCAAGCTTTACAATTATACATTGTACGTACAGAGTTGAATAGAATTACTATAAGAACTCGTGGTGTAATGGTTAAAGCGGTGGACTGCGGAATCGTAGTACGCGGGTTCGTACTCCAGTCGCGGAATAATGTTCACTTTCGGGCAAAATACCTTTGGGAAAGGTATGAACCCCCTAATCCTCGAGCTATGGGTTAAATAGTACCACTACTGTTCTTATAGGAGAATAGATTTGGCATTAAATTACCTGCAAAGGTAGATATGCCATTCAACAAAGAAAGAAAGAAAGATAAATATCAATCATTTCTTTGCAAAATGTTTAATCGTTTTAATTGTTGATATCTAACATTATTAGTTCAATTTGCACACGGATAAATACTTTCAAGTATTGTCCTTTAATATAACTTATTCAAATATTCCTATCAAATCCAATACAATAAAAAATGTTTGCTAAAGTTCAATTGTTGAATGGACTGTTATCTGACACTAATGGTTCTTTTTAATATAGATAATAATCCCGAATAAAAGATTGAATCATTGGGACCCAAAGAGTTATTACTACTCCGAGTTAGAGTGGACCTGAGAATTATGGTAATGAAGGGTTACTCCGCATTCCCCAAACTCCAAAACGAGAGCCTCTCCATCAGATGCGGTCTAATGCCATAATAATGACACTAATTAGTTTCGAATATTGTTATCTAACTCTGATAATTCTATTGAACAAGTTTGTTAGCTCACTGTTGAATGAGCCTCACCATACGTTTAAATGCCATTTCGAAGGCATTCGGTGAGGGGTCTAACCTCTCTGTTGGGAGTTGCATTCAACATATTCTATAGACCCAGACGACAGGACATCGCAAGAGTTGTGACAGATTGTTACAATGGTATTTTTATGAAGACATAATGAAAGTTAGATGTTGAAAACGATATTTTCCTGTAATTTTATAACTTTTTCATTCACCCTGTCTGGCCTGATTATCAACATCCGACATACTTACCTTGACCTGCAGGCAAAGTTAACAGCTGGTACTGACGGCTAATTTAGTTTTGTGCACAAAGCAGCTAAATAGTCTCTCAGCTAAACATTTGTAATATATCCATCTTAAATTCACATCAGTATCTCTCTGTTTTTCGCGGTGTATTTTTTTCTGCCAACATTATATATATATATACATATATATATATATATACACGTTATCAAATCGTACCGATGACACGGAGTTACTTAACTCTCTTCTGGCCGTTCGTCCGAATCGTTCATTGCTCCTTACTTTTCCTCTAGACACCATTCCCACTATCGAAGATGTAAGGTTCAACTTAAAGCAACATTCCCCAATAGACTCCCACATATAAACACGTCTGTGTTGGCTTTTTCAACTTTTAGATGGCCAGCAATGTAGAAGAAAATTGTAATTTAGTTTAAAAACTGATATTGCGTTGAATTTTGCTTAAGGTGGAGTGGTTGGGTTGACACAAACACACATATATAAGTTAGCGACCATTGTCGAGGTGGATCCGAAGGCTTTCTTTTCAATAGCTACTACACCGAGGTGTAAGGAAAGTCGCAACTCCTTTCCCTGGATCACTCCACATTTCTCTTGATCCATACTGAATAATGTTGAGAGTTAAGCAAGGAGAAATCAAGTACAATCTTTTGAATGTTTGGTATGAATACACAAGAAATTGAACCACGGTCTCACAGGCCATTGGGAATCACTCTAACGACTAGGCCAATGGACTATATATATATATATATATATCACTTGAGAGTTCGCCATTACATTTTCAGCAGATTGCTTATCACCAGAGGAACTAATCCTAGAGATAATTGATCGGCATGGATGTTGAGCCCGAAAGCAGCGTCGAATCAACCGAAAAGGATATCGAAACGAGGCTAACGAAAGCATGGACAGCTATCAATAGGCTATCGATTATATGGAAATCAGACCTAACCGATAAAATGAAACGCAGTTTCTTCCAGGCAGCGGTCACATCGATACTGCTATATGGATGCACTACATGGACGCTAACAAAACGGCAGGAGAAGAAACTGGATGGCAATTACACAAAAATGAACTCATAAGAGATGTACTCTTATGGATCCCCACACATAGCCGCGCAAAAGCAGGACGACCATCTCGAACGTACATTCAGCAGCTATGTGAGGATACAGGATGTTGTCCTGAAGACCTACCTAGGGCGATGAACGATAGAAAGGAGTGGCGAGAGAGGGTCAGGGATATCCGTTCTACCAGCGCGATATGATGATGATGATATGCAGAGAGAGTTAGAGAGAGATGGTCTGCGTAAAGTATACTTGAGTTCGACTACGGGCTCTTAAAAACTTTCATAACCATAAGAATAGTTTACACAACTTAAATCGATTCATATCATCTCTCTCACGAAATAATGAATCGGGATACTAAGACAAAAGTTAACGTGGAACATACATTAAAATATGAGAGTTTTAAAAGGACCTTCAATAACAAAATGGATGATAAATTTTGTCTCCTCAGAACGATGAAAAGACTGACCTTCACTACTTTCGCCAAAGCTGAACAACTGCTTGATCTAAAGTCAGAGACACTCATCGTTGCTAAACATAGAAATAAATAGCAGCTTAATTGTCAGTTGATTATAAATTTAATGTTTCAGATGGAGTGGAATGTGGAATACACTGTCTGCATCTCTGCAGCTGGGTAAGACTCCACTTAACGAGTTTCCAGTATACAACACTTAACCCTTTGATGTTGAACACTAGTCCTGGAGATACGGGAATTTGGATACCCTCCATTATTCTCGGGTCCACTTTGACCCAGAGCTTTATTTACTTTAAGGGTCCTATCTTTGAATCAAGTAGAACAGTTAAACACTTTAAAAGTGTGCAAATGTATGATTGATGTTAAACTGAATTGTTAAGGTGACATAATAATGCGTGAAAGCATTCAACAGTGAAAAGAAAAACCTGGTGATGTTCGATAGCAATACTTAAAGCCATTTAAGTGCATACAAACAAATGATTAATTCTAAAACAGAACTATTCTTGCTAGATAGGAATATTCTAAATGCTTTATATCTGAGCAAAATTTGAAATATTGGTATTATAAACCAATATTTAAAACCATTTAACTTAGTGCGAAAGATTAGATATTGTTGAATAGAATTATTACTGTTAAATAGCAATAGTTGTCATCATTTAACCCTGCAAATAAAACTGTTAGTATGAACAATACTTGAAACTATTTCATTGTGTGCAAACAATGATTTATACTAAAATAATTATAAGAGTTTAATAGAAATATTTTGGACAACTTAACTGAGTGCAAAATTGAAATAATTGTATGCAAACACTTTAACTCAAACTTTTTTAAAAATAAGATAACTTTCAAACTATTCACTTACTGATTATGTATGTATAACAATATAAAAAAAACAAAAAAAACAACAACTAAAGTTGGTTACTGTTGTCGAGGGCGACCTGAAGATTCCACTCTTAATAGCTACTCTACCGAGATGTAAGAGAGGGCACTACTCAATTCCCTGGATTACTCCTTGATCCCTGATCCTTACTTTATAGTGCTGATTACTAAGCAAGGCGGCATCACGTACCATTTTTTACGTCTTTGGTATGACACTACCTGCGATTTAACCCCGGTCTCACGGACCATTGGGGAACACACTAACCATCATGCTGATGTAAACACGTGACTAATATTAGGTTACATTTTTAGCGTTCCATAGTAATATTTACACCGTTTAACTTCATGAAAAAAAATGGACCTATACTTCGTTTAAATATGTTGTTTACAAATCATTCATATATGTCTGATTTGGAATAAAATAACCTAGAAGGGCAGATATACTCTAAAACCCAATCAACTATTCCTTTTATTTTAATTCCCCATCGTCGTTATATTGTTATATAATTAAGGAATGATTTTTTTTAACATCAATCATTTTCGTTGACTATCTTTCATCAGTTTGGTAAGGCTTTGAGTCATTTGGTGCAGTTTTACGCGCGTGCGCAAAGGACATGGCAATCACCATTTGTCATAATAAACCTCCAGACAAGAAATGGGACTGGAGTGTTGATGACGTCATGCCCGGAAGAGATGGTCTTGAGAATTTTGAGAGTCTATTGAGATTGGACCATTGAGGCGAGAGATGGATTCTGACCGTTGAAGACGAGAGTTCGATTTTGACCGTTGAAAGATGTAGTTTGATTTTTCGGATCTCTATCGACAGAGATCATAAACATCACTACATGTGCCACGCATTTGGGTGGGGTCAGCATAGTATGGTTAGCAAAGAGTTTTAGAATTGTGTCTCTCTCCTTGTGCTATCATGGACTGAAGTCAGAAATTAATAAACGTGTTCGTACCTGAAACAGCAGAGTCCACCTGTCTTTTATATTTGTGTATATATTGTATTACTGTTGTGATTGATATAATTAAGGCTGTAGTATACAACAGTATGATTTCATTCATTTATCCCAAATGACATACCTCTGAGTTTTTCTGAGTATGTGACTAACAAACCTCTGCTCTTATTTAAACAATTACATATGTTTCCTGCCGTCAGTAACGAATATCATGCTGACAATTTTCTGGGACATGAAAGGACCAATCCCTATTCATTTCCTTGAAATAAAAATGTTCAACTATTATCAGTCTTTCTTGTTACCAACAGTTGCATCGTTTTCAAAGAAATGAATTGAGATGTGTTACTTCATATCCCAGAAAGCTGTCAGCATCATATTCTTTACTGATGACTGTGCCACCAAGAAAAAGATTATTTCCCGAAACGTCTGTGTTTCCACTCCATCGACTGTCTTTCTCGATTGGGGTTCGTTGTGACAAAGCCATGTTTAATCATTTATGAATATTTTTGCGAAAGCAGACGACTCATCATACATCACTCCTTTTTTGTGTATAAATATCACTTGGTTGACATTTCTCAGTCACCACAAATATAATTGCTGATTTTTGCTCTTTTTAATGTACTCTTTGAGTCCTTGTGCTGACGTATTAAGGCAAAACTGTGCGTTGCATTGTCCGTCGATTGAAATGCGACCAATGTTTTTTTTTTTTTTGTAAAGGATAGACGCCTTCGTGGCTAGAAGCTTAATGGATAAAGATGACAAATGCTTGCGGAAATAAGAAAATGAGTAACAAGTTGACAGGTCATCTAGCCAGGTGGTCGTGACACACTGAGACGAGAAATGAGATGACCAAGATATAAGACTACAGAAATAGAGGACAAAAGCCTGGAAGCAAAAAGAACCAGCGTCGCAAGCCAGAAGGAAAATACTAGGTGGCTTAACTGGATCTTAGTTGACAACCTCGTGTAGATGTGTTAATAAAAGAAACTATATTCAGGTGTGAGAGCAGATCCCAACTAACCGTCGAAGTGATCTGTCATAAAGTCCCCATATGCACTTATAATCTCTTTGAGTCTATCTACTAGACCCCACATTAGTAATAAAATGTAAAAATGAAGAAAAATGTTATATTTTTTTAGATCTAAATGCTTGTTATTTTCTTGTTATCAAGTCCTGCTACATTTTGCAACCAAGTATGAAGAACTCCAGCAGTACTATACAAAAAGTGTTGGCAACTCAACTTCCTTCTTGTCTTCTTGACACATAGGGTTGTCTCTGGTATTTGTTGTGCCTTGTGCATAGTCATCAACTTTCTTTTCGTCTAAGTTCTTCCGTTGTAAATTTTAAGAATGATCCTAAGTATCTTACAAGGGTGACAGTCCCGATGATTTTACCTTTGATGAGGTTTCTGCAATAGAGATTGGTTTTCAGTAGCTTCCTCGTTCTTCTGAATTACTCTTTTCTCATTTTTTTTTCATTCATCTCTTCTTGTTTGATTGTTACCACTTCAAATATACCCAAATACGTCTAATGTTCCTTTTCTCCAGGAGTTTTAATTATTTACTTACTTTGTAATTCTGTTCCTTCCTTCACATTCTATTATGATAATGACACATTTTTAAGTGAAAAATTCTATTCTTATATCCTGGCTGTATATTATGACAGTTTGTATCAGGCTCTCCTTACCGTGTTCATTTTTTGCGAATGTCTTTATATCATCCATTTCGATCAAGTGATTAATCATTTCTTCTGATATTGCTAGTTTGTAGCCACCCCATCGTGGATTTCTTGGGTAGTAGTGTAAACAGAGTTTATATTTCTTTAAAAAACTCTTTAAAATTTTTTCGCTTTTTTTATCTTCTTATTCACTGACTTTTGTATATGTACATGTATATGATTATGTTTATATCCTAAATGGTATAATATTGTATTGAAGACAGCAATTTTCGACTGAAATGACGGTTTAAAAAAGTATTCAAATAATGTATTGCTTTTTATTAAGACATATTCATTTCATTGTTTGAAAACTTCACTGTAAGCAAAAAAATTCCTTATCAGTCGACGTGTTTAAATAGTAGTTGGAGTTGTCTCTTTTCTTATGTCATATAAAGAAAATGTAACAATTTTACAAAGCGTGAAAAAGATGCTGATGTTCTTTTTTTTTGACTCCTCAAATGAATAAGAAATTAATAATGTAGAAAAAGCGAAAATAAAATTAGGATAGTATAGCGTGGTGATTGATAATCCCCTGATGACAGATTAAAAATATGAAAATGCAACGTGTCTCAAGAACTTGGACTTATCTCATTTTAATCCTTACTTTCAGTTTCTGAAGCTGTGAAAGTAAGTGGAAATGGAGAACAGGAAATAAACATATGAATAGTTCCTTCGTTTTAATAGAAAACTTCTCTTCTTGTAATTTTGAATGGTTCAATCACTCTCCATTGACACGATCGTCAGTCTGCTCCTGACTTCAGAAAAAGAAACGGAATGGAAAAATCCAGATATTTTTACAAAGTACTAGTGCCTGGCCATTTTCAGCCAACTCTAATATATATATATATATATATATATATATATATATATATATATATAGTATTCTCGTGTGTAGCGTCGTTTTTAACTGCAGCATCGAAGTAAGCAAGTTCGAACTCCTGAAACGCTATTACGTCCACCTTTTGACTAATGATCTGAGGAAGGCATGAACCACTTATAACCCTACCCATAAGTTAGCATCAATACTAGTTTTCACCCAGGATAGCTTCCTCATTAAATGATCGAAGATAGTTGAATATATATATATATATATATATATCAGTTCAAAATACCTTTGAAACTAACATGAGAATTTGTCATAAAGACAACGAAGCAAAAATCATCAATTATATGATATTATATATATATATATATATATAGAGAGAGAGAGAGAGAGAGAGAGAGTGATTACCTTTGGGTAAGAGTTATCTTAGTGTAAAATGTTATCAGTGATCAAAATTACAAACAAGGCATTTTCTTTTTCTCTCGGCTTTGAATAAATCATAATGCAGAATGTATTTTTAAGGTTTGATTAGGCAACCAATCAAGGAGAAGGAAAATTCTTACTTAACACCTGCTCCAATCTATTGAAACAGTGACCATGTATCATATCCTGGCCATTATAGAGTGGTTTAGCAAAGAAGTATATATATATATATATATATATATATATATATATATACACAAACACTCGATAACAGTGTATGGTTTTTACTATTTCACTTGGTGGTTCGGTGGAATACTGTACTTACTAGTCAAATAAAAAATGAAAACATTAATTTCCTTCATAATGCATCGATGATGATAAATGTGTCCCTTTGTTAAAATCATCACTGCACATAGTAAAAAAGATTTTTATTCGGCCAAATCCCAAACCGTCTCTCAAATCTATTATCTTTTTCTATACATATATTCATGAGAAAACTTTACAACAGCCACGCAGCACACATATCATCATACACATGCACATAAAAACAATCACATATACGACAACACACAGAAATACGCAAATATAATCTACACACGCAAAAAAATGATTAATACCCTAATTCTAACGTAAACATTCTTTTCACTGTATCAATTCTATTTTTTCTATTTCGCCAAAATATTTATTTTTCTGCCTGCTGATTGTCGTATAAAAAAAGCATGAAACCAGTGGTTGCTTATTAGTATCTATGCCATTAAATATACGTCTTTTCAGGAATTGGTAAATCACCTCATAAACAGATTTACTATTATGTTATTAAAGATAAGAGAATGGTCTCCAATGTATCTTATACTCAGTGTTTCTCCGTGCCTAGAGCTGTTGCCTATCGCAATGGTTCAGTTCACCATGGTATATTACATTTAGTTTTGAAAAGAATTCTTGTCTTCCCCAAAGACCTAAGTGCAAAATAACTGAAACGCTCCCAACCGAAATCTGAACGCAGCTCACCGAATCCACAGTCGACGTTGATAATAGTTGCATCCTGACACATCGACATGAATGCAAACCAAGTAGAAATGAGAATTTCAGTAAAAAAAAAAAAAAAACAACTTCAAACAGAAGAAAAAAATTAAAATAAACATACACATCAAAATTAGTAATAAAAAAAGAAGTGGGGAGGTTGACTAAGGAAAAGAAAATGTATAAAAATAAATTTAAATTGGTAAACATGACGAAAGAATAAAATTAAAGAAATGAGAGGAACTGAAAACATCAACAAATTAGCAGAGAATGTGTAAACAAGGAACACTTACCAATTAAAACTTTGTAGAGAAAGACCCAACAATCGCTATTCTCTGTTTTCCAAGTCTCCATTAGCGAAGCAAAGTGCACGTTGAAATAATTGAAAAACGTGTAAACATTCCTGGCTGTTTCTTTATTCAAAAATACTCAGTCTTAATGCCGTGGCGACATTTTAAAATGAACATTAAAGGAAAATAAATATACAAGTACAGGAAAAAATATAATAAAACACTTATGCTCTTCCATAAGATGTGCCTAAGTCCATGTAATGTACGGGCTTTGAAATATAGGGCTGAAAGGTCAGTACAATACCTGACAAACACTAGAAAACTAGTTCTAAAAATCCTATTAAACTAGTATATGAAATGAAAAATATCGGAGAGTTTTAAAATAAACTTTGTCAAAAGCTGGCTAAAATAAAGTGTGCGGTGGGTAAACTGATGTCTGAATTTCGGAAAAACGAAAATAACACTTATGTCTCCGTTTATCAGAAATATTCAGGTAATTTTGTTCAATCTGTCTTGAAATACTATAGTAGGCAACTATATTAGCCAACTCGGCTTGTGTAAGGTGTAAGTAAATACACAATTATATACGCAAATTACGAAAGGCTTACAGAGTATTATAGACTTTTTTCGAGATATAAAACTGGACTTTAGAAATATATTCGAAATAATGGATAGGAACAGCAAATATATAAGAAAATAGAATAGATAAACAGAAAAAGAAAATACAATTGAAAAAACTGAAAATATTGTTAAACATTACAAAATCGATTGAAAACAAAATACGTAAGGAATATGTAAAATAATATCATATCGATATTCACTATATTGTTATAAACAATCGCCATGGTCTTCTTAGAATCATTTGAAAACAGACATTTAAAAAAAATGAAGATATATTGGTATGATCATGGCTGAAATCGAGCGAAATAGTGGAAAAAAGCTAAAGCTTTTGATTTATTGTTACAAAATATTCAACAAAATTTAGTAGAGAAAGCGTTGCGATAAATATGATAGATTGGTTGTTTTGTTTTACGGCGTATCAACCCTTTTCGGGTCATTTAACGCCGAATTAAACAATTCAGTTTTGTCTAAATATAGTTTTATTTTACAATCAGTTAAATATTAAATCTGATCTATTTTAAACAATTCAGTTTCGCATAAGTATACAGTTTCCATGTCAAAAGCAGTTCTATTTCAAACAATCTAGTTTAGCATAGGTACCCTGCTTAGTTCAATTTAATAAGAGTTCTATTTCGAACAGTTCAGTTTAGCATAAATACTCAGTTTAAGTGTCAAATCAATCCTATTTCGTCTAACTGTTCTAATTTAAACAATTCAGTTTAGTATACGTATAGTTTCTAGTTTATATACAGTTATATATTGAAACAGTTCTATTTCAAACAAGTCAGTTTAGCATACAAAAACTGTTCCATTTCAAACAATTCAGTTTAGCATAAGTACGTAGTTTAGTTCTATTTGACCCATAGATATGGCTCTATCCAGGGCTAACACTCCGGGCAAGAGTGGACGTGGCAGTCATGGCAATAAAGGGATACTCATCATTCCTCAAAGTTCCAGCAATACTTGAATATCATCATCTGATTGTTTAGTGTCATATCGAGAACATAAGGTGAGTCGGAGGTCTTACCCCTCTGCAGAGAAGTAGTCAGCGTATTGTACAGCCCCAGCCGACTGGGCTAGCGAAAAATATGGTCAGCGACAACAGTAATCATCATCATCATCATATCGCACTGGTAGCACGGATATCCCTGACCCTCTCTCGCCACTCCTCCCTATAGTTCATCGCCCTAGGTAGGTCTTCAGGACAATATCCTGTATCCTCACATGGCTGCTGAATGTACGTTCGAGCTGGCCGTCCTGCTTTTGCGCAGCCATGTGTGGGGATCCATAAGAGTACATCTCTTATGAATTCATCTCTGCTTCTCCTGCAGTGTCCTGCATGTCTGGTTCGTCTAACTTGGATAGTTTTCGTGATAGGGGGTAGGTGGCCGTAAAGTTGGTGTCTTGTGGGGTGTTGCTGCCAGGACTTGTTCAGGATTGCACGCAGCAGTCTTGTGTAATTGCCATCTAGCTTCTTCTCCAGCCGTTTTGTTAGCGTCCATGTAGTGCATCCATATAGCAGTATCGATGTGACCGCTGCCTGGAAGAAACTGCGTTTCATTTTATCGGTTATGTCTGATTTCCATATAATCGATAGCCTATTGATAGCTGTCCATGCTTTCGTTAACCTCGTTTCGATGTCCTTGTCTGCTTTGGAAAATACTTGGCATCATGTTTAAAGTAGACAAAGGAAGAAATTCAATAAATGGACCACTGAACAATTGAATTCTTGACGATGCATGAGGCGATACATCCCAGAGATGACATCGAGTATATAAGTGTAAAAAAGAAAGAGGATGAAGACTCCCAACATATATAACATCGAAATATCGATAAGACAACTCGAAGTCTACACTAAAAAGAAGTGTGTGGTGGGTAAACTGATGTCTGAATTTCGGAAAAACGAAAATAACACTATGTCTCCGTTTATCAGAAATATTAAGGTAATTTTGTTCACTATGTCTTGAAATACTATAGTAGGCAACTATAGGGCTAATTACAGTGAACAGAAACAACACAAGAATCAAAAGAACAACAATAACTACAAAACAAAAATGAGGAGAAAAGCAATTATATGTATATTTAAAGCGACAAATGAGTGAAATATCAAATGAGAAAAATTGTTCATGGTAAAAAACTGGACAACTTACGAGAGAGAAACTGAATCTCTTCTAATAACAGGTCAGACTACATTAAAGCCAAAGTGGATATTAAACAACAAAAGAGCAAATGTACGTTATGCAGTGATAGACGTAACGATTAATCATAAATTACCTCAAAAAGAGTCTCCGACAAGACACGACAGCATTGGGAAAGCGATTTGCAGGGAATTGAAATTTGACCATACGAACAAGTGGTTTGAGGGATAAAATTATTGAGTAATCAGAGGACAAGTTGGGACCATTCAGACTACAACATTAAAATCAGCTAGAATACAGAAAAATGTCTAAGAGATTTGTCCTCCCACTAAATCCAGTTAGAAACCATCTGATAATACTGGTATGAAAAACTCTCTCTGAGTTCTCACACGAGAAAACGTGGACGTGTAAAAGAAAGGGAAACCTTAAGACATAAACTAAATCTCTTCTGATAGCACCAAAAAGTAAAGCACTAAGAACCAATCGTACCAAAACAAGAATAAATAAGACGCAACAAAACTGAAAATGTAGGTTATCTGATGATAGAGACGAAACAATCAATCCCATAATAAGCAAACGCATTAAATCAGCACAGAAAATGTAGAAGATGAGACATGCCTGGGTGGGCAGGCTGATTCACTCAGAATTGTATAGGAAAGCTGAAATTTGACCATACGAACAAATGGTATATTCAAAACCCAACATCTCACCCGCAGAATGACACATGCAAACTCCTCTGGGATTTTGAGATACAAATGGATCACTTAATCCTGGCAAGACGACCAGAACTGATTATAATCAACAAAACAAAAGAAAGGGATTTTGCGAAATTGTGGACTTTGCTATCCCAGCTGACCACAGTAAAATTGAAAGAAAGTGAAATAAAGGATGAATACCACGAGCTTGGTAAGGAATTGTAAAAACTGTGGAACATGAAAGTCACGTTTATACCAGTTGTAATTGGTGCTCTTGTTACAGTCATCAAAGGATTAATAAAGGACTTGGAAATATGAGGAGACCATTCAAACTACTGTATCAACCAGAATACTGAGAATAGTCCTGGAAACTTGAGGAGAATTGCTGTCACTCAAAATCCAGTTAAGGACCATCAGATAAAGCCGGCGATAAAGAATCTCAATGAGTATTAATAATAATAATAATAATCGAATGTGGGTAACTTGCACAAAATGGTGCCCAACAAGCTGGGGCTGTAGAATACATCGACTACTTCTCTGCAGAGGGGTGAGATACCCCTAATGTGTGTCCTGGATATAATACTAAACAATCTGATGGGGAGATTCCAATAATCCTGGGGTTTGGGGGATTGCAGAGGACCACTTAATTTCACTCGCTCTCCGGTCCACTCTGACCCGGAATGGTAGCATCTGATAGTATTCTATCTATGGGTCAAATAAAACTAAACTGTGTACTTCCGCTAAATGCAATTAGTTTTAATGGGGCTGTTTTTGACATTGAAACTGTACTTAGGCTAAACGGAATTTTTTAAATAGAACTGTTTGACTAAACTGAATAGATTGAAATTAAAGTGTTTTTTGACAATCAAACTGTGTACTTATACTACACTGAACTGTTTGAAATAGAATTATTTATTTGTATAAACATGAATTAGCTTTAAAAACCTAGAATTGTTTATATGCCATAAAACCTAAACACTGGGCGCACAAAACAGAATACATGATGAATTATGACTTTTCGGGAAATATTAAGCTCATAGAATTAGGAAAATATAAATATTTAGCTAGGATGACAAATAATATATTTAAAAAAAAGTATGTCTTCAAAAAAATCAAGCTGATCGCGTGCCGCACTTGATTTGGCCGGAGTGGAGAAAGGAGAAGTAATCCTATACAGTGTGGTGCCAAAAAGTTACTTCTTTTTGAACCACTATTCAGACCATCAGTACGAATTCGGGGACCCGAACTGAGGCATAAAAAGTTAAGTCAGCAGATGGGTTTTATCACTCACTTCATGAATGGAGCTCCCAAGAAATAAAAGTAAAAATAAATGCAAGTCGACTACTGAAGTTCTACCAAGAAAATTCAACCCATAATTCGGCGGAAAAGAACCTTAAAGAAGACTTGAAATTTAATGTACTCGGAAACTTTTCGATAAAACAAAAAACAAAATAAAAAGAAAAGAAAAATACACAAATCCAAGGAACATTGTTTCTCGGACCCTCTCTCAGGTATGTTTCCAGCAAATTCCCCAAAATTTGATACACTTTATCTTCTGTATCCCTTTCTTTCCCGTTTCTTTTGTATAAAATTCCCTTTAAAACACTTTTTTGTCTGTGTTATATTTTCGAATCAGTATCTGAATTAGAAAACAGCGGAACTTACTATTTAAATTTACTGTTTGAATAACCGTTAATGGCACACTAAAGCCTCCTAAAAACATTACCGAGTTAAATAGTAAACTTGGCTTTAGTGTCACTCACTTCACATCTAATTTTATACCTCCTTAAACTTTTACTTATATTGAAAATTTTATCTCTATTAATTTCTTTACTATATGCACAACCCAGAATCATTTCTTGAAAATGAAACGCATAGAAATGTACAAATCGATTATCAAATCTGGACAAAGCATAGAATTAATCTGACGACACAATTTGTCATTCGTATGTTTCCATTCTAGCAGAAAACTGTTTGAAAATGAAAAGTTTTTAAAAAATACTAAAAGAAGAATTATTAGATCTTGCCAGAATACTAAAAAAGAAAATTATGGAACATGTGGGCAGCCCATGTAACAATTGTAGCTGTTGCCCTTGGAACAACCCCAACAGCCTGGGAAATACATTTGGGTAACTGGAGATGAGAGGAAGTATGAAGACCACCAGTACCACGGCACAGTGAAGCTTAGCATGAATAGTTAGAAGAATCCTGGAGACCTGAGAAGAATTACTTGTACTGATATACAAGTGTGCTGGTGTGCATAACTTGAGAGAAGCAAAATAACACGAAGACAAAATTTTATTGAAAATAAGTTATTTGGAATATTTTGATAAAAATCATCAATCCTGGACGGAAGACGAGGCTAAGTTTTAGTTTGTAAAAGAAAATATAGTAAGTTGTATTTTACGGCATAACAACGCTTGCAGGTTATTTAATGTCAAATCCTATTTATCCATATATATCAAAATTATGATTTGAAAACGAATTGTTTGTTGGTGTCAATTTTTGAACGAGCAAGAGCTTATTTGTTTGCACACACTTAAATGGTTGGTTGGTTAGGCATATCAACCTTTGTTAGTCATTTAACGCCAAATCCATTTTTATGTAAATAGTCAGTTTTATTTATAACAATTCAGTTTAGCATAAGCACGCAGTTTACATGTAAGCACAGTTTAATTGTGAAAAAACATTTCTATTTAAGGCAATTCAGTTTAGTCAAGCAGTTCTAATTCAGCTAATTCAGTTTAGTATAAGTACAGATTTTGTTTACACACTGTTAAATATCAAAACTGTTCTTTATTAAACTAATCAGTTTAGTGTAAGTACAGTTTTAAAGTCAAAAAACAGTTCCATTTCAAATAATTCATTTAGCATAAGCACGCAGTTTAAATGTAAGTACGGTTTAAATTTCTAAAACATTTCTATTTCAAGCTATTCATTTTATTCAAACAATTCAGTTTAGCATAAGTATGCTGTTAGTTCTATTTAACCCATAGATAGGGCCATATCAGGTACTACCATTCCAGGCCAGAGTGGACCGAGGAGCAATGGCAATGAAGGGGTACTCCGCATTTCCCAAAGACCAAGCATCACTGGAACCTCATCATCAGACTGTTTAGTATCATATCCAGGACAATCATTGAGGGGGTCTACCCCTCTGCAGAGGTGCAGTCGGTGTATTCTACAGTCCCAGCTGACTGGGCAAACAGTCAGATGGTTTCAAGTATTGCTATGTTGTATTAATAGCTTTATTTGCACACAAATAGGTGGTATTAAGTATTGCTTCTTCACACAAACAATACTGATCAACAATATTCATTTGTCTGTGCGCAGTTAAATACTTTCAAGTATACAAAATTGAATATTTCTATTTGACTTATTTTAACTATTATCATTTCGCGTCAGTGTAAAGCTTGTCGTAACGACAAAGTAGGGGAGGTCTTATCCACCTGCAGTGATGCAGACGACTGGTCTAAAAAGAAAAAAAAAGTAATAACTTATCATTCAACAGATTTCGCCATTCCAGCAGGACAAATAATTACAGTAAATGAATGGGACAGAGGTACCGATCCTAGTTAGAGCACTCAAAACATTCCCCCAGAACCATTGGGAAGTAATTGCAGAAATCTGAGATCCGAGGAAGAATTGAAAAGAATTGCAATATTGCAGCGATCAGCTTGGATATTTCCAAGGTTCCTGAACAGGTGATGAAACTTATTGTCACTTGGATTTTACTGTCTTTACTTCAGTGATAATCTGGTAAAAAAATGTAGCACAAAACTTCACTTCATAAAATTTGCAAGTTAAAATTTCTGCCAACATAAAACACATTATGCAAACAATTCAAACTGTGTGTAAGATGTCCAGAATTCTGACTTAATAAAAAATATGTCAACTTTTTTTTTCTTTCTTTTTTTCTTTATTTTCATTTTTTTGCATAGACAAGTATTTCCTTTACATCAATCTTGGCTAATTTCTTATTCAGAAATTTTCTTGATTTCGTATTTTTAATAAAATTCCAAGTTTATTTTATTTTCTCCCTCACTTCCTTTCTATCATTCATTTTTATTTCTCTAATTTTCTGTGTTTTTATTTCTTAATTGATAATCATTCGGCTTTTATTCACTTATTATATATTACGCACTTTCTTTCTTTTTCTCTTTGATTTTGGCTTATTTATTACTTTATTGCTGTCTTCATTTTTTTTCTCAATTTTTCTTTCTTTTTCATTCTTTCGCATTATTTTTTTCACACATTCTTCATAATTTTCTTTTTCTTTAAATCATTCTTTCTTTCTGTCTTTCTTTTCAAGATGACATGCGATTTCGTTTATGGACAGAATGGCCATAAGTCTTGACTTTTGAGTCAGATTTTATTGATATGAGAAAAAAGGTATCTATGAAATCAGATGTAGAGTTTGATAGATGGACAAATAGTGCTGTCTAAAAATTATTGATAGAGATATCTAGCTAAAAACACTAGTATACAAATCTCATACTAGCTCTCATAAATTGATATATGCAAAAGTATATATATATATATATATATATATATATATATGTGTGTGTGTGTGTGAGTGTGTGTGTGTGTGTGTGAGTGTACGCACGATTCTGTATATATATACATAGGAATTGATGGATGTTTGTACATTCCCTCATTCAGTTTGAGAAGGATTCTCAATTTATAATTATACATTTTTAGTGAAAGAAAAATCAAGCACATACCACATATACGTAAGTTATTATGAATACAGCC
Source organism: Sepioteuthis lessoniana (assembly GCA_963585895.1). Lineage (NCBI taxonomy): Eukaryota > Metazoa > Mollusca > Cephalopoda > Myopsida > Loliginidae > Sepioteuthis > Sepioteuthis lessoniana. The sequence goes on along the minus strand of OY757924.1, from coordinate 64,072,624 downwards.
TTGTACTTTTTTCATCCCTCAATATTTTCCATCCATCTATGTATGCATAGAGGCGTATATGTAAATACCACACTCCCATAACCATACAGATTCACACCCCTTATATATGTATATATGTGTGTGTATGTTTTATGTATGCGTCTTTCCTAATTTTTTCCATAAATCTTTTAAGCATACACTGCTATAACTGTATATGCTCACAGAATCATATATATATATGTTTGTGTGTGTGTTGCAGTATATGTATGTTTATGTTAGTGTATACATTATCACTTTATTATTTAATTTGTCATTTGTGTTCTTTTTCCATTCTATCAAATATCGCATTTATTTTGAGGCTGCAATTGTGCTTTTCCAGGAAACAGGCTGATGTCAACTTACAATTTCTTTGATTAACGCCAAAAAGCAACGTAGTTTTGTTTTTCTTTAAGATTAAGCGCTCAGATTCATTTCCCTGTTTTTTTTATTCTAACAAAGAATATGTGAGACGTTCACGTTTGATGTAATCGTGTCCCCGATATTTTCTCTTCTCACCATATTGAATAATAATAAAAAAAAAATAAACAATTGGAAGCAAAAATGTATAGCAAGCGTAATCCCGTTGGTGACACGCCATATATCATATGATAACTTTATGTGATTGTTTGGCTTTTCAATTTATTTGTTTCGTGTGGAAAATATGGGTTAGAGATGCAAAAGGACTGAGTTTTTTTAGGATTTGGGGTAAAATCTGACTCACAAAGAAACGGATGAAGAAATAATAGAAGAAACAAAAGAAAGAAGAAAATGAATTGATGTATGAAGAAAAGGAAGGAAAAATAAAAAGAAGGAAGTTTACAAGGAAAAAATAGTCGGTAGAAACGAATGAAGGAACACAAGAATCGTTCTAAGGAAAACAGGATGGGGTATTAAAGAAAGGAAGGGTAAGAGAGGAAAAAAAAGAAAGAAATCAAGGGAAGAAATACGGAAAGATTTATGAAATGAATGATCAAAGGAACGAACGAAAAAAAAAAAAAACTAGGAGAGATACCCTTGTAGTAATATTAACAAATAAGTATAAATTTGACTAAAAATATGAAAATATGCCCCCCTAAAAAAAACAAAAAACAAAAAACAAAAACAACAAACAAAGTAAAGACATTTAGAAGAACAAAAAGACAAAACATTTGAGTTACTAGAATGTTAGAATAAATTCAAGAGACTCACAAATTATCGAATACCAGAATACCTTCTGTATTACCAAATCCAAACTCATTTTTACTGAAACAGTTATTCTCAAGTACGGACCTTTTTCCTCTGTTTTTTATTTAGTAACACGAAACCGGATTTCTTCTATTTTAGATTTGGACATTCTTTAATCATATGTGTTATGTAATATGTTTGAATAGTTTCAGTCATTAAATTTAATATATAATTCATTTATCTGCAGTTGTTTTATATGCTTTCTAAATTTCTGAATAAAAAAAATTAGTTAATCTTGATGGTGTTAAGTAAACGATCCTACTGCATTCTCCTGGGATAATCTGGAATTATAGCCACTAGCTTTTTAGTCAATCTACCCACAGATTAATACACTCAGACAGTAAAATCCTCTCGATAAGAATTAGCACTCACATTAAAATCCAAAATAAAAAAAAACAACTTTTTCTGGGTTGAAAATAATAAAATAACTATTTTTAAATTGTTCTATCGTCACCTGCATACTGCTTATATCACGTGATCAAATTCTTAAATTGATGTGTAAGGCAGGTCACTGGAAATTTATGTACTAGGGCTGCTTGCTCAGATTTCTCCGACTACCTCACGTCATTAGTACTTATCATCCATCGCTCCCGGCAGGTCTTCCGGACAGCATCCTGTGTCTGTGCAGAGCTGTTGTAGGTCGGCCAACTTAGGTATATTCATGTGAAGGAGTCTTTACTGACATTTAAATTCAGATAAATTTAAATACATTAAGTTTAAGAACTCTGTTAAACAATGAGCACGTGCACGAATGAAATAGATAAATAAAAAATTAGGGCGAAAATATCACGAAAAAAAAAGAAGGTAAAACACAAGAAAAATAAATAAGATCAGAGGAATTAAAAAAAAAAGTTAAATGAAATAATCAATGGAAGAAAAACTAAGGAACAATGAACGGCTTTTTAATGTAAAAAAAAATGAGCCAGGAAGTTAAATGTCGATAAGGAAATGTTTTTTTGATGTTGTTCCGGAAATATTAAACCTGCGATAGAGCAATTGTAGCGATAAGAGACATTATCGTCCATCACTCATTCAATATATAACCAAAGGAAGGATTATTCTTTAGCGTCACCACCAAAATGGTTTCGTGGTTCTCTTCAGTAGATAAGCTCTGATAATGGAGTGTTGTACGAGGGCAGTATGAGCCGTCAATCACTTGACCTGTGAAACGAAGGAGATTAAGAGAGACTAAATGAGAGTGTGTGTGTGTCGAAGAAAGTGTGAGATATAGGGAATAATGACGTCGCTAAATGGAACAATACCAAACTGACTGGAAGAAGAATGCAAAACTGAATAATGATAATATAGCCTCCAGAAACCATACCGACAACACCAACGGGACGACAATAATAAGAAAACAAAACAAAACAAAAAAAAAAAATAAGAAAAACAACGCTATGGACATTTTAAGCAATTAACAAGCAAAATCTTTCCCGCGAAAATGTTCATATGGCTAAGAAAGGGAAACCTTAAGAGAGAAACTGAATCTTTTCTAATTGTATAATAAAACAACGCCATAAAAACCAATTACATCAAAGAAAGAACAGATAAGACCAAACAAAACTGTAAATATAGATTATGTGGTGATAGAGACGAAACTATCAATCACGTGATAAGTGAATACCACAACTTAGAACAGAAAGCGTATGAGACGAGACACGGCTGGGTGGATAAACTGATCCTCTAGGAATTGTGCAAGAAATTGAAAGTGGACCATACAAAAAAAATGGTATATACACAACCTATAATCTGTTCTGGAGAATGAGATGCTGAAACTCCTCTGGGATTTTGATTTACAAGCGGATCCCCTAATGATGGCCAGACGATCGGACCTTATAATAATCAACAAAAAAAAAAAATGCAGAATTGTGGACTTTGAATAAGTCACACAAACACCTACAGTATTTTGTGATACATACGAATCACTTAATCTCGTCCAGCCGACAAGACCTTATAATAATCAACAACAAAATAAAGATAACTCGCAAAATTGTGGACTTTGCTGTCCTGGCTGACCGAAAAACTTTGGAACATGAAAGAGATGTTTATACCTATTGTAATTGATGCTCTTGGTACAGTCATCAAAGGATTATTAAATTGACTCTAGAGGACGTCTAAATAAGAGGACAAGTGAAGACCATCCAAACTACTGCATTATTGAGATCAGCCAGAATACTAAGAGTAGTGATGGAAACTTGAGGAGACTTGCTGTCACTCAAACACCAGGGAAAGACTGAGCTAACGCTGATGCGAAAAAAACTCTCAAGGAATTATAATAATGATGGTAATAATAATAAGAGAACCTGCCGAATTGTGGGTATTGCTGTGGCAACTGAACACAGGGTTAAAATGGAAGAAAGTGAAAAAAGAGATAACTGCTAAGACATTGCTAGAGAACTAAAATAAATAAATAATTAAACTATCAAACCTGAGAGTTATTTTGATATCCATTGTAATTGGTACCCCTGGTACAGTCACTAATGGTTTCGTACAGGGACTGGATGACTTGGACATAAAAGGGCGACTCATTCATAAAACAGAATTATTGAGATCAGCCAGAATACAGAAATAAGTCCATGAAACTTGAGAATACTTGCTATCACTCTAACTTCTGTAAATATACATCAGCTAACGCTGGTGTCAAAAAACTCTCAAAAGTGAAGAAACATATTATTACTATTTTTTCTCTTTTGAGAGTATTTCAGCCCACCGTTAGCCGATGTTATAAACGTCCATCTCATGTTACATAGTTTTATCAGTTCCCTATCAAAGTCGTAGTACTTAACTTTCTTTTCACTTTTATTATTATTGTTTACTCCTTGAGAGTTTTCACATCAATATGAGCAGATGGTCTTTCACTGATGTTGACTTATAGGAAGATTAGGTGATCAGTTTGTATCTCAAAATCCTAGAGGAGTTTCTGTGTCTCATTCTCAAGGATAGATGATGGTTTTTGTGCATTTACCATTTGTAAGTATGATCAAATTTCAGTCTCTTGCACAATTCCTGGTGAATCAGCATGCCCACACAGTCGTCTCTAGTCTAATACTCTGTTCTAATTTGCTGTATTCCCTTATAAAGTGATTGATGTTCATCTCTATCACCACATTATCTATATTTGTTGTTTTTCCGTGTCTTATCTCTTCTTGCTTTGATAAGATTGGTTCTTGTGGCGTTGTTTTGGGCATCTATTAGGAGTGATTCAGTTTCCCTCTTAAGGTTTCCTTTTCTTAGCCACATCCACGTTTTCTTGGGTGAGATATTTAAAATGTCCTTCGAGTTGTTATTCTTCCAATATTTTTTTTTTTTTTGGGTATTGTCGTTCTGTTGGTCGTCATGTTTTCAGTATTTTCTGGTGGCTGAAATCACTCTTTCTCTCCGCTTTTGTATGTAGTCTTCAAAGTCTATATAGTGTTGGATCAACGCTGTCTACTATGCTGTCAAGTTTCCTTCCTCCTTCTTTTTCTTGACACATATAGTCTGTAAAGTCATCTCCAGGATGTAATGGCTTTTGCATGGTAATTAGTTTTCTTGCTATCTGGACCCGAATATTTTACGAGAGGAACAGACCCGGTATTTTTCCTTTCATAAGATTTCTGCGATATAGTTTTGTCTCGAGTACCTTTCTGGATGAACTGATATATTCTTTATTGTTTTTCTTTCATCTCGACTTGTATAATGGTGCCAGCTTCCAATATTTGAAAATATTTGTATGTTTCCTTTTCTCCGAGCTTTCTAATTATCATTATTTGCTGTGTAGTGAATTTTGCCGTCCTAGCGGTCCACAGAATGAGAATAAAACTAAACGAAATAGGATAAAAGTACTTAAACCTTGCCAGGGAACTGATAAAGCAGTTTGACAGCGATAAGAATTTTGAGTGGTGCGCTTTGAACGGTTCTAAAAAGATAGAAAACATGACTCGAAGATTTTAAAAATAGTGGATCAATCGAGACTCAGATTGTCGAGAATACTAAAAGGAGTTCTGTAGATCTGTGGAGATTTGCTGTCAAGAAAACCGCAGTCAAATACCATCAGCTAACAGTGGAATGAAGAACAGACAAGGAGGGAAATAATAGTAATTGCTATAATCTATTATAAACAGTTGGGAATACAGCGAACACGATAGACAAAAAAAGAAAAGAGAAACTCAGACGAAGAAGAAAACATATCGAAACTAAGCTCGAATGCAGAAATCTCATCTTAGGGATTATGAAGAAACTCGGGACTATTCTTAAAAGAGACAAGGAAGAACTCCGACAAATAAACGAAATGACAAGGAAGTTGATTATTATGCATAAAACCTTACTTCCGAGAAATGATACATGCAGACTATGTGTGTCAAGCAAAGTAGGAGGAAGATGACTCGCCGGATTTGAAGATTGCAATTGATGCATCAATACGAGGACTCGAAGACTACATAAAAAAGAGAAAAAAAAACTACATAAAAAAGAGGAGGTATAATGGTTATCATCATAGGAAATGGACACGGCGACACGAGTTCAAATCTTGGACGAGACTGATTGCATTTCACTTAGCACTAATACCCTTGGGAAAGGTATGAATCCAATTATTCTCCCTCCAGCTATGGGTAAATACTAGGTCAGACTGATTTCCTCAGCCTTGCTGACGCAACTAGCCTAGGAGAAGGAAAATTCTGAATTGAAACCTGTTAAACTCTGCTTGAAAAAATTACCTTGTGTCATATCCTGCCCGAGCGGAGGGGTTGGGTAATTATGATAAAAAAAAGTAAAAATGTCAAATTACAGCAGTCAATAACAGCAGTGATAACGTAAGAACAAACAGAACAACAACAACTAAGAAACAGAAATGTAAAGAAAAACAACTGTACGCGTATTTCAAGCAACAAAGTGGAGACGAAACAATTCATCACAAAATAAGAGAGTGTAGAAATACAGGCAGAAAAGGAGTATATAGCTAACCACGGTTGACTGGGGAAGATGATGATCTGGGATTTGTGCAAGAAATTGAAATTTGACCATACTGCCAAATTATAGATGCACAAACCGGAGTCCATCTTAGAGAAGGAGGCGCATGAAATTCCCAGGGATTTCTCAATACAAAGAGATCATCTAATTCCAGGGAGAAGATCAGACCTAATGATAATTAGCAAAAAAATGAAAAACGAGTTATTGCCGTATAACGGATTTTGCCATCATGCCAGACTACAGAATTAAAAATCAAATAAAGCGAAAAGTGAGGCAAATTCTTTAGCTTTGCCAGAAAAGTAAGAAAGCTGTGGAACATGAGGGTGACAATAATAACAATTGTGATTAGCACACTTGCAAATACCTTAAAGGCTGGTAAAGGAGGCCAGAGGAGTTGAAAATATTTAAAAAAAGATGCATTGAGACAATCCCAACAATTGCATGTTTGAGATCGGTCACAATACTGAGAAGAATCCTCGATACTTGAGGAGACTTATTGTCACTCAAACTCAAATGAAAGACCACCCGCTAACGCTCGTTTTCAACCCTGCCAAGAGTAGAATAATACAACTATTGCAAGTAATAGTTATAATAGGAAGATAGGAGAAAGGAAATTGCCGACATAAGAGCCTGCATATGGCTAAGAAATAGAAGCCTCAGGAGAGAAAGTTAATCTCTTTTTATAGTAGCACAAAACACTGCCATAATAACCAATTATACCCAAGCAAAGCTTGATAATACACAACAAAATTGCAAGTAAAAGTTATGAGGTGACAGATATGAAATGATTAATCACATGATAAGTGAATGCAGCAAACACTAGACACGACTGGGTGAGAAAGGTGATCGACTAGGACTAGTCAAAGAGATCAGAATTTTCCCAAACAGAATATGATATTATTTGGTCGAACCAGAAGCTATCCTAGAAAATGAGATGCTTTATATTCTCGGGGATTTTGACATCAAAACCGTTCACTAGAAGACCAGACCTAGTGTTAAATAACAAAAAAAAAAATCTTGCAGTCTAGCGGATATTGCCGTTTCGGCGAACAACAGACAAAAAATGAAATAAAACGAAAAGATAGTCAAACACTTGACCCTTGCCAGAGAAATAATAAAACTACAATGTGGAACATGTTGATGATGGTGATAACATTTGCCGATGATGTGCTCGAAAAAGTACCTTAAAGTTAAAAAAATAAAAACGACATATTGAATTGGAAATCAGAGGAAGAAACGAGAATATACAAATAACATTATTAAGATATACAAGAATACTAAAAAAAAAAGAGTCTTGGATATCTGAGGAGACTTGGTGTCAACTACATCCCTTTGAAAGACCAACGATTTTCGCCGTTGTGAAAATCTAGCGATATGTGAATTACAAAACACTACTACTACTACTACTACTAATTATAATAATCAACATACACACTGAAGAGAAGCTGCAGAAAATAAAAGAAACGAAGAGAAAGACAAATACCTAAAATTTCTCAAAACACTAAAACAACAACAAAAAACAAAACAATAGAACATGAACGTGGCAGTGATACCAACTGTAAATACTGCACTTGGATAAGGTGGCCGGAAATTGGAGAATGAGTTAAGACCATCGAACAACAGCGTTTTTTAAGTTGGCCAGAATACTGAGAATAATCTAGAAGTTTGGCTGTCTTTCAGAGTTCAATCAAAGACCATCAACTAACATTGGTGTAAAAATAATTGCAACTAAAAATAAAACTGTTCTCCCAATACTGGGTATTGCACTGTCGCCAAATGTATCAAATACTCGACGAAATCATACAGTTTATCGAGAAGACCATAGAAACCTGGATAGTGGAATAGATAGCAGGTGAACAAAACATAGAAGTAAATATCCAGAGAGGAATATTCCAGGAAGATGCAATATCACCATTTCTATTTGCAATTGCAATGATGCCACTCAATCATATTCTCAGGAAATACATAGCCAGATAAAAACTCAGTAAATCACAAAAACGATAAACTAATGTACATGGACGACATCAAACTGTTTACCAAAAACGAAAGAGTATTCGTTGGTTTGCCATATGGCATATCAACCTCTATAGGTTATTTAATGCCAAAGCATGTTTACACGTATATAGGGATTGTAAATACATAATTTAATGATACCAAACTAAAAACAAACAACTCGCATACGAGTAAGTATTTGCAAGTATTTCTATATGACATTAGTTTATTTAGTGATCATAGTGTTTTTTTTATTATTATTATTTCTCTCTGCTATTTCTTCTAACACAAACATAATGGTTTTTCTATTCAGTAATAATTTGCTTTCAGTTGGTTAGTTTGTTGTGTTTTCAGGATTGTAACCAAGTCTATATTTTCTGGTACAACCCGGAAAGAGTATTGTAAACCCTAATAAAGACAGTGAGAATATAAAGTCATGATTTAGGAATGGAATTTCACATAAAAATATGCTGTGCAAGTGATGAAAGGCGATAAACGACACGTGACTGAAGAAATCGAACTACCAAATCAAGTAAAAATCAGAACGCTCGAAGAAAAGGAAACCTACAAACACGTATGAATATTGTAAGCTGGTACCATCAAACAAGTGGAAATGAAATTTTTTTTTGTTTTGTTTTGTTTTACGGCATATCAACCACAAAGGGTCATTTAATGCCGGAAAAGGAAATGAAAGTATACTTTAAAATAGAGTATCGCAAGAGAACCAGAAAGCTATTCGTGATAAAATATATAGCAGCAACCTAATCAAAAGGATAACACCCGTGCTGTCCTCCTCGTAAAATATTTTTAAGAGGACAAGAGAAGAACTTAACCAAATAGACCAGGAAACAAGAAAATGAATGACCATGCATAAGGTATTTCATCCCAGAGATGACATTGAGAGACTATATGTGTCAAGAAAAGAGGAAGGAAAAGGACTTGCAAGTATTGAAGACAACGTTGATATATCGAGACAGAGACTCGAAGAAGACATAGAAAAGCGCAAAGGATGACTGATCAAAGGCACCAGAAAAATATTTGATGACACGAGGATCGGCAGACCGGAAATAACGAGAAAACAAAAATGAGGAGAAAAATAACTCGATGGATATTTTAAGCGACTAACAAGTAACATCTCACAAGATAAAACGTGCACGTGATTAAGAAAAGACAACCGTAAGAGGGTACATGAATCACTTCTAATAGCAGCATAAAACACCGCCATAAGGACCAACCGTATCAAAACGAGAGAAGACGTAATGAAACAGCATATGTAGGTTATGTGTTGTTAGAGACGAAGCGATCAATCACATAATAAGCGAATACAGTAAATTAGCACAGCAAGAGTATAAGACGAGACACGACGGGACGGGTAAGTTGATCTACTGGGATTTGTGCAAGAAATTGATATTTGACCATACGAACAAATAGTATATGCAAAACTTAAAATCTGTCCTGGAGAATGAAACGCACAATCTCCTCTGGGATTTTAAGATACAAGCGGATCCCCTAATTTTGCCCAGACAATCGGACTTAATAATCAACAAAAAAAAAATGCAGAATTGTGGACTTTGCAGTTCCTGCTGAACACTGAGTAAATTTGAAAGAAAGCTAAAAGAAGGATAAAAACCAAGGCCTTGATAGAGAATAAATATATCTGTGGAACATGAAAGTTATATTTATACCAATTGTAATTGGTACTCTTGGTACAGTCACCAAAAGATTGGTAGAAGGACTAGAGGACATAGAAAAAAGAGGACGAGGGAAGACAATCCAAACTATAGCATTGTTGAGATCGGCCAGAATACTGAGAAATATCCCGGAAACTTAAGAAGATTTATTATCACTCAGTGTCCTGTGAAAAACCATCAGCTAACGATGATGTGAAAAATTCTCAAGGAGTAAAAAAATATAATCACGAACGCAGCAAATGGAACCAAATAATACAGTACTAAGTTTAACTGTATGAGAAGGATTTCCAACTGGGAATTTTTTAAATGATTGAATTTCGACTGTACTAAAAAGGATGTATATCCTTTTTAGTACAAGCAAGAATCAGTCCAAGAAAATATGATGTATAATATTTTTGGGAACTTTTATATACACTCACATCAACCAATAACAAGTCAGGAGATTTGAACTCGCTATCTAGTGGATTTTACCGTTCCAGCAGACCATAGAATGAAAATGAAACGAAGCCAAAAACATCAAACTCGTAAGAGAGAAGAAAAACTACAGAAGGAGATACCGATATTTGTTGGGGCACTTGAAAAAGTCACCAAGAATGTGGTAAAAAGATCAGAAGAATTGGAGATCAGATAAATAATCGAAACCTTACAAACGACAACACTTAAAATCAGCTAACATATATTGGAAAATCTTGGGGATCTATTTTATCGTTTCTTTGTTTATTGGCATATCAAAATGCCCAAGTTATTTAATGCCATAGCCATACTTGGAGAATAACACTAGTGATAATATTTAATCTATTGTTGAGGCGATAAAGCACGTTTGCCATTACGCCACGTGGTCCTCTCAAAGAGATCTAAAAAGAACTGTTGTCAATAAGATTCAATGTGTAAAATGAAATAATAATGACAAGTATTTTCGTTCATCATTAAATTTAAGTTTCTTTTTATGGCAACTCACTCGGCACTTCTGTCGGTAACAATAAAAGAAAGTAGATATTGAAGAATATAAAGAATTATCATTTACTGACTTTTGAAAATCTTTCATTTTGGCGAGGGTGAAGCTAGATCAGACTTAGCAGCTCTCTTATGAAATGATCTATGGAGATCTAATTTTATAAGCTAAAACCAAATATATAATCTCATCCCATATACTGGTTGTAGATTATGTCTATATTATTGTTTTTTTTTCCAAGTTGTTAACAGGAATTTAGTGTGTTACCCTGTCTACACTATGTGGTAAACCATGTCATTACTGAACAGTCTCATTTTTCTGTAACTTTGATAAACTCGCTGAAATTGTAGCTTACAGCGTTACTGTTACTCAAAAACAAGTGAAAACCTTCGAGTTATATCTACAAAGAAAATCCTTGTGATTATATATATATGATAAAAAAAAATAGAGAAGGTTGATAAAGCAAACACTTACAACGAGTTTAATGGTAATATTTCATTCTTTATTTAAAGATTTATTTCTTTCTCACAAAAATTAATCCAACTATCTAATTTATTCTCTGATGGCACCCAATACACTTAGTGCCACCTAGCTTCGAGGCCACAGTCAAAACCAAAATAAACCCAACCATAATCACTCAAACCTTCTTTTTTTTCCCATATCTATCTCTTGTCTTTAGACACATTCCTTCTCTTTATAGCGTTTTACATTCTTCCCAAGATGATCTATTTTCTCAATTACAAAAATATAGAAAAAAAACAAAAAATGTTTACTCTGATGAAGTTTTTCTGTTAATAGAGAATGATATATTACAATTAAACCTGTTGTATGTTTTATATATATATATATGATCGAAAGATTTAGAGAAAGAACGATAGGTAAAGAAAATATGACAGAGAAGGAGGGAAAAGGATTGACAAATATAAACAAAGACAGAGAGGGAGAGAGAAAAATAATACAGTGTATCTACAATGCTCTACAACGAAATCACATGGAACCCAAAATTGAGAAGCTATTAGGAAGAACCAAAATGGATTTCGATGAAATCGATTCCCGACATCACAAATTTTGACTATCCGTCGAATTGTAGAAGGTGTACGTGCAAAAAAACTAGAGGCAATAATATTATTTGTCGACTTCTCCAAGGCCTTTGACTCCATATACAGAGGAAAGATGGAACAACTACTACTCGCCTACGGCCTACCCAAAGAAACCGTCGCAGTCATAATGATGCTATATAAAAACACGATAGTCCGCTCCCTGGACGGAGACACAGACTACTTCGACATTGTAGCAGGTGTGCTGTAAGGAGAAACATTAGCCCCATATCTCTTCATCATCTGCCTCGACTACGTGTTTAGAACCTTTATTGATAAAATGAAAGATAAGAGTTTTAAGCTGGCAAAGCAAAGAAGCAGAAGATACCTCGCACAAACAATTACGGACGCTTACTATGCCGATGACATAGCCCTTCTGGCAAATACACAAGCTCAAACCAAAACCTTGCCACAGAATCTGGCGCCTGTGGTTGTGTAATGGTTACCAAAATCCACTAGCAAACCTACACGAATGAGTTCGAGTCTCATTGGGTGCACCTTTCATATGGCCTTGTGTCACATCTAAGCAAAAAGCTTAGTAAATTAGCACAGAATCTTGAACAAGAAGGTGCTCTATGTCAGCGCGGGCAAGACGGAATGCATGCGCTTTAGTCAAAGTTTAGACAAGTTCACCAACCAAGGAAGCAGTGTCTCATCAACCAAGAATAGACAAACTCGAAACTACCAAAGGGATGGATAGCTATCGAACGGCTATCGGTCCTATGGAAATCAGATCAGACCGATAAAATAAAACGCTGTTTTTTCCAAGCAGTAGTCGTGTAGATATTGATATATGGATGCATTACATGGACGGTAACTAAACATATGATGAAAAAGATTGACGTCAATTCCACAAGAATGCTGCGAGCATTATTGAACAATTCTTGGAGACAGCACCCAACTAAGTATCAGCTGTACGGCCACTGACAACCATCATGAAAAATATCCGAGTTAGAGGAACCAGACATGTGGGACAGACATGTGAGAAGTAAGGAAGAACTCATAAATGGCCTCCTCCCGTGAAACCCTTCACATGGACGAGCAAAGGCAGGACGACCATCTAGAACCTACGTACAATAGCTCTATGCCGATACAGGATAGGACCTTGAGGACAATATAGACGGGTAGCAAGAGAGGGTAAGGGAGATTCATGCTGGCGGCGCGACAGGATGATGATGAATACATTCCTCACAATAAAATTTTTGCTGATTTTTTTTTTTTTTTTTTTAATCTCATATCAACATTTTGCTTTCACAACCAAAAGTACTCACAATTTTCCTTATGTGACAAATCCTAGTATTGAAATAGTGGATGACCTCAAGATGCGTAGTCAATTACAACAATATATATATATATATATATATATATATATATATATATGAAGAGAGACACGGAGACAAATACATAGCTGAAGGTCTCTTGCAATCAACGCACATCTTAGATATTTTAGATAGACTGAATCGCATTCATTCTTACAAGTAAATTACATAAACTAAAATATTTGTGTTGATATACATATGTGCACAATACTATGTGGTGTTAATTGAATGCAGAAATATTTCAATCACAGAAACAAACAAAAAATGAACGGAGAGAGAGTTAGAGAGAGAGAGAGAGAGAGAGTGAGAGAAAACAAACACAATAAATAAATATGAGAGAGGAAAGAGTGATAGAAAACCAAATGATAAATGGGTATGAAGACAGAAGCCTTAGATGGAAGATATTACATAAATTGAAAAGTATGACCTGGGGTCGAATTGCAAGTGTTCATCATTCAGTAGATCGATGGTGGTGAGTAGTATTCAACTGAGGCAGTAGATAGAATCTTTTACTTAAGGAAAGGATTGAATGAGATGCAAAAGTTAGAAAATTCTCCTAAGTTTCCATTGCGCATGAGTGAAAGACTCGGGACATAATCCAGATGCTTTAATCAGGACCTAAAATAAATAAAATATTCGAGGTTAACTCACAAATCAATGTCCATCTCTCTCCTGTGAAAATTTACAGCTTTCTCTCAATTGCCTTTTAATTTTAAGAAATAAATGGCTGGATCCAATTCTACTTCAGTCATTACACACACACACACACATATATATATATATATATATATATATATATATATATATATGCGTACATATATATCTGTAATTATTTCTCTCTCATATATAGAAGAAAACTATTCTGACTAAGAAAAATATTGCTTACATGTTGTTTAAATCTTTGATGTTCACAACTATTTTGACCTAAGGTAATCGTGAGGAGGAAAAGGTTTTGTAGAAAAAAAATAGTTTTTCAGACATCTTTTTTTAGATTAAAAAAAAAGTCATAGTGCTTTTAGCCTGCTATATGAATTGTTTTAATAAAAAGTATAGTCTGAGCAAAGTGTCCTCAACTGGTCTATATATGATGTTTATTAAATGTCAGGATAATTATTTAGAAAAAAAAAATTTTTCACGATTTTTTTCCAATAACTGTAAACTCTATATTTTTTGAAACTGGTTTATAGTAAAAAAAAAAAAAAAAAATTCATCACGCAAAAATATTTGTTGTGAGGCTATTCAAATTGGCGACAAATAAAAAAGTGTATTTCAAGCTTTAACAAATTCTCATATCAAATCTTTAGTTGCTAAGAAGTGCATACAATAGAAAATATATGAACGAATATGTGATGAGCGTAGTATACCAGCTTAGCTGGCGACGATGAACTTAGCAGATTCAATTCGGTCGCAAGATAACATCAACAAAGTTGTTTTAGACGAAAGAGAAAACGGTAAATAATTGTCTGTGGATAGAATTAGCGATATTTCCGTTCGCAGATAAGATCAACAAATGACTGGATGTATGTAAGTTCCGTTAACCATCTATGAATAGAAAATACGTGAGGTGAAGAGGATATTCATACTTCTGCATGAGACTTGAAAATACATTATGAGGTCTGTAATTTTGGACTGAAGGAGGGATACGCGGTCGAGATCTACTGATCGCTCAAGCGAAGGGGAAAGGTCCGCTGGTCTCTCAAGCGAAGGGAGAGACCTGCGGGTCACTCAAGCAAACAAATCATGTGTGTTCTCCGGCCGTCGCTCTAATACACACAAAGGGTCCCTACAACAGAAGAAAGATATGTGCGAACTATCACTCTTACAGTATTCCTACTTCACACACGTCGCTGTCGAAGAAGAAAATATAAATTATATGTTACTATATCTACGAGTCCTACGTTGTTTGTCTAGCGTTCCAATATGCGACATGAGTCTGGAGAAGCATACTTTAGTAAAACAATCTTTAAAAATGGCTTCACATGAATTTTCGACTCAGATCCTGTTGAAAATTAAAGTATATGAAGTGGGAATATAATGAATCTCCGGTCAGGAATAAATTCCAGATTGAATACTCACAAAATAAGGACAAACAAACCCTCAGATGACATTATTGGATGCATTAACACTAATCAACTTGAAAAATGTTCAACTATAAAAATTCTGGTAAACTGAACCTTACTTTTTAAATGACCTGTGCATATATTTATAAGTTTTAATGTTAGCGACCGTAGTTAAGGGTGACAATAATACTTCTTTCATTAACTACGACACAGACATGAAGAGGAAGGCGCTATTCATTTCTCTGGGTTGTTCAACATTACTCTTGATCCGTACCATATAATACTGTGAGTTAAGCAAAGCAGCATCAAGTAGCCTTTTTAAGTCTTTGGTATGACTAGACCTGATGTTATATAGCCATATACACGAATATGGCCATGTGCGAAATGGATGAAATGGACATCGAATGTTCATTAACGATAAAACATAGGAATCCTGGAATTCCAAAACACGTAACGACTTCTTGTTCAGGTACGAAACCTTTTTATTAACTTTGAGTTAAAGGTTTCGACGTAATGAGGAGAGACACAATCTTCTATGCTGTCTTAATCATTTGGCCCCCATCTCGAGCGGCCCTCATAGGGCGCACGTTCGCCTCGCGTCTGCGAGCTCCAAAATCGATCCTTCTCGTTTGGTGTCTAGTTTCCAACTCTGACTTTCTTCAGATTCTCACACAAACCTCCGCGCGCTTCCGGTGCATGACGTCACCCGCACCCTGTCACCCCGTTTCGTCTTGGACTATTATGACATCTGAGTGACACCTCCATCCGCCCGCGCGCGCCCGCGTTAACACCTGCCTCAATGTTGCACCCAACTAACCTATGTGCGGAGACAAAAGGTTCTCAGCCTAACTAAACTCAGAGGCATGAACCGAAATCCCTCGGCTATTATATAACACTGATATTAAACCTTGGTCTCCCGGGCCATTGGCGTACACTATTCTCACTTGGCCAAGGGACCGGTGTGGGGATATCCTCGTGGATTAATGGCTAGAATCTTTGAATTCAGTTCCCAATCAAGCGAGTTTAGTCTTTCCACAAGTGCTGTTAAATTCACTTGGTTTTGTTTTATTTGGTTTAATGGCATATCAACCATTATTGGTTATCTAATGCCAAATCCATTTTTATACTCTTGAACTGTTCTATTAAAAATAATTCAGTTTAGCATAACCATACACTTTTAATATCAAAATAGTTCTATTTAAAATAATTCAGTTTATATTAGGTACATTTTTGTCAGTTGAGCATAAATATCGTTTAAAGGTCAAACATTTCTATTTGAGCCATAGATAGGAATCTATCAGCCTCTACCATGGCGGGCCTGAGCTGACCTGGGAGGGAAGGCTATGAAAGGGTACTCCTCATTATAAGGGTTGAATATTATCACTGTTGTTCTTCTGAAAAGGGTGATTTTGGCATTAAATAAGACATCACAGTTGATAAGGCATTAAACAAAGAAACCTATATATATATATTCGGAGAAATCGATGCATGACATCACAAATTTTGACAATCCTTCGAATTCGAGATCTTCGACTCCATACAGAAAAGGAACATGGAGCAAATACTACTTGCCTACGGCCTACACAAAGAAACCGTCACAGCCATAATGATGATATCTTAAAACACGAAAGTGAAAGTCCGCTGCCTAGATGGAGACACAGACTACTTCGATATTGTAGCAGGTGTGCTGCAAGAAGACACATCCGACCCATACCTCTTTAACATCTGTCTCGACTACAAGCTTAGAACCTTTATTGAGAAAATGAAAGATAACGGTTTCAAGCTTACAAAGGAAAAAAGCAAAAGATACCCCGCACAAACAATTACGGACGCAGGCTACGCCGACGAAATGGCGCTTCTGGCAAATGCACCCACCCAAGACGAAACCCGGCTACATAGTCTGGAACGAGCAGCTGCTGACATGGGCCTCCGTGTCAATTCAGGCAAGACGTAATACATGTGCTTAAATCAAAGAGGCAAAATCTCCATTCAAATGCTAGTTCTCTGAAACTAGTGGACAAGTTCACCAACCAAGGAAGCAGTTTCTCATCAACCAAGAAAAGATATCAACACATGACTTGCAAAGACATGGACAGCTATCGATAGGCTATCGATCATGTGGAAATCAGACCAGACCGATAAAATAAAGCGCATTTTTTTCTAAGCAGCATTCGTGTCGACATTGCTATATGGACTACATGGACGCTAACTAAACGTATGAAGAAAAAGCTTGACGGCAATTCCACAAGAATGCTGCGAGCAATACTGAACAAGTCCTAGAGGCAGCACCGAACAAAGCACCAGCTGCGCGGCCACGTCACGGCCATCACGAAAACTATCCAAGTTAGAGGAACCAGGCATGCGGGTCACTGCTGGAGAAGTAAGGACAAACTCATAAGCAATATACTCCTGTGAATCCCTTCAGATGAGAAAAGGCAGGACGACCAGCTAGAACCTATATACATCAGCTCCATGCCGATACAGGATATCGCCTTGAGGACCTCCTGAGAGCTAGGGACGATTGAGACAGGTGGCGACAGAGGGTCACGGAGATCCGTGCTGGCTGCATAATATGATGACATATATATAATTGTGTGTGTATGCGTTTTATAAACTCCAGTATTCGTAGACATTTACCATGAACATTTTGCTTAGCGTAACTTCTAATTAATACCGTACATCAAGCAGTATATTGCCTACTGTGTACAAATGGCTTCCAAAGTGTACTGCTCACAAACAATAATAGTGAAGTCCATTAGCAGTTCGGTCTCCCCGCGATATGAATGATTGAATGTTCTTAAAGTCTAAATATTATCATCAAAGATAAGAAATAAATAATGTAGTTAGTGTTTTTTTCTTCATTCATTTGGGCAGTAGTCTTTTCATTCCTTTCTATTCTCCTCCCCCATTTAATTTTTTATTCTCCTTGTCATTCTCTCTACTTAAAAAAAGTCATTTTTTGTAGTTGACTGTTAAAGAGAAATCAATGGGTTATAAATCTGAACTGATGAAATAACTTATAATCTGATTATCAAGAGTCTTCTTAACTTTCTTCACTTTTATGGCTTAGTTTATCTTTTATTTCAATCAACATAATCTTGCTGTTATATTGCCTTTTTGTTTGTTTTATTTTTTTGGTATTCTTATTATTCTGTTTCTCTTTATTATTTTTAAAGTTTTCCCTCGCGTAATTTCTCAATATCATCAAATCCCCTTTATTTTCATCATGAAATGTTTTTTTCTCTCTCTCTCTCTCTATATATATATATATATATATAAAATGAGAAAAACTGTGTTTATGTCTATCTTTTAAGACCCAGAAAACATTAATGGTGTGAAATAACAAAAAAAATGGTAGGCTTAATTAGTTAACACGGAGGAAATATCTCCGGGAAATATCGTGAAATTAATACTCATGTACATACACACGTGGGTGTATATATATATATATATATAGAGAGAGAGAGAGAGAGATAAACATGTACATGTTAGCATACACAATTTGTGAGTGTATGTGTATATATATATATATATATATATATATATAATACATGGACTGACATTTATCTGAACACACACACTCATTATATATATATATATATATATATATATATATATACATACTGCATATATGCACATATAAATGAAAAATATAAATTTATGTATCGGTATATATATATATATATATATATATATATATATATAAATAAAACCATGTATACACATGTACTTTAAAAGCAGGTTTATATACATATAAAAAAATGGAGATATACGTCTAAAAATACACACATATATACAAATGACATATATAAGTATATATGTTCATACACATGTCTTTATATTTATATATTAACACACAAATGCAAGTATATTAATATGCATAAACATGAATATATGTACAGGTAAGTCTACATTTCTATATATTCATGCATACACAACGTTTATATGCACATACACACAGATAGATAGGTAGATATATAAATAAAGCTCTTCGTATGAGTTGAGCACTCTGGTATCCAGTAAGTCAAAATGTAAAAGGGCAAAAGCTACGCCAAAATGCCTTATAATTCTCGAACTGAGGTATGTTTACTGTTGACTGAGCGGTATGAAACTAAGTCTAACGTAAAGATAGGTGAGTTCCAATCCCAGGTTGAAGCATCCTACGTGTCTAGCCACACTGAAGAGATGTGATACAACGAAACACACTGTCTGTGGATGACTATATATGTATTCACACACACACACGTCAAATTTATTTTGTGTGCGCATATATATAAGTTGCGCGCATATAGGTGTATATTTCTATACACAAATATATCAATTTATTGATAAACATTAAAAAGGAGACGTTATTAATATAGTGATTATCGTAGTATAAAATGGACACTATGAGCTTCATGCAAGCTCAGGACGAAGCAGTTCTGTTTTTATATAGCACCAAAAACATTAGAAAAATATGAAGCCAACTTTTGTGTAATTATGAATGGATAAAATAGTACAACAATTTTGTATCTTCAGATAGATAGGAAACCAGTCAAAGTAAAGGATAACTACAAATTAAATGCTGTTAATATATCGATAAATAATTTACCTTGATTCGCAAACTACTTCAGTGGATTTGTTCAAATATACATATACATATCAGTAAATATATATATATATATATATATATATATATATATATACACACACATATATATAGACCATATATATATATATATATATATATATATATATATGCCCGATCGGTTGTGGGTGAAGAAAACACCGACTACTTCTCTGTAGAAAGATAAGACCTCACCAACGAGTGTCCAGAATATGATAAACAATCCGATGGTTAGATTCCGGTAATGCTGGAACTTTGGGGAATGTGGAGTGCCCCTTCATTACCATCGCTCCCACATTAGTTCGGGCAGAGACCGGTAGCTGCCTATAGGTCGAATAGAACTGTTTGACATTGAAACTGTGTACTCACGCTAAACTGAATTGTTTGAAATAGATTTTTTTTATCATTTAACTGTGTAAACAAATAAATGATGTTAAATTACTTTCTTACTGAGTCATAGATAAACCTGAAAACATTAAACTGTGTGCAGTCGGTTGGTTGGATGGATTTTATGGCATATCAACCTTTGTAGGTTATTTAAAACCGATTCGATTTTCATGCAAATAAGCAGTTCTTTTTCAAACAATACAGTTTATTATTAGAACACAGTTGAATTGAAAAAAAAAACATTTCTTTTTCAAGCTATTCAATTTATTGAAACTGAGCTGATTCAGTTTAGTGTAAGTACAGGTTTTGTTTACAAACAGTTTAATGTCAATACAGTTCTATACTAAACAAATCAGTTTAGTGTATGTAGTTTCAATGTCAAAAACAGTTCCATTTCCAACAATTCAGTTTAGCATAAGCACGCAGTTTAAATGTAAGTAGAGTTTAATTATCAAAAACATTTCTATTTCAAGCTATTTAGTTTAGGTTTGGTTTGGTTTCTTTGTTCAATGGCATATCAACCTTTTTTAGGTTATTTAATGCCAAAGTCATTCTCCTAGAAGAACAGTTCTGGTACTATTTAACCCATAGCTGGGAGGATAAGGGGGTTCGTACCATTCCCAAGGGTATTTGCTCGAAAGTGAACGTAATTGCGCGAGTGGAGTACGAACTCGCGTACTACGATTTCGGAGTCCATCGTTTTAACCATTACACCACGAGGACACCTCCGTATTTAGTTTGGTCAAACATATCTAATCCAAACAATTCTGTGAAGCATAAGTATGTTAGTTCTATTTAACCCATAGATATGGCCCTATCAGGTGCTACTATTCCGGTAGACAGCTGACCTGGGAGCAATGGCAATGAAGAGGTGCTCCGCATTTCCCAAAGCTCCTGCATTACTGGAACCTCACCAGCAGATTGTTTAGTGTTATATCCAGGACATTCATTGAGGGGTTGTGTCTTTCTCCTCTGCAGAGATTCAGTCGTATTCTACAGCCACAGCTGCCTGGGAAATAAACTGTATGCAAACAAAGGATTAATTTTAGATATAATTATCTGAAACAATTCTGTAAACAAGGTGATCTACAAAATGTTTAGAAATCATGTATTTAATATATATGTAATAAAAAGATTTCGCATTAAATAATCTACAATGGTTGATATGCCATAAAATAAAACTAATCCAATATACTTATATATACGTACGTATGTAAAGTTATATACATATATGTTGTAGAAAGAATAAAAAAGCAAAGATAAAAATGACAGAGAAAATAGTATTTATTAAAAAAAGTATTAGTTAAGTTCCACCAACGCGTTGCGATTAATAGGAATGAAATTATCAAAGATATGAAATTACAGAAATTTCAGGTAAAAATTGTTTTATGTCATCTTCAGGGTTGGGATTATGGATTTAGAATAATTGTTTGAACGACACAAAAAATTATTCGAAAAAAAAAAAAAAAATTGGGCGTGTAACGTAAATTTAAAAAAATGTTAAAGAGAAACACGGCATCTATAATATGTGGTTTTGCATTCGTACAGAATGAAAGGAAGAAGAAACAAGACAAAAAGGGAAGACAGAAACAGATGGGAAAAGGAAATTGCGTGAAGAAAAGGACAGAATGTGGACTGGGGGAGTCAGTGGTAAGGCGGATAGAAATATGTTTGATTATCGTTTTTTGCTTAAGTTAAAATCTGTCAACAGTATTTTGGCAAGGTCAGGAGATATTTTACAAAATCCTGCTCTCTGTTGTCTGGTATCATAATGTGAAATAGCAGCTGATTGTATAATCCTACGCTTGTTTTTATCATGAATGAATGCAAATATTTTTCTCTATCGTTCAAACCATTATAGTAGATTCATAATACCTACCCTAAAGATGATATAACATGCTTTCTACTTGAAATATCCGTAATTCATATCTTAGATAATTTCATTCATATTGGTCAAAACGCGCCAGTGAACCTTAACTAATATTTATTAATAAATCTTCTGATATGTTTACATGTAATTTTCTTTCCGTTTTCTTCTTTTTAAAACATATCTGTCTGATTAAAATTCATACATTAATCAAATACATACATATGGACACATATGTATGAATATATATATATATATATATATATATATATATATATATATACACGAATGTACACACATATTTACCAATACATATATCTATTCACAGATATATGTTTTCTTACAAATATATAGACACACGGATTCGATTCATATAGCAGATGTAGAAATACGTTTCGAAATTTCCTATAGCTAGAGGAATATTAGGCCTGTCTATTTTATTGTTATTACATTGTTTTTCCACTAAATATTTCCTTTTCGTCTTTCATTCTGTCAGCGCGATTTAGTATACCTCACACAAACCCTTTTTAGAAAGCTAAGACCCCCAGTAAAAATGGTGCACTGAGGAAGACCATCAACAGTATCTGGGTATCCTCGGGCAAGTGAGGAACTCTCTGATGTATGAAGGGTTCCTTTATATCCATTACTCTCAGATCCACTCTTAACCACGTTACCGCACCTTTTATGGTACAGTAGCTGGATCAAATACTTTCGATTGAAAACTGTTTGGATTTTATATAATCCTGTTCCAACAAAGCACATACAAAACATCTTTGAAAAAAGCAAGAATTCAAATATGGAAATAGATTAATCATGCTTCCCTCAACTCCAATAGGACATGTTGACATGGTGTTAGAATCAATCTTTTGAATTCTGTCTGCCTTCATTTACTCTAACATGCATTCCTGTTCAATAATTTCGTTTCTTTTTTATTTTGTATTTGCTTTTCTTTTGTTCGTTTAATCTTTATTATCTATAATAAGCTTTTTTTCTCTTTCTTGCTTTTAAATCTTTTACTTCTATACTGGTGTTTTCACCTTTCACACTCTTGTCTATGGATTTTCTCATAATTTTCATAGTCTATCCTTATCTTGTGCGCACTTTCTTTAAACACATTTTATTGCTTTATATTTTTGTTCATTTTATAAATCATCTCATTATTACCTATTTATTCCCTTTAATATTTCACCTTTTTATGCATTGTATATTATTTCTAGACTCTTTTGATTTTTTTTTTGTAACGGCTAATATATTTTTCTCCCTCCTGCCATTTGTTCTCTCTCTCTCTCTCTCTCATCTTATTTATCTCATCTCTTATCCTCTCACCACGATGTTTTATTCTTCATTATTCTTCCTTCAAAGATACACTTGATCATAGCCGT
The DNA here is from genome assembly GCA_963585895.1 of Sepioteuthis lessoniana. Lineage (NCBI taxonomy): Eukaryota > Metazoa > Mollusca > Cephalopoda > Myopsida > Loliginidae > Sepioteuthis > Sepioteuthis lessoniana. The sequence continues at coordinate 64,049,082 of OY757924.1, read as the reverse complement.
ACAAGCTTCATTCTTAAAAATGACACCATCCTGCTCGACGTTTTCAAAAAGAAATTTACTGATGCCATATCAAGGATCAGATCAACGAATTTTCTGAGGTTGAAGACGAGTTGAAAGGTGAAACTTTAATCTTACCAATAGGAGAACAAAATAAGAAAATTCTTCGGGGTGGTCAAAACTATCCTCTTCTGAAGACGTTTCTGGATTCCCTGTTAAAAAGAAGTGTGGTACAAGCGGTCAGTAGGCCAAGGTTTGACATGCGAATACTCGAGTGATTTGATATCCGGTTTTAGCTTTAAAGTTAGCGGCCTTTTGGAAACAATCCGAATGATGTATTGCAAGGTCCCTTTTGGTCATCACGCGTCATTCTCCTTTTAGCAGCGGGTGGAGAGAGAGAGAGAGATTAATGCATGATGAGTGACACTATAAAAGGAATAAATATTTTCTAAGTCAGCTTCAATATTTGAATTCAAATAAACACCGGTAATGGTCTCATAAATAACGTCAGAAGTCTACGACAAGAAATTTACACAATTTTGCAAATCCAGCCGCAATATAGTAATAAAAATTTATGGCAAGACATGTCCGATATTTGAACGTTCTAAGCAACATATGGTCTTTATATCATGGGAGGTAATATTGAAATTCATTGACTCTCTCTCTCTGTATATATATATATATATATATATATATATATATAGAGAGAGAGAGATTACATAAAGAGTAACAATATTTGGTGACAGTAGGATACTTGTTCTGTTGATAGCATAGGCGTAACCCAGCATCTTTGACTTTGCTGCTACGCTAGCCAAATTCAGATCTAGGTATTGTCCATCGACATGTAGAATTATTTAATTATAAGTTGTTTGTGACCATTGTCGAGGGTGAACCAAAGGCTCCATTTTCAATAGCCACAATATTGGGGTGTAGGGAAGGGTGCTATTCCATTCATAGGATTTCTTCACTTTACCCTTGATCCTCACTTTATCGTGATTGCTAAGCAAGGCTGCATCAAGTACCATTTTTGACCCTTTGGTATGACTCGACCTGGGATTGAACCCCAGTCTCCCAGACTATTGGCGAACACTCAACTCATTAGGCAAATGGTGCAGTATATATATATATATATATATATATATATATATATATATATTATTCAGCCTTTTGTATGAACAAATGTAACCATAAACTATTAATGATACTTAAAAGTGAGAGTTTTCTTAGAACATTTTATATATATATATATATATATATATATATATATATATATATATATATAAAGAAAAGAATGACATCCCAATTAAAATACTCCCGTATTTTCAAAATAGATACATCACTGTTAAACAATAACGCAGTAAATTTACAAGATATCAGTAAATAGCTCATACTTCCTTGCCCAGTCGGATAGGGCTGTAGAATACAACGACTGCTCCTCTGCAGAGGGGTAAGACGCCCCCCAATGAATGTCCTGAATATGATACTAAGCAATCTGATGATGAGGTTCCAGTGATGCTGGGGCTTTGGGAAAAGCGGAATACCTCTTCATTGCCATTGCTCCCAGGTCTACTCCGGCCCAGCGTGGGAGCACCTAATAAGGCCCTATCCATGGGTTAAATACAACTAACGGCATACTTATGCTAAACTGAATTCTTTGACTAAACTGATTTGCTTGAAATAGAAATGTTTTTGACAATTAAATTGTACTTACATTTAAACTGCGTGCTTATGCTAGACGGATTTATTCGAAATGGAACAGTTTGTTTTTTTTTTACATTGCAACTGTACTTACCCTAAACTGATTTGTTTAATATAGAACTGTTTTAACATTTAACTCTGTGTATACAAAATCTGAACTTATACTAAACTGAATTAGAACTGCTTGACTAAACTAAATTGCTTGAAATAGAATTATTTTTTACAATTTAACTGTACTTATATTTCAACTGCGTAATTTTCCTCAACTGAATTGTTTATATAGAACTTTTCATAAAAATGGATTTGGAGTTAAATAATCTACAAAGGTTGATATGCCATAAAACCCAAACAACAAACCAAACTTAAATATCCCCTGAGTTCGTGTTGGTACGAATTTACTATATCTGTAAAAAAAAAAAAGGGTGCTCATTATTGGTGATAGAACGGATATATCTTAGGATAGCGTAGACACAGATTAAACGGGGCTCGTTGGTAGACACTTTCCTTCGTACGATGAAGAAAATGAACCGATTATTGCGTGAGCAAAAACTAAGTCTCGAAGTACTGCTGACTCAATGTCTACACTACTCTAACATCCGTGGGGTCTGCTTTTTCGCCAAATGTCATGTTTTACTCCGAATTATCGATATAACGAACATAACTATAAAATATTAACTAGAGTCCTTTACCCCTCACCAAGTAGTCTCGCTAAGTAGAAGATTGCTGCTACAGCGATAACATAGTAGTTTTAGAAGCTGCCTGGTATCTAATAAATTGTTAACTAAAAATGAGCCTAAGGCTGACAATTGATGTTTATCAAGCTGTAACAGACATTACAATATTACATCTACTGAATTAAAGCAAGGAAAACGACCGGGTAATTCTTTTTAGGCAAAAAATAAAATGATAAAAAAAATAACTAGAATTTTCTCGACTGCAAGTCTGGAAATTCAATAAATAACAGTGTTTTTCTTTCTTTTATATTTTTTTCTTTCTCTTAAATGGCGTAATCACGTCGTCATTATCATGGTAATATTCACATCTGAATAATCGAGTTTGTTTAATTTTGGGAGAGAATGCATATCAACATTACTATAAATGTCATGGTATGTGTTTGTACAAGAAAGAAGCTTTTACCAGTGATACATTGTTTTGCATTGGTGAAATGGTTGCTCTTTGACCGCTTTGCAAAGAAAATCTTCCATTTTGAGTGCTTTGCTGCGCTCTCAAAACATCCTCCAGAAGGTTAATATGCAGTTAAAAATTGTTTGTCGTTATGTCACGTCACAAATCATTCCTCCTTTTGTAATTGAATATAAACAGCCGACTCATTAAGCAATTCGCCAACAGTGTTATTGATCTATTTTTTTAAGTTTAAATTTTTATTTTACTTTCCTACAAGTAATTGCAAGCAAGTGTTCCCAATGACTTTCATTTAGTGATTTTTATGCGTTTTTTTTTTCTTTTGTCTTGCCTTTAAAACTATCAGCCATTTTGTTCGTCAGTTAACTGCAAAGCAAGATTTTAAAAAAAGCAAGAAAGAATAAATGATAAACTGCTTTTTAAAAAAACAGTTAAATAAAATTGAATATTTTCATTTATTTATATTTACATGTAGAACGGTTAGTTGCGAACACCAAACATTCCCAGGTCACGTTGAGGTAGCATAAACTAGGTAGGAGTCTAAATGCGTACAAACTGGAAGCCTAAAGGTATGAACAATTTAAAATTCAACAAACTTTTTGAAAATACAGTTTTCATTGGATTTTTCCATCAGGACAAGATATACTGACTCAGATTTTCCACTAGACTTGCATGCCAAAATTCCTGATGGTTTAAAAAAAAAAAAAAAAAAGATTGATTGGTAGAAAGAATATGTATGTGTCCGTGTGTGTCTATGCATATACAAATATGTATGTATGTATATATGTGTATATATCCATATATAATCTGACAAAATACACATATTTGTATAAAGATTATTCTCCTGCTTTTAAGAGAAAAAGTTAATATGTAAAATAAATATGTCAGCAAATGATTTCAAATCTGCCATTTAGGCTTTTATTATTTCGTTTAGCAGTGCTTAACTGTTTCAAAGTTTACGTTTTCTTCAGTAAGTGTAGGATGATTAAGTCTCTGTTTTTGTTGGTGTATATATCTTATAGTACATGCAAAAAAAATGAATAATGCTTTAAATAACGTACTCAGTTTAAAATTAATAAAATACTTAAAAAAGGATTAAAATATTTTAACATTCTTAAAAGGGAAGTTTTTATTCCGATTAGGGCTCTTCATATTACCGATAAAATTCTTTGAATTTTTGTTAGATAAGGGGATATTTTATAAAATTCTCGGACGCTGATGTATTTAAAATTTGTATCTTTGGATGCAACATATTATATAGAACGGAAACTTGTTGAAACGTGAATGAATGAATGTATAAAAACAAAAAAAAAAGTTTGTAGATCTGGAAACACAAACAACTCTTTAGTTTCACATAATATTTTAATAAACCACTCATTTGACTTTCATAACTCAGCCATATTTGACTTCATTCATGACAAAGATAAATGCAGAATAATCGAAGCCTTTTCTATAATGCATTTTGACAAAATCAAACAAAGATACTTTTTTTTACAAAATATCACCTTCTCTAGAAAAAATGATGCTGAAAGATTTCAACATCCACTTATAATATTAACCCTTTTGGTAGATATTTAAAATCGTAAACCGTTAAAAATCTCTTCTCAAACCGTAAAATTATGTTGCCTTTTCTCAAAACATGATTCCATTTCATGAGGTAATCAGTTTTGTATATATGTTCTCTGCTTAATCATACTTCGTAAAACTAAACATGTCGCCCTGATAAAGACTTAGGACTTTCATAATTTTTTTTTCTGTAATGATTATTTTATTTAACGAGTAGTATTATTGTTAATATGTTGCTACATGTTATTTTAACACTTATTATTATTATTTTAGTTTAGTGTTACACAATTTTAAGCCTTACTTTTATTTCTTGCAAATATCTATCTAATTACTATGGTAACGAATGATAGTTATGTGTATTCAATGTTTTATCCTTACTTTTTGGTGTTACTCTTCCAAGCTCACTGATTGCTCTAATGTGCAGTTTCGCTTAAATGTTTGGGACTGCCAGTTATTTTGTTCATATGTTTATTTGTCCCTTACATGATCGTAGCCACGATTCCCACAATTACTGGGGTGGTGGAAGTTTAATGTGTATGATGAAAAACGCGAAAATAGACATTGAAAAGTTTTGGGTGCCAAAATTTTTCAATATCTATTTCTGCGTTTTCCTATTTGTTTATTTTATCGGACATTTTGTGAGATATCTAATTATCTTTCTGTACCGATCTATCAATTAGAAGGAATACGTTTTCTTTTTTTAATCCATAATCACTCTATCGGGTCAATGGCTCTTTCTTTTTCTTTCAGTTTAGATTGTTATTGGTTCTGGTTGGTGTATGTATATTTTTCAGGAATCAAATTTTCCATAGTATTTGCATATCTTTCATTGTCCAATTAAACATTCTTTTCTTTATCATATTTACCCAACCCCTCCGCTCGGGCAGGATATGACACAAGGTCAATTTTTTAAGCGGAGTTTAACAGGTTTGAATTCAGAGTTTTCCTTCGAGACTAGTTGCCTCACCAAGGCTGAAGAACCCAGTCTTCCCTACTGGAGGGAGAATAATTGGATTCATACCTTCCCCAAGGGTATTAGTGCTATGTAAAATGCAATCAGTCTCGTCCAGGATTTGAACTCGTGTCGCCGTGTCCAATTCCTGCGGCGATAACCATTACACCACAGGCATTCTTTTCTTTATAATATGTCGATATTAAGATAAGGCAACCGTACTCGAAGTGATCTATTGATATATTTTTAGGTTTGCACAATAGTGGGTTTAATAACGTTTTTGCTTTTTTTTAATGATTGGCTGGTAGTTTCATGTTGGTAGGCTGTGGTTGAGTGCTACCATTATTAACCCACCTTCAAACTACCACTTTTCAGCAATTGTTTATTCTTTACTAAATCTACATTAGCATTTCCTATTCTTTGGTTGTATCGTACACCAAAGGAATTTTGCTCCCAGGGGTTTTTGCTAATTGATTTACTCCTTGCAAGTTTACTTCTTTCTTCATGCTTTTTTAGCCTCTATAACTTTAACTTTTAGGTCCACTTCTCTCGGAGTGAGGTCGAGTTCTTCACAGGTGTATTGCTCTCTCCATTAATTGACTATTTTCCTCGTGTATGTTTATTAAATTAAGCACCCAATCTTTTATAGATTCTAGATATGCTTTTAATCCTCTAGTGGTTGTTTTACTTGTAAATTCTACTTAGACTGAGTCCCTTCCACCATTTCCTCGGTTGATACAGAAAAGTTCTATATTTTGGGGGTTAAAGCTTTCTGTAACAGATTACTAGTTTCCTATCTATTGTTTTATTTTTTAATTAGTGTAGCTCAATTTCATTTGATAATATTAAAAAAAAACTATATGGCCCAACTGCAAAGCGTTAATTCGCATAACTTTTTCCTCAATACTATTCCTAATATGGTTCTTTTTTTACCAATCAAATTAGTAATTTTTTATTATTTTTAGCATGACTGATATTACTTTCTTCATTAGTTTATGGATATTAATAGATTTTATTGTGTTCTAAGTCTCTATATTTCCGCGTTTATATCCAGACAGATGTTTTTTTAGACTTTACTATCAAGCCTTTCCTCAATGAGACATTCGTGCATTTACTTCGACCAAATAATAACCCAACGCCATCTCTAATCTTTTTTCGCAGTGCTAATAAAGACCTTCCAAACTGTCACCATTTTATGCATCTAACTTTAAATAGTCTATATAGAACAGGTGGTTTATTCTATGAGAAATATTCTTATTTCCATTATATATGTTATATGAACAGATATATAATTAAAAAAATGGAGTGAAAGTTAACTTCCTTGAAGTGGCTGTTGTTAAATTTCAGATTATTAGTTTTCAGCATTTTCTTCCCGGATTAATCTAAGGTTACTAAGCAACGTTGACATAGTGTATTTTAGAGAATGTTTCCTGCTTGCAAGCTTTTTATTCAAATTAGAAGTGATAGTTTTTCATTGGTCTGATTGAGAGCAAATCCAGTCAAGTCTCCAGGATTTTAGTAGCGCTAAATCATCTCCATTTGATTGAGCCTTTTTTCAAGATTTTTAGGGACTGTTTCAAGGGCCTGAACAACAATTAGAATCACATTCACTTTCATATTCCACAGCCTTTCCAGGTCTCTAATTTGCTGCATTCACATATAATTTTCTTTACTCTTCGAGAGTTTTTTCATACCAGCGTGAACTGATGGTTTTCCACTTGAGTATCAGAGACAGCAAATATCCAGGACTCTTTACCGTAAATCATATAATAAGCGAATGGAACAAATTAAGACAAGAATATAAGGCTAGACACAACTGGGTGGAGGGGGTCACCTACTGTGAATTGAGCGAGGAATTGATATTTGATTATACATATTTACCCAACCCCGCCGCTCGGGCAGGATATGACTCAAGGTCAATTTTTAAGCGGAGTTTAACAGGTTTCAATTCAGAGTTTTCCTTCCCCTAGACTAGTTGCCTCACCAAGGCTGAAGAACCCAGTCAGCCCTACTATTTATCCATAGCTGGAATGAGAGTATTTAGATTCATACCTTTCCTAAGAGTATTAGTGCTATGTGAAATGCAATCAGTCTCGTCAGGATTTGGACTCGAGTTGCTGTGTCCATTTCCTACGACGATAACCATTCCAACACGGGCACCTCTTTACAATATTATGGCCGATGATAATAATTCTGTAA